>JAGPOW010003316.1:177331908-177353417 GCA_030014935.1 Caiman crocodilus
TAAATGGAAGATAGGGCAAAATAAATATAGGCTAATATCTGTATATTATAGGTAGGTCTTGTGAAAAGTGTATTTTCTCCAATTTATCAGATGCATATTCCACAAGTTTCCCTGTTGGAAAGCAAAGGTCCTGGATGACTTGAATGAGTTGCCAAGAACCCTCAGTTCATACCTGAAAGAAGTGCTCAGCAGCATCATGCAGGCTTGAGCTCTACATGTCTATTCTCAGTACATTCTTAGTGATTAAGACCACAATTTATTCTCTGTTGGAAAAATACAAAGTACCTGAATGGATTGGATCATTATGATTTTTCAACAGACAGTCATCAATAGCTCAATGTCTAGTTGCGGGGAGATCTCAAGTGAGGTTCCTCCAGGGTATATCCTGGGCCTGTTATTGTTTACTACCTTCATTAACCATTTGAAGGATGAGATAGTATACACACTCAGCAAATCTGCTGACAAAACCAAGTGGGGTGCAGCTACCTTGGAGGTAGGGCTAGCACTCAAAATAACCTGGATAAACTAGAGAAACAGTCTGAAATCAGATAAAGGCAAGTGCAAGGTTCTGCACTTGGGACAGAACAATCACATGCACAAATACAGACTAGGAAAGGACCGGTTAGGCTACAGAATTGCAAAAAAGGACTTGGAAATAGGGTGTCACAGTTGAGCAATAGCTGAATGTGAAGCAACAATACGCTCTTATTGGAAAAAAGGCCAATAGTGTGCTCGATTGTGTAAAGTAGGTACAACACTTGTAAATCAATGGAAGACATTCTACCACTATTTTTTGCACTAGTTAAGCCTCACCTGGAGCAGAGTGTCCAATTTTGGATCTCACAATTCAAGAAAAATGTGGACAAATATTCCTCTGGAGAGCAAAAATAAATAAATAAAGTTGAGTGGCCTAGAAAATGTGACATAAGAAAAAGGCTGAAAGTGCAAGGACTATTAAGTCTGGAGAAGAGAAGGCTGATGGGGCAGGGGGAGGGGAAGGCAAGATTTGATAACAACCTTCAACCAGCTGAAATATCTGTAGGGTAGGTACATGGAAGATGAACACAGAGTATAGCATTAATCTCTGTAGCCATAGGAGACAGGACAAGCAGCAATAACTGTAATTGTACCAAGGGAAATTTAAGTTACATATTAGGAAGAACTTCTCACGAAGATATAGTGCCCATCTTTACAGAAAGGGAAGAAGGAGGGTCCAGGGAACTACAGACCAATCTGCCTCACCTCAGTCCCTGGAAAAATCATGAAGCAGGTCCTCAATAATCTTTTTCTAAGCACTTCAAAGAGAAGAAAATGATCAGGAACAGCATGGCTTCACCAAGGGCAAGTCATGCCTGACCAACCTGGCTCTGTGGTTTCAGGGAAAACAGTGAACAAGGATGACCTTGCCTAGAATAGGGGTTAGACTAGATGACTGTAATAGGATCCCAGTCCAGGGGTTGCCATGATGCCCCTGAAGCCTCCTCAGCTCTTAACTTCACTCTGTTTGTGCAGTTTTTCCTTCTGTTTCCTGACACACCTTGATATATTTATCTGTTAGAAAAAAGGAGCTGCCCTAGGCTCCTGAACCCTGGTCTCACACATAAGCATAGGTGTCTTTGCTCCTCGCCTTAAGGGCTAATTATCTGTCCTCCCAAATACCCACACTCATGCCTCAAAGATGCCATACATACTAATCAAATCAAAACTACTGCTCATATGGTAGATGAGCTCTTGTCTCTCTTCATCCTTACAACAGCCCTTCTTCCCTAAGCTATGGACACTCTGTTCCCTCAGTTTCTGGTTGTGGCCCTCCTGGCCTTTGGTCATTCACCTTAGACCTTGTCCCTGCTCTTAGGCCAGCTGAAACCCATGGGCTCTCCAGCCCCAGCAGTCTCTGGCTGGTGGCCCTTCTTGGCTTTCAGACCTTCCTAACCCTGGTCCTGCTCCTAGACCAGTGAAATAAATGGGCAACTCTGGCCCTACCTACTCTCTAAGACCTCTAGCCCTTGCTCTCTCTTTGGGCCACTTGGGACCTTCTTAACTACCTTTAGTCCAGTCCACAAACTGCCAGCTGCTCCCCAGCCCTCAAGCTTCATGCTGGCCTCAAGTGTACCAGGCTGCAGTCCCTCTACTTCTACCTCCAGAACCTCCTCCTGAGGTTCTGGTTGAATTTCACCCCCCACCTTTTTGTTTTTGGTCACCCCATCCATAGTCCCACCAAGTCCCAGGACCTCCTGATCAACCTCATCCAGACCCTGGCAAAGTGTGCCCTGTTCCTGACCAAGAAGGAGGCTCTGGCCAGGAAGGTGCCCAGAGATTGTGGGGCTGTTTTCCTCTCACTTGTTCATGCACATTTCCAGGCAGAGCACCGGTGGGTGGCATCCAATGGCTCCTTGGATGTCTTTGAGGACTGGTAGGTGCAGCCTAGGGGGCTCTGCTCTGTGTCCCCCTCTGGAGAATTTCTTTTCACATTTTGAACCTTTTACCCCCACGTCACTCCTACCCTTTTTTTCCTTAGTTGTCCCACCAGAAAAAAAACAAAAAAACAAAAATGATCAGCTGTATCTTTGAAACTTTGGACCCACACAGTGGGAGCTATTAGTTAACTAGTTGGACCCACAGATGTACTTGGTGTGAGCCAGAGAAACTTTCTCAGCACCCTGCTCAGGAGCTCCTTCCCTGGCAGCTGCCGGGATAAGGCTACTCCCCTACCTCAGGCCCTGAACTTACATATGCCATATGACCAACCCCCTCCCAGTCAAGTGTTTTCCTTAATTGCTGCCCGAGCTGTTTCTGGAGCTTTTGCTCCTCTTAAAAGTGACAGGTGCAATAAGCACCCTGTCACAATGACCTTATGGGGCCCCTGCTACCCTATATTTAGGTTTGTGGGGGGGCAAGAATCACCTCTCTAATAACAAACTTGAAACCTTGCAGTCTAAATGACAATTTATAGAAAGTTACGAATCACTGAAATTTAGAGATTAAAATGAAAATATTCCTTAATAATTCAGAAAAGAGGAGGGAGAAAAAATGAGTTGAATGCATCTTTCCTGTGTAGTGCAACGTGTGGAAATTTCAGTGGGACAGATTAAGTTTCAGGCATTTGGTTTGCTCTGAGTGGATGTATCCATCTGTAGGATTTAAAATTTCCTCCTGAATCTGGATGATCAGATAAGAGCAAAAATTGATAGCAGGCAAATATCCACAATAACATTATCCACTGTTGCCAGAACTAACCATGTATAATTCTTGAGACTGGGGCAGATGCCAATGAATGATATTTTCTCAAACACTTGACCACAGAATTTTTAAAATAAAAACTGAAGTTCATGAAGTCTCAGCTACAATGAAAGAGGTAAAATATATGTAAATTTCTGGGAGAAAGTTTAAGTTTACTTAAAAATGGGGAAGCTGCTATCTTCATTATTTCATACTACTTAAGGGTTATACAACTGAGGACCAAAATATGGAAAAGTGATACAAGTGCAATGGGCATGCTGGTAGCAGCCTGGCTTCTGGCTTGAAACCTGTGCAATCCGGGGGTGGATCCTCTGGAGGCTATAAAAGAACAGCATGCATGGCCCATGGACACAGCTGTGAGGGATGGAAAAAAGGGAAAATGGGTTGAAGATGAATTGGGGAGAGCTGCCCAGTAAGGCAAATGTGGCAGCCCCAGAAGAGCCCGAAGACTTGTTCCGATCGCCAGATGGGGGACAGCGAGTGGCTGCATCTCAGCCCCACCACTGAGGAGCAAAGAGCAGTGCATGGGATAGGACTCTGGGAGCTGTTTCAAGCAGCTTGGGGGTCCAGCTAGTCAGTGCATGGCCACTGCATGGCGGGTCCAAGCAGGACCAGGATCCTGGGAGCTGCATGGGGTAGCTTTGCTCCAAGCCAGTTAGTGCACAGGAGGTGCATGAGCCAAGACCTTGGAGCCCTATGAGGGGACTCAGGTTGCCAGTCCTGGCATGAGGCCAGGAAGGTGCAGTACAGCTCAAGTCTACAGCCTCCCTGACATGAGGCCAGGCATTTAAAGAGGAAGCCTTGTACAGGAGGCTCTGGTTGGAATCGAGACCCTGGGATACCATAAGGTCCCAACCTCAGGAAAAGGAGTAAAGCCCTTGGGTGCACACCCCACAGTACACAGGGTCACCAGGCCTAGAGGGAAGCAGAGACAGTTGGAGTCTCAGCAAGAGGCAGCAACTCACTGGAGGAGACAAAGACCCTCCAGTGAGGCCCCAGAGTTGCAAGTTACCAGGGAAAAGGACTCCCACAGGGAAGGGGGAACTCACCCAGGTCAGTGAGTCGGACTGTTGGAGGGGAAACCCAAAGGGACAGGGCTTTCCAAGTTGGAGGTTTTGCTTTTAGGAATGCATTTTAGCTGGGCTGGGAGAAAGCCTAAAGGGTACCAGGGGAGCTTCTCTCTTCCCTCTCGCAGCCACAGGAATGAGCCAAGGCTCCAGAGCAGCCTGGGCCTTGGTATCCTTGTAAAGTTAACTTGAGTTCAAGGGTTGCTATGACTTATATTCTGTATGATTATAGTTATGTAGCTGTACATTGATAGAGTTTAAGATTGTGTCATTTATACTGAAAAATTAGTTTAATCTTGTGGGTCTGAGTATTTGTTTAAAATGGGAGGTATAGAAGTGTATATGTTAGTATTTGAGTATTCAATGTTTATGTGAAGTTTGAGTCAAATGGAGTTCAATATTGTATGCTATATTTTGTGTATCATTATATTTGTAAATTTATAATATGTTAGAAGCTAGAGTGTGTTACTTTTAGAGAGGCCCGGCTGGGCTCCTCCACTGTAGTATTTATCTTTGATTCACCTGTTTTCTTTAGTTATGTGTATATGTATATAGAGAGAATAGGGTAGTCTTATAGAATATGTAAATGTATATGTTTGTGTTTATATGTATATTTCTCCCTTACTGTTTTGTAAATATTAATTAATTTGTATATAGTTAAGTTATATAGTGTCCTGGTTTGGCTCTCTATAGGGGAAGAAGGGAAGCTGCATGCAGCCAGCAGTTTTCCCCCACAATACACCTGTCCTGCCAACGTCTCCCTTCAACTGGAGAAGAGGGTACACAACCCAGTACACCTGAGCTACATATGTAAAAAGTTCTTTTTAGCTACCTCTAAAAAGTTACAACTACTTTAGTATTTTGAAGTGGGCCATAGCATTCATTGTGGACTAACATTTTGACCTATAACTGAGAATTACTCCCATGAAGTCATGAATACTTTAGGATACCAAGTTGTCAACTAATCCTAGGCTGAGGGAAGTGGGCAGGGAAATAAACTTTTCTGAATTACTCTGGACGAGGCGTGAGGCAGTCACATTTTACTGGTCATCAGAAAAAGGTTGTTTTTACTGGTAGGACAATATAGATGAGTGACCTGGGGGGCAACACACACAAACAAACAACCCCCCCAAAAAAAACTTAATGTGGAAGTTTCTGATTTTTCAAAGTAAAATATTTAGGAGGCTGCAAAAAAATTGTGAATGGTGTGACTACATTTAACCTGTAATTTGTATTCTGTATTCTTATATGCCAGACCATATTTTGAACTGAGAAATTTCTACATCATCTTCATCGCTCTCCAGGAGATCATAAAGCTGTTAACGCAAGATAGGATATGACCCCATGTTTCTCTGAAAAGCAAATTATACTATCACTGCAGAATGGAGGGTGAACTATTTAGGACCTAAGGATTTTTCAAAACTGCATAAAGCTGGTGGGAGGCTGAAGGGGAAAGAAGATTGTAAGCTTTATTGAGAATGACTACCATAGAATGTGCCTGTTCTTCCAATATTAAAAACAGAAGCAATGAACATGATTTAAGAAACAAACACACACAAAAACAAAACAACCCCCCCCCAGAACCTTGCAACCATAATTTTATATCATCTCTTCTGGTGTTACTTTGCTATACAATGAAACAAAAGTTAGAAGGATTCTCTTAATGCAGAACAATATATGCAAATGCAATCTTCTAGCAAAGTTTATTCACTTGCTAGAAAATATTGGCTAGCATGCAGTACATCTCTCAGCAATACCGTGTGAGTCAGGTGGCATAAATCACGATTCTGTAGTCTGAAAGACTGTAGTGCCATGAGAAATGTTCTCCAGACAGTGGGTATACATTGCCTGAGGCATCTTCCTGGGGCTGATTATAATGGATTTATAAATAAAAAGTGTTAAATGCCAGCTTGTGGGGGGGCAATTTTAATGTAGGTATAATACTGACAATGAACAAGAAAATGCTTTTAATGTCCACATTTCTAAAACCACATACCAATAAAAAGATGGATTTATATGTGAAAAATGTCATCAGGGGATCCTGTCAGTATTACACAAGTGACATCAAGTTGAGGTAAGATAGTTTTTATGGACACTAACAAACTTAGATAAAATTATTCCTATGGTATATAATTGAGCCCATTGTTTTCTTAAGGAGTCATAGCTGTCAAAGTTTCAAAATATTTTAAAAATAAAAATAAAGTTGTCAAAACTGTATTAGAAATTACTGAAACTATTAAAAAATGGTTCCTGTAAAAGCTTGGGTATTTTCTTCATTTTCTATCAATATAAATATTATAGCCTACACCACTCACAGCAAAGTACTTCCACACCTAGCATTTAAGGATCAGTGATAATGTTGCCTGTATCGTTAGGATGTCAGCTGCCAAGATGGTAAATATTTTTTGTCTACAAAATGTCACTATTTTTGTATCACTTCTCTATTTTTAATAAAGTGCTTGAATAATGTGCTTTCTTAAAAGGCAGCATGTAATATTAGAAGTAGCAGTGTAGACGATGAACTAGAGTTTTGACAGGAACTAAGACATGTTTGATAGTAATCAAGCTTCTATTCATTCATACTTCTTTCATGCCTACATTTTATTTCATTCAGTTCCCTCTAAAGAAATCAAAACAGTGACCTACATATGCATTAGGGCCATGATTGTCAGTATCAGCGTTAGCTTAGAAAAGAAAATCTCAAAAAAGGTTTAAGGGTATAAAGACAGATATAGTCCTCTTACATCTTCTAAAAACATTCTGCTTGAGGGCTGATATACACAACCATTTGCTACTGAATGTACTTGGCAAAGTAGAGCTAAACAAACTAACTGAGGGTGGGAGGTGTTGAAGAAGAAGATGGTTCAGTGGCAACACTAGGGCTTTAGGCAAAACAAACATTTAAGTTTTTGAGGAATTTAAGAATGTCAAAGAATCACATGGGATCAAACAATATTTTGTTTGGATTTCAATCATTTTACAATTAAAATCAAGACTACTTTGAAAAAAAATCTGTTTCACTATTAAAATCAAAAGAAAAGGCTGTAATAATATTGTACTAGATTTCTGAGTTTTCAGAAGTCATAGGAAAAGTTAAACAAATTTCCCAAATGTTTTGATAATGTCACATCTAACAGTTTTCACTACAAATCAGTGTTTATTAAAAATGCTCTACACAAACATTTCACATCAGTAAAATCAAATACATTACTTTAAAGTTGGGTATATTACAATATTATCCCTAGCTCCCACCCCCAGTTTAATTCAACATTATTTTCATACACTAGAGAACACCACGGCAAGAATGGGTAACACGTGACAATATGGAACGACAACATCATTTGACCACAGGACAATTACACCTCAAGTCATATGGGGAGGAGGGATGAGTAGTAAAGATACAGAACACTTCCTGTATACACTGTATCATAGGCACTGATTTTATTTTTTGCTGTTGGGGGCTTGCATACAAAAAGCAAGCGAACCCCCCCCCCCCCCCCAAGAAAAAAAACAAACAAACCTTGCCCCTTTACTTTAAACTCAGTGCATTTCTATGCTGAACCCTGCACATGCCCAGAAAGGCCAGCGTGTTACTTCAACCTGGCTCTGCAGTGTCAGTACAGATCAAAAGCTTTAGTAGGGCTCTTTTGGTGCTTTTCTAATAGCTGATTGAAAAAGCTTTAGCTAAAAACACCAAGAAGTCTCGCTGAAGTGCCTGATCTTTACAGACATTGCAAATCTGGGTTGAAGTCACGCTCTGCTGCTGCTTTTTTTAACATATTCTTTTTCTTTGACTATATGCAAGCAGAAAATGGCCATGGCTCATGGGTACTGAGCACCCACTGATATTTTTTTGGTGGCTGCTTTAGCCCTGGAACATCCACAGAGTCATCCCCTATATACCATATTATAAGACAGCTAGAAACTGTAAGAGAAGAAGGAAGAGGATAACTTAGTCTTGACAGTCCCTGCGTAAATATACTTCTCTTTAGCATTTGCTCTGTGCCATTGTGAGATAAGAATATTGAACTAGGACTGACCCGTTATGACATCTCTGGTATTCTAAATGAAAGGCTTAAAGGTCTAAATGTTACTTTTCAAATATCCACACTAACTAGGAGCAGTCAAATGCCACCATGCATTAATCTACACCTGGTAGTTAAACTGTGTTCAAGGCAGTTTAGTGTTAACACCCCGTTAAAGCTAAGGCCCAAGGATCCATGTGTTCTACCTGGACCTTAAAAGATTTTCTCACTTTTGAAGATCAGAAGGGTAGCCTGGCAACATACTTATTCACCTTTCTTCCCCCACCCTTTTTGGTGGAATGCATTCTGATTTTCCAATTTGTCTGTCTTCAGCTTCAGCAGGTAGCTGCATTTCATTAGGACCGTGTGTGAAGAATTTATGTTCAATTAAAATCGGGGTGCTTTTTAAAGAGTATGTAAACCATAATGCCGATAGTACAATACTACTGTTTTATTTTCTACAGAATTAAGAAGACTATTTCTCCCTCTTTCAGTACATGGATTATTTTTGCCTTGTAAATTAAGGCTAAATGCAGAGAGTCTAAAAAGCCCGAGGTGGAATTGATCTACATTATGCAGTTTCTGTAAGTGGCATAGGTCGACAGTGAAAAGAATACATATTCTCCCTTTGGTGGGGGGGGCGGCACTCAGGCTATCCAATGCCAGCAGGTTGGGGGCACTCCTGCACACCTCCCAGCAGGTTTCACGTGCTCCCCAAGCTGCCAGAGACTGCTAAGCACTGCTTCTCACTTGGGAAGGTAGGCATCAATATCCTTGCATAAACTCCAAGCGCCTGGACCACCCTGACTGGCTGCTCAGTATGGATGAGCATTCCCCCATCCCGCAACTGTGTTGTTTGTCAGGCACAGGCGTCTGTCAGCTGCAGGCAGGCAGGCAGCACAGCAGGAAGGTAGGCATCTGTATCCTTGCATGAACTCCATCACAAGCCACCCCGACTATGTTCCTTGTTCTTTAGTTAGTTGAGAAAGAAAAGGCCAGACTGTTAAAACCTTGCCAATTTTTAGATCTAAAAATATTATTTCATTCATTATTTTCCAGTTCCACAACCTTCTGCACTTTCAAGTTTCATATAGAACAGTTGTTCTAAATGTAAGAGAGTCCTAGAAAACCTACTCTTCTTGGTATTCTCTACCTATGCAGACAATTCAAATGACATTGTAAGTCAGAAATGGAAGAATATCGGAAAGTTTGATTTTTAGTGCTTTGTCTAATCTGGTTTTAAAAGGTATTAAGTAATGGGGTTTCTACCACTTATAAAATATGCTCTATTAGAATGAATTTCTTAACCCTATCTCTCTGAATTTCTTAATGAAAAAATGTACAATTTTTTTTCTCTAAATCTCTGTGATACCCTGAGTTATATCCTCTTACATACTAAGCTAAGGATTTAGACAAAGTACTTTCCCCCATAGTGCAAAATTTTGACAGGTGTTTTGTTTCAAACTTTTTTGACATGTTTCAAAGTCAAAACAATTAAACTGAAATAAAGCAAAAGGCTTTGAAACAGCTTTGAAATGTTTCAAAAGTTACAAAACATTTTGAGTTTCAAAGCTGGGCTTACTTGGCTTCATCACTGGTCCCAGGCAGAAGTGGCAGCCTCTTCACATGTGGTGCACAGATCTGGGGGCTCGCACCCCTGGTAAGAGTCTGGTATAACCCAGAAGCCCTCCCAGGTGTGCGAGCCACTGGATTTGTGCCCCAGAGAAGAGGCTGACCTGTTGCCTGGGACTGGTGGTGGGTGTGGGTTGTACCCGTCACTGGAGAAAATTGCTGCCTCCTCTCATCCAGCATGTAGATCTGGGGGCTTGCACCCCCAGGAGGAGTCTGGCACAGTCTGGGAGCCCTCTCAGTGGTGCGAGTCCCTGGATGTGCACCCCAGATGAGAGGAGGCTGCCCTGTCACCTGGGACCTGCGTTGAGTGCAGGTTATACCCAACATCAGAGAAAATTGCTGCTGCCGCCTGTTCCAGGATGACAGGGCAGCCTCCTCTCATCCAGGGTGCTGATCTCAGGACTCACACCCCCGAGAGGGCTGCTGCGCTGTGCTGGACTCCTCCCAGGGGTTGAATCCCCCAGATCTGGGTGACAGATGAGGGGAGGCTGCCACTGCTGCCTGGGTTAGATGGCAGCAGCAATTTTCTCTGGTGCTGGGGGCACCCTGTGGTAGGCAGTCCAATGAAAACCTCTGCTCCTTGCAACCAAGCTAACAGATTGTTAGACCATACAAGAAGCAAGCTAGTTAAGAGAAAGAACATTATGCCATTAGTAATGTGCCATCCTCTGACTGCTGTATACAGAACTGGTCATCAGATCTCAGGAAAGATATTATACTACCCAAGGGAACTCAGAAGAGTCATGAAAATGGTTAAGGGCAAGGGAAGCCTTTGACAGAAGGACCAATTTAAAAGGATGGAGATTGTTTATAGTACTAAAATAGTCAAGTGAGAATAGGATTATATAAAAATCAAAGAATGATAGAGAATTTCTGTTCTCTCCATGTCAAAATAAGAACACGAAGGGAGATTAAATTAAAAGGAAATTAAAAAAAAGAATAAAAGAAACACTTAATACAATATTGAAACTTTACACTGTAAAGGGGTTACCAAGGTCAAGAAGTTCTTGAGATTATACAAGGGAATTAGTATTATACGGCTATGAAAAATAGCTAAAGTTATCATTAACCCTAACAAATTTGGAAAGGGACATTAAACTTCAGATCTCCAGGTATCTGGAAACAGAATAAATTGTAACATGCAGGATGGATTAGGCTGCATCTGTGCACTATGTCACATACCTCTCTCTGATGTATTTGGCACCAATCATTGAACCAGGATGCTAGATTAGGTAGGCCTCAGGTCTAATCAAGCACTGGTGATAAGAATTCACAAATATGAAGTAAAATCTGGGAGCAAAAGCGCCTCTTTCCATTATTGTATCTATAGCTGGTCACTATTCAGGGTAAGATGAACATCTGTGACCAAATTCAATGCATTTTTAATCTATTTAATTCTCAATGTGGGTGTAAAGAGTACATTGAATTGCTACAACCCCTTTTTGAGCTGCTTAGCAGATTCTGACACTACATCATGGTAAAAGTTATAGCTGCATTTAGAAGTCAGCTAAGCTGTTTACTTAAAAAAAAAATGTTATGGGGTTAGCCTTTATTACTAGTGAATGCTGCAATTTTTGTCCCTGTTAACATATTTATTATTTCAGTACTGAAATATCTATGCTAACTTATTCTCATCTAACGTGGCTGCTTGAACCAGAATATGCATTACTGATGTTGGATTGGATTTTCAAAAAGGCCTATAGAGATTCCAAAGTTCAAATCTCACTGAAGATCAACTATACCTGTGTGCCTAAGTCTTCTTAGGTTCATTACCTTGAAATATCTTAGGTGAACAGCCAGTAAGATCAGGGTTTTGTTTCTGCTCCCTGATTCAATGCATAAAAAGTATTAAATCTGAAAGATAAAAGTTTCCCTCTTCTATATATTACCTGGAATAATCATTCATGCAACACCCAATAATTTTATGATTTTCTATTGATACAGATACCAAGAAGTTCAAATGCTTGGGCACTTTTACATATGCTCTGTAGGTAGGAGGAGGAGGGGTGGTGCTTTAAAGTAGCTCCAAGAGCTACTCTAATTAAAAAGTGCCACAGCATCTTGTCTGTTAGTGTCCCCACGGTTGAAAATGGTGGCAGGGGCACTTGAACTAAAGCTTGTCGAATGAGCTTTAGTTCACATGCCCCCACCACCATTTTCAAACTCAGGGATGCTGATATACAAGATGCAGGAGGCTGCTGGAGCTCAGTAATTGCCATGCTCCAGCAGACTCAATTAATCCAGTCTGCTCCGACAGGCAGTAATTACAGCACGTCAGAGCAGCCTCCACGCTCATGTACAGGCACCCCTCGTGACTCCATGTATCAGAATAAGCTGAACAAATCACACATGTTTGCAAAATAACATTTATTTTTTAAGCATTGTTTAGGCAAGTGTATTTGTATTAATTTACAGAAGTTTTGCAAAGAGTTATCTAATGCTTTTGACTGAAATGCCTAGCTTTACAAATTATCTGCAGACAAGCTGCATAACTTCCTATAAAATTCATTTTTGAATAATAGACTATCAATTTATTTCATAATCTCCCAACTGTTTTCATTCTAGCTAGTAAGTGACTTAGTGGTATTAGTTCCCATTACTTTGAATCTAACAAGAGTTTCTTTACCTTTTAAGCTCAAGATCTGAAGGATGTTACTGCATTTTAGAGCATTTTCTTCTTCCAATTAAGCTAAAGGGTGTACAGTTCAAAGGATTTACCATTGTGACTAAATGTTTTATGCAAATAGGTATACTTAGGGCTAAGACTACTTAATCTTCAGTCTCTCTTTGCAACCTAGTTGGAACTGAAAAGGGTAGTGAAATTCTATTACATTCCCAGGTTAATCTGAAGTGGTATGTTCACAGCCCTCCCTTGGAGAGGACTACTTCTTGGCATCATGCAATTCATGGCCACAAATACGTCCTATATAGTAAATCCACATCTGTCTAAAGATGAGGAGAGGGGGAAAAAACCCCATGAGACATTCCCAATGCTGCATAGTATTTAGCAGGAAATTAGAGCTGTGAGTACTACGTTTATAGCTCTCCCCAAGAGTACATCCCCAATTTCTGTCTCTATTGCAGATTTCAGTATTTTTCTTAAAGCCTGAAATGGGTGGGGATAGCACCAAAGAAGGTCTAACATCCATATTGCTTTGAATTCATGTGATCATGGCTCTCCAGAATGTTTAGGGTTTTGAAAACTTTTCTCTTGATCAGAGTTGTGTCTGATTATAACCTGATATTCATTTGAATGAAGTGTGAACAAAATTCTGCTGTGGTATGACAGAACTTGCTTGCAAATTAGAGATTTATATTAAGGGCAGTTTGAAGCAAATTTGAGCCCTAATTTATTTAAAATTGTGCCTTTTTTTTTTCTTTACAAAGGCACACCATTCTAAAACTAATCTTTCAGGAAAAAAAGGAAATATTATTTGCTATTTAGCCTCACTGAACTACAATCACTAATACAGAATATTATAAACAATAAGCATCTCAAAAGGCAGCCACAACAGTCTACAAGAAGTGTTAAAAATACATCTTGCTTAATTAACTAGAATATCGTGTGTTGCCTTTTACTGATTTTTATTTGCGTCATTCTTAGTTTGACACTCTTTTGTTATAGGGCTGAACTAGAAATTACTGAAACTACAAAGGTCAAGTTAAATTTAACAGCACCTGGAACCGTCGTGAATGCGTCATGCAGCTTTCCTGCCTAATAGTTAGCCCAATGCTTCAAATTCAATGCATCACCTCACAATTCAAATAAATAGTACTGCAGCACCGTGGGATCTTTGTGTGCTCATGGTAATGTATGCCATAAAGTAAACAGAGCATCTCCTTATGATTTCACAGGGATGTCATGTTGGAGAATACTGCCTCAGGTGATGAATCCTTCATTAATTCTAAATGACAAACTTAGTAAATACAGGATCTTAGCCTCTTTAAAGAGGATTCAAGATTCCAGAAGCCATGAACCACCAGAGATTGGGACTATCAAGAGGAAATGCTCCAATATTCCTTAGAAAACAAACAAAAACAAAACATAGGAATGCTCTGACTCAGGAATCGTGGTTACCCGGGGAGAGGAGTTGTGCATTTAATAAAAGAACCATGCTCTCATATCCTTCTCAGGTATGTGGTTAACAGTGAGCTTATACTGCTAATGTAATATTAAGATTCTGACCTGGGCCAAAGTTGGTCCTATATTA
The DNA here is from genome assembly GCA_030014935.1 of Caiman crocodilus. Taxonomy (NCBI): domain Eukaryota; kingdom Metazoa; phylum Chordata; order Crocodylia; family Alligatoridae; genus Caiman; species Caiman crocodilus. The sequence goes on from JAGPOW010003316.1 coordinate 177,346,084, forward strand.
ATCTTACATAATCTTCTTACCAACCTTCCCTGCTTCACTGATGTGACATAACTTTTAAATATTTCTCTCTCATTACTGTCATGCCAATATTACCCCAAATAAAATAATGTCTTTACTTGCATTCCTAACACCATGAAATGAATATCAGTTCCCCTGATTCTGTTCATGTGTATTTTGATTTTATTCGTGTATAGCTTTTCTTTTTTGAAATGGTGCCAGAGACTGGTTTAGGAATAGCAAATCTTGCATTTGTGCAAGGGGTTAGATTCAATGATCCATGAGTCCCTTCCAATTCTATGGAATCTCATACAATATTGAGTTCACATTATGAAAGTAGGTATGTTTGTGGGGTTTGAGGTTTGTTTTTTTTTAAGGGGAGAAGCCTCAGGGAGAGGATGGATGATCTAGTTAGGTATGCCTAAGATAAATATGCATATAAACAACTAGCCCTATTCCCCTTTTTAAATATTTTTTCTAAATTCAGTTTCAAACAACTGCTTGTGGCAAGAGGGTCCACAGGCCAGTTAAAAATGAATTATCCCATCACACAAGGCTTAATAAAAAATTCTGCATTTAATACCTTTAAAATTTGCGTGAATGTCCCCTTTTGGTCTCTCTCAACACAAAAAAGGAGAAGTTTCCAATCTAGAACTGTCCAAATAACTGAGATGTCATTCAGGAAGTGGCATGTATTATTCTAATCATAATTTAAAGTTATTTGTTTTGGTTTAAGTATGTAGTTATGAAATCATTTTACACATCTGCAAAACTGACATCCTCAGCAATGGCTAAGGGTGCATAGAAGCAGCCAAATGAACCAGTCTAAGTTGGGTAGTTTAGTCTGAGTGGACTAAACAAGTATTGATGTGCAAGTTTTTGGAGGAGGAACAGACACTTACAACAGCCCAAGGAAAGGGTGCATCTTAGCATGTCCTGTGGGTACAACTGGCTGCCAGAGATGGCTAAGAGCAGCCAATTGACTGGTTGGCCACAATTGGGAACTCCCCACCCCACAAGGAACAACTGTAACTTCTCCCTCCCTCCTTGTTCTGAGATTCCCAGAGAGAGATCTTGAGCATGGCCCTTCTCATGCTAGCTGCAAGCATGTCAGTTTTTTCTCCCACCCACCATGGATCTGTATTCCTCACATACAAGCTGATGGACCCAGGGGCAGCAGCATGTCCTCCTTGGTGTCCTGCATGGCTTTTGCTGGAGGCTATGAGACATTACATGTACTCATGTGCAGATGACTCAGTAGAATCATGATGGCACTCACCTTCCAGCCTAGGACCCAGGCACCTAGTATCCTACATGTGACCACTTACTGTACTATCTGGCCACCAAGTGTCCTGGAATCAGCCAACTACTTCTACTTGTTTCATAAAGCCAAGACCATTGACTACAGGATGCTTTGAGAACATTGCCAGACTGTTGAGCAGTGGTTTGAAGCCTGCAAGACCAGTAGCAACTAGTGGGGATGCATTGTACTGCACACATGGAACATCAGGCAGTGGCTATTAAACTTCAGAAGTTGCCAGGTTACTTTCATAGACATTGTCACCCAGCTGGCCTCCTAAATTTAGCAGTAGAACATCAGCATAAGCCAACTCCTGATCAAGAGAAGAAGTTCCAGATTGTGATGGTAACATGCATCACCCAACAGCCTCTGCTCCACTGTGAACCATGAACAAGTCCATATCCAGAGCAGCAGTCCAGGAGGCACATAGGGTAATTCAGGGCATGCTGGCAAACCATCCTTTCTGTCTTATCAACCTGCAGGTGGTCATTTCCAGCTTCCATTGCATGAGATTCCTCAAGTACATGGGGACAGTCAATGGCACTGACTGTCATACCAGGCCACAGGTGGCCAGGTCTGGATGTCACTTCAGAGTCAGGAAAAGCAGCTGAGGTCCAGAAGGTATGTGCTGAACCAGAGCGTAGATAAGCCAGAAGTCAGGAGATTCATTTGGGTAACTGAGTCCAAGATCCAGAGGGTCAAGCAAAGCACAAGGCCAGGAGGCTAGCCAGGTCAGATAGTCAGGAAATTAAACCAGGATCAGGTTAAGCATCCAAAGGGTCAGGCCAAACTCAGGGTCTATAGGCAAGCCAGGTCTCCAGAGGGTCTGTCAGGAAGTTAGTAGCAGCACAAGCCAAGGGTACAGTAGCCTAGATACAGAGTTGGACCTTCTTGTTCAGATACTTCCTCTTCTGGGCAGGGGTTTATATTGGAAGGGGTGAAAGGTCAGCTGACCTAGGAGGGCCACTCCAGTGGCAGGGTGTGGGTATGTGCTAGGACCATCAAGAGGGTTCTAGCCACCTCTGTATGATTCCATATTCTCTTGAGAAGGTCAAAGACCAAGATGAACAGCTGTGTGAGGCAGGCCAGAGCCCTAGGTTCAAGGCTGCAGCCTGACACTGACTGCCACATCCTCTGCCAACTCCAGCATACCAGGGAGTTAATTAAGTGCACATTTTTGGGGGTTTTTTTCTGTTGTGCTGCAGGGTGTGGCCAACCACTGTGGCCACTTCATCCACAGTTTTCTAGCTGGGTAGCCAGAGCCCATGATGCCAGGACCTTCCTAGATAATGGAGAATAACTGCTATATTTTTAGGGCACCCAGCATTGAGGCTGATAGAGTCATCAATCCATACATCATAAGGGACCTGGCCTACCTCTCCACTGGCTCACAGAGCACCTGGCAGCAGAAAAGAGCACTCAACTCCTGCATCAACAGGTGCTACATGACTTAAATCTGCCTTTGACTACCTCAAGGCACAATGGAGGGCTTTGAGTGTATATCTTGACATAAGTATGGAGTACTTGCCATGCTCAGGTGTGGGGATGCCTTGTGCCCTGAGAATGTTGGTAGGCTGACCCATAACCTCTCACACTGTGGCTACAGCATTCCCTGACACCAAGTCTAGACTCCCAGAGCCCAGACATGCCCCCCCTGTATGCCCTACTATGGTACCGCATAAGATTAGGATCCCACCCAGTCTGGCCTGGTGAGACTGTGGGCTAAGAATCATCACCTTGATCACAGTGGTCCATCACCATACTAAGGCTGATCCGGTACTGCTTGGGGACTGGCATGCATGCAGGAAAAGTGGCTAAACAAGGGATGATTGCAGTGTCCGGAGTGGGCTCCTGGGTGCCCCAGTCCCACTCTTGGCATCAGACCCCTGGAGAACCCAGTCACCAGGGTCACTAAGCCCCTGATCTCACCCTTCTTCTTCCTAGAGACAAAAGACACTGTGGCTTTCTGAAATATATCAAACTGTTCAAGTCCCTACCATCCCAGGAGCAAGAGTGTGCACTATTTGACCCCTGCAGGGGAATTGGAAAGAGTGGTGGGTGCTCTTGAGTTCTTACACTGGGACCAGGAGGAATGGTGGGTGGTCTCTTGATCAGTGCAAGGACCTCTGAGGAGCTGTCAGAGGAAAGACAGACTGGGAACCCTTAGCCCTGACACAGACAATACTGCCTCTGGGCATGTGGCTTTCCCCAGATTCAGAAGGCTCAATGGCTTTCAGAGGAGTGGACATCACAACATTGGGGTCTACATTCTGGTATTTCAATCACAGTGCTGTTGAAACTATCCCCTGGGTCCTGGCTTTCAGTGCCCATGGCTCTACCACCTAGGAAGAAGTTAGGGGAGCGGAGATCTGGCTCTAGCTGCAACACAAGTCCTTGTTCCTATGTGTCCCTCAGGAGCTACACTTGTGCACCTTGCCTCTCTGTCCTTCTGGAGCTCTCCTGCAACCCGTGCTGCTGGGGATCTCCTGCCATCAGCTGCAGCTTTTCCCCAGTGGTAGTACAGGTGTGCTGAGTGGCAGCAACCCTATCCTTTCAAGGATGCACATCACCTCATCCTAGAAGAGAATGGTGTGCTTCTGCCGCCAGAGGTTTGGTTCACATCATGAATCCACTTGAAGCTAGTCTTCACTTCATCCATTTGGTTTTGTCTCTGCATTGAAATCTTGACAGTGGCAGCCATGGCTGCTGTTCCTGCATCTGGGGCAGGGGGAGGAAAACTTGCCTGGATTCATGATTCAGCTACTACAAATAATGATGAAACTCAAGAAAGCTGCACTCAAAATAATTTTGAAAGCTGTTATTAGAATGCTTAGCCAAACATATTCAAAGCACTAAGCAGTACAGAGCCATGTTTGAGTTGAGTTTGCAAACCATTGCAAAGTATGACTTCTTTGGTAAGGTGAATTGATTCTAAAGAGAATGGCAAATTATTAAAATTTAAAAAATATTTGACTTGGATTATTCTGGGATTATACACCTTGCTTTAGAAAAATCAATTTGATCATTGATCATAACTTTACATAACTTTCATTCCATTTTCCTTAACTATCTTTAGAAGCCCAACCAAAGAACTTGGTGTTTCCTGTTTTTGCAAATCTGAATTTACTTTTTCACAGATTGAAACTGCTTATATGCATCCTTAAAATCTGTATTTTATTTTGCCAGTTGAACCTTGTATTTTACTGTGCCAAACTTTTAGTTTTTCATTTGTTTCTTTTCAAATTACACAAAGGGAGGAACATTCACCACACTTCAATTAACATTTTAAAATATTTAAATGCTTTCTACTATTTTTTATTTTGAAGTCTCTTTACCTTGGCTTTTTTCTGTTGTTTATTCCAGTTTAGTTTCATGGGTTTGTTTGGGATTTTTTTTGGTTTTTGGGGGTGGCAGGTGTTAGATGAGCCCTTTTCTGATATTATTTATAACTATTTTACCTAGATCTTAATTTAGTTTATTTCGTGTTCTTTTACCCCTCTGTCAGGGCTTAACCTTTCTTCATTGTGTGCATGTATTTTATGCTTAAAGCTATGTACCCCATGTAACAGTTATGCAAAAAAGAAAGAGGAAAAAAAATCTAGCTTTCTAACATATAACTTACTACTCTTTCCTTTCAGAATGTGCTTGAACACACTATAAGCACATTTTTTGGATTTTTTTTAAATGTTCAATGTCTACAACCAAAACACTACATTTTGTAACTCCATGCTAGATGGTTGCTATAGCCAAAAAAAATAAAAGAGTCTCATTTTTAGCTCTCTCAAAGCATGCTATTCAAAGCTCCAGGGGCAAACTGCTGAACTGAGGGGGGGGAAAAGACAATTAGTCCAACAAGCTGGTTTGTATGGCTGCTAAAAATATCTTGTTTTTCTGTTGCATAGAAAAACCCACATTGCACCAATTGCTATCCTCAACTGAGATGTATCCATGACTTTTAACTGTAGTGTTTAGTCCATTGCATTGTTAGCGCTATTTCCAAAAGGGCACCTACTTGCACCTTTTCACTTCATGTTTGGTAGGCAGTATGAAACTGAACCAAAGAACTTGGTGTAACCTCTACTTGCTGCTTACAGGAGGGACTCAGCTGAGTAACATCACACAACCAAGTCTGGACCATCAGAGCCACTCTTTAGGATAGGGACAGAAGTTACACATAAACTGGTTTAAGTGATCAGAAACTGTTTTAAAACTGGAACAGAATATAAGCTCAGTGCACATAAACCAGTTTCAAAATGGCCAAAACTGATTTAAGATAAACCTGGTTGAATGTAACATCCAACTTAACTGATTTGGGTCAAACTGGTTTATGAAACTTTTGTCCCGGACCCCTTCCTGATTCAAGTTAAAATCACAGTCCCCCATCATCTCAGCATTTTGCAGTGCTGGGTTCAGTTGGGCTGCCTGCTTCTGAGGGCAGGGCTGGCCCTGTCCCTCTGGTTCCTAGCTGGAGCAGTAAGGGATGTTTCACTGGCCGGCTCACTGCCCCTCCCTTGCCAACAAACCGCATCTGGGGTCAGGGGCCAAGGTGGGGGAGTTAAATTTCCCTTCCCCTGAGTACAGTTGCCCTGCTCTGTTTACTTAGTGCTGGCTGAAACTGTGGACAAATCCCAGAGGTACCTGGGAGCAGGAAGAGAAAGTGATGAGCAACCCTACAGAATCCTGCTGCTCTAATTGTGGACTGCAAATCCCAAAGACTTCAGGGGCAGAGGAGGTGAACACACAGCCCCCGCTGGCTACATGCCAGAGAGCCATGCTCTAGCACTCCTTGGTGTCTGGCTCGAGTCACTGCAGGCATGTGGCTGCAGTTCCTGAATCACAAGTGGATGTCTGTTCATTTGCTTATTTGTTCAATCTTTGCAGCTTAGATTAACCTGCCAAGACTGAATCAATTCAGCCTCGGGATTTTTGACCATCTGTACTTAGCCTTAATCTTATTTAAAATGACAAAGACTGTTCAGAAAGGCTCCTGTTAGTTTGGGTTGTTTTTTTTATACTGCTTATCTTACAAATATTTTCCCCAAAATTAGAATCTGAGAATCAAATTGCCATATGTAGTTGCATACCACACACAGCTCCCCATCAAAAATCCAAAATTGGATGGAAACAGGGAAAATTCTAGAATGGCATCATTGGGGTTATGTTCTTGGCACTAACTCAGTCAGAATTGAACCTTCTAGCCATGTAGAATCCTGTCATCAGAATCACCTCCTAGCCCCTTGCTGCAGTGCCAACAGCTACAGGTTCAGTTATTCCACAGCTAAATTGGCAGTAGTTGTTGGCTGAAGAGCAAGGTGTAGGAGATTATGGGACTCAGCCCCCGCCCCATGGAGCTAGGGGATTCAGCTCTGACTGAGCTGGTGCCCTGGCATGAAGGAATTTGGTGGGGATGGGGGAGAGGGGAGGAGAATTTTTTTTATTCTAAATTTGGCCTTCCTAAAACAAGATGCTTGGGGAGGGGGAGAGGTAGGTATGAGATGACCCATTTTATATACTTTTGGGGAAATGGCTGAACATTCAAGAAGTTTATCTGTTTTGTGATACCAGAAAACTAAGCAAAACCATTCTTCATTGATTCACAGACACCATGAATGACTGGTGGCCCCCAAGATCGGGGGTGGGGGGCACAATTTGTGGGTGGCAGCCTCGGCAGCATCAGGGTGGCAAATGGCAACCACCCATAGAAAACTGTCAGTGGCCAATTGCAGGGTGGGCACGTGTCCCCCCACGAGTCATAGTTTTATAGTAGGTAGGGTTGGAAGGGACCTGAGCAGATCATCAAGTCCGACCCCCTGCCATGGCAGAAAAAAGTACTGGGGTCAAATGACCCCAGAGAGATGCTCATCTAACCTCCTCTTAAAGACCCCCGGGGTAGGAGCCAGCATCGCTTCGCCTGGAAGTTGGTTCCAGATCCTAGCCACCCTGACAGTGAAGTAGCACTTCCTGATGTCTAGTCTGAATCTACCCTCTGCCAGCTTGTGACCGTTATTTCTAGTCACTCCTGGTAGTGCTTGGGGGA
>JAGPOW010003316.1:177366298-177379115 GCA_030014935.1 Caiman crocodilus
AAAAAAAAAATATTACAATTGGATTTATTTATTGCTACATAGATATAGCTACTTTTTCTTTCTGCATTGCCATTTTAAGCCACATGTAGTTTGTTATAAATAATAGAGATATTTAATACAAAACTCTGAAACAAACTACCTTAAGGAAACAGAAGACTAAAATGAATACAAGCCAACAGGCAGTGAATGACAATTAAACCAAGATGAAACATTAATTCAGAAAAGATGTGACCAATCATAAATAGGTTTAGTAAGTAAAACAAATTACAAATTAAACCTAGACTATTTAGCAGAATTATAGTGGAATATACTTGTAAAATAACAGTATTTTGTTAGCTTTGCTTTTCTCCTGGTGCTCAATTATTATCTGATAGAGAACAATTTTCTGCTTGGGATAGTTACACTGGAGAGTAACTACCATAAATGCTAAAGATAAGTGTACCTATTGATATTATGTGGATTCTTACTTTTGTTCATTTAGTTTTGTTTTGGTTGTGTTTTGTGGGGTGGGGAGTGTTTTGTTAACGCAATGCTCAGTGTTTTTATTGTTTGGAAGTTTCACCCCCCTCTATCATTACCATTAAAAGTATATAGTATCTGTACCTGGCCCCTGAAGTAGAATTGATCAGAAACTAGTTTATACCTATAGAAGAACAGAAGTTCAACACACCGACTGGTTTAAAAATGGCAGGCTAAGCTTTGCCTTCCCCCTGACCAAAAGGCGAATGTGTGTTCTGTTTGCTACTGAGCTAAACTACATGATTTCCATAAAACTGTATAACCTAGATCAATTCCACCTCGGGCTTTTTGAATGTCGATATCTAGCCAGGAAGTCTCCTAATCTGCAGTAGTTCATGTATCAGGCTTTGATGAATCTTAGTCTCCTTGCTTAAAGACACTACAATTTCAGCTGCATGGTCAAGAACACTAAAGTAGAACAAGACAAATAATGGTCTTCTCATCCCACAAAATGTTTAAGATTTTAAAAATTCTCATTTTGCACTGGAATGAAAGTGATACCCTTTAGAGGGAAAGAGAAAACACCTCCCCCACCCCTCTCCCAACCTCGGACTTTGCCAACAAGGTCACTTGGCCCCAGTTGTCTTTCCTGCTTGGTCCAGAGGGGCTGGACTTGATGATTTTCCGAGGTCCCTTCCAGTCCTTTGCAATCTATGAAACATCCCAGTGGTTAGAGCCCAAACTTCCACATCTGGGAGAAAATGTTGCTCTGCCCAGTTCAGACAAGGAACTTCAATACAAGCGTACCATATCCCTGACTACACTGCTTTGATTTTGCATTAGCATTCCTGAGAGCTTGAAGCTGGAAAGATGAAGTGCCCAAGTACTTTTGCATACTGGCACAAGCCAGGACTCTGAACCTTCCAAGAGAACTGCAGGAGAGTAGTGTAAGTAAGGCTGTGCAAGCCCCTGGCACTTCATAACAGGGGCTGCTTGAACAAAGGTGAGAGGGCTTGAGGCTCTCGCTGTGTGGAGCAGACCAGGGGAGAAGCAACTTTGTCAGCTTCACCTTCCCTCCTGACGGCTGATGCTGCTCTACCCTAGCCCTGCAGCCTCTGCCAATTTGAGGGTACTGCATCATTCTTGCCATATAAACCTGTGGCAATGAAAGGGCCAAAGGGAAGGTTAATATGTCTGCTGGTAGTGACTACCTTTCAGAGCAGCATTCTGTCCTTGCACTGCTCTGCTTTAATCTAGACACCTAGACTCTTAAGCCCCCACCTGCCTCTATTCCTGGGCTCCAGGGTACAAACCCTAGCAGGTATAAGTCTGCTACCTAGGATGCAAACTCTGCCTCAGGACCCATAGGATTATCATAGAATATCCTTTCTGTCCTGCTAATCTGATAAAAGTAACATAATATATTAATAATAATACTTTATTTTATAAATACAAAGCACAGTTGGCACTTCTCACAGTTTTGACCTTCAGCATGGTGGAATGAGATTTTTAACTAGTAGTCACAGAACTGATATGTTCAATCTTAAAGAACAGATAGACTCAGAAGCAGCAAGAGGGGGAAAAAAAAAGGAAAACCATGGGCTCCGTTTTCTAGAAGCTGATCTCTGTCATAACATTAAATTAAACCTGTCATTCTAAGCCTCTTAAATCCCATGCTTAGAAACATGACAGAAAGGTTTCAGGTTAGAACTAGAGATCGATTCAGATACCTTTGTGCATAAGGGAACAATTTGTTCTCATAATAATCCTCTTCTCTCTTTGGGACAAAGATAAAAAGATGCTTGTAATATTTGAAGTGCATTTTTCTTTCAAATATTTAAGATTCACTTATATTAAGTACTGAAATTCAAAGGTTATAAGGTCACCTATATATATTCTTATGAATTGAGTTCAACTCAGTCTGATTAACAAATATCATAAAACCAAAAAAACAAAAGAAACTAATGAAAGGCAATGGGAAGGACTGCTACAATAAGAAGCTGACATCCTAATGTTTTTATTATTTTAAGGAGACAACTCCAGTTTAATCATCATCAAAGAATTATTTTATTTCTTTCTGTTTAGGAAACATGTAGCCCATGGTTTCAAGAGATCCACTGAGTCAGTCCAGTCCCCAGTTATCCCAAACTACCCCATCATATAGTGAGACATTTATCAAACATCATTTTAAAAATAGGCAGGGTTTTGCTTTGTATTTTTTGCCCCCATTACATTTACTTTACTGAAAGGCTGTTCCAGAACCTGACTTACCTGATGATTAGAAATGTTCTAATTTCCACCCTAATTGTATTTAAAGCCAGTTTTACCCAGTTTGTTTGTGTGTGAACATTTTTTTTTTAAATAAACAGCCCTTCTGTTCTTTGGCATTTTCACCCTCCCCTCCAACTCCACATTAGAGACAGCAGTCACATCCCCTCTCAGGTCTGTTTTGCCAAGTTAAATACACCAAGGCCTTACATTCACTTATAGTGAGATAGGATGATCAGGGAACTGGAGAATCTATTGGTCTTCATACTCAGCTATTACAGTGTGAATTCATCATACTTGTACACAGTATTACAGAGGACACCCACTTCTACTGCAATTATCTCGCCCAATATATCCCAGGGTTACATGTTCACAGCTGCATTACTTTGGTGACTCAGTCAGCCTATGAAGGCCTATTAAACACATAGGTCTTTTGCCTATTAGATTGTTTCCAGATGAAGAGCTCCCAGTTTATAGCAGAAATTCCTATTGGTCCATGATGTTGCACTTACATTATGCCATGTCATTTAATTTTTATTTCTCCAGTTCCTGATTTGATCTGATTTTTCTTCCTCTTCATTGACAACATCTCCCAACTTCATGTTAAACAAAAGTGTCCTTATCACACCACCACTTTAATGCTACAAGTATTAATAGCTTCGTTAAGTAATATAATTGGTCCCTTGAAGAATACTAGGAGTATCTAATTTCTAGAAAATCAATTAGTTTATTAAAAAACAAAACAAAACAGGCATCAGGATGAATAGCTATGAAACAGAAAAAGATAGGTTTCCTGCCTCCCCCCACTCCTTTACTGGATTTCACCATGTAAGAGGTAGGACCTTACTGAAGGCATAGAAACAAACTATTCCAATATGCAGAAAGACTAGCAAGTATAGCAGAGAAGCAGCTTGGCTTAGCAGGGAACTTGTCAGTAAACTAAATCATGGAAAGGAAGCTTATAAGGTGAAACTTGGACAAACAACTTGGCAGGAGTATAAGAGTATTGTTCAGGGATGAAGTCAGGAAAGCCAAAGCTCAACTGGAATTGTGGCTAGTAAGTGATGTAAAGGGCAACAAGAAGGATTTAAGTAACTAAGCCATAGCTGCAGGGGGTGGTTCTGCCCTCACGGCCTGGGCCAGCCTCGCTGAGCCCTGGCCAAGGCAGCTGCACAGTGGGGCTGGGTCAGGCCACAGGGGCAGGGCACCCTTGGCAGCTGCAGCTCAGTGACAGGGACGCAGAGCCCTGCCAGCAGTGCAGCTCAACCCAACCTAGTAAGCACAGGCAGCAGCCTACCCAGGCCAGCTTGGAGGTGCCATGGGGACTTATGGGTCCTCAGTGAGCCCCTGTGGCAAGTGGCTGCCAAGCTGAGGACCTGCCAGCACCTCCAAATCAGCCTGGATCTAGCCAACCAGCCACTGACCGTGTACACTGGGCTGTACCAGGCTGTCCTGCTGACTTGGTTCAGCATCCTCATCTCTGGGCTGCAGCTGCCAGGGGTGGCCCCATCCCCGCAGCCTGACCCAGCCCCACCATGTGGCTGCCTCAGCCAGAACCAAGCAAGGCTGACCCATGCAGCTGCAGTTCAGTTACAGCAGGTCCCCACACTCCAGCTGCACTGGACTGGGCCAGGCAGTGCTGCACAGAGCCCCCCATCCCCGCCACATGGTGGAGATACGGGGGAGGAGGAAGCGTACCCCCTCAGAATGGAACAGAGCCCCACTCCCTGCCCCATGGCGGGGGGGGAAAGGGGAGTTCACCTCTGGGGCCAGGCAGCCATGCATACAGCCCCCTGTCCTTACCCTGCAGTGGCAGGGGAGGAACAGGGGGAACGATCCTCTGCCAGGGCTGGGCAGCCTCTCATAGAGCCTCCTCCCCACCCTACAGCGGCAGGGCAGGGGCAGGGGGAAGATAAGAAGTCCCCCTCCAGTCCTGCACAGAGCTCCCCCCCGCGTTGGAGGAGTAGAAGGGATAAGGGTCCCCCCCAGCATGGAATAGAGCCCCACTCTCTGTTCCACAGGACAACCATCCTGGCATGGCTCTGTTAAGGTGAAGGGGGCAGGGAGAAGTGTTAAATTCCTCCCTCCATCCCTTCTGCCCTGCAGTCGGGGTCTGCCAGCCCCAGAGGCCACTGCTGCATCCCCCTTCCTGCTCCCTGGCAGACAGGGGCAGACCCCAGCTGTGGTGGGGAAGGAGGGAAGAATTAATCCTTTCTCTGTGTATTACTTGGTAAAGTCAAGGTGCATCACATCTACTGCTTTCTCTGAATCCATGGAGCCAGTCATCTCATCATAGAAGGCAACCAGGTTAGTCAGGCATAACTCCCTAGGTGAATCCATGCTGATATTTACTTCTCCTCCATGTGCTTAGAAATGGATTCTTTGAGGACCTGCTGCATGATTTTTCTGAGGAACTGAGGTGAGCCTGACTGGTCTGTAGTTCTCTGCTTCCTTATTAAAGATCCTCCTTCTTCCCCTTCATAGAGATGGACACTATATTTGCCATTTCCCAATCATCCAGGACCTCCCCTGATCACCATGAATTTTCAAAGATAATGGCCACTGGCCCTGCACTGCATCTAGCCCTGTGGATTTCTGCATGTCCAGATTTTCCAAATAGTCCCCAACCTGTTCTTTTACCACTGAGGGCTGCTTACCTTCTCTCCATTGTCTCATTGTGCTAGGCATTATACAAACAAAAACTCCAAACCCTGCACCGAGAGTTTATGGATTAAATAAAATGAAGCTACTCAACTACAGCAGAGAATGTTATGAAGATTTCATTTAATGATAAGTATATAATCATGTTTTTGTCCTCTCTCCCTCAAAGCAACACAAATCTACATGGTATGAGGTCACCCTGGAGAGCTTACAAATCAGTACCATAAAGGAAGACTGGAGTCTAAGACAATGTTTGTGAACCTATGCTTATACTGATCCTATGTATTTGTAATTTTTAAAAGGTGGACTTAAGTCTTGAAGAGTTTTAATTTTATTGCTTTCAATACCAAGTTTCTTAATGAACCCTGTAGAAAATCTCTGATCCCACAGAGATTTAATTGTTTTCTTCCACACGTACAACACCAAACAAATTGGTGGACATCAGGTCATAGTATTTGCTTTCATTGGAGATGAAAAGCCCTCACATTAGCCCGTGATGCCACTCATCATGAGACAATATTACCTTAACTGAGGGAAGTTATTTGCAGATTGACCATCCAGAGCTGTTCCGATTACACTTTTTTTGGAGTAAACTAGATGATAGTCTCTCTTTTTTTTGGAAAAAATTCAGTTCTTGAATCACAACACGTTTGCTTGCTACACCTATTTTCAATGTTGGTTTATAACTGCTACAGGGGTGAGGTGGGGAGAGAGAGACAGAGAGATAGGCTTATGGCTCATGTTGAGTTCTTTGTTTTCTATAGATCCACAGAAAGGAAAGTTGTCTCCTTACTCTTCAGGATGTCTGGTAGAGGTTGAAACATGCATGAAAGATGTTTGGCAGGAATTCAAATCAGATAAAGTGAAGGTAATTCTGATTGACAGAAGGAACTACTTAAAGTTTTTTCAAGGTCTTTAACTGCTATTTCAATTAAGTGTTTTTGTCAGACTCTTATCGAAGGGGCTTACAAATGTAGGATCTAACTAGATTCATTACTGCTTACATCCTCAGATTGCAGATATTCAGCAATGCCATGGCCAGAAACACCTTCCTTCAAACGTGATTGATCATTCAATTATAGCCTTCCCCACTAAATGGAAATCTCATCACAGACATCCTTGTCATCATTACCTCGGGACTAAACCATATTAGTACTCTTCCCCCATGTTTATTGTGACAAGACTGGGGCATTTTTACTAATGCACTATTAAGCTGCCTTCTACTTGAACAAGGTTAACTGATGAACATGACATGTTCCAGTTGCCTAAAAAATTGTATCTACAAAGATCCAAAAAGTTAGAGTCATATTATACAAAGAGATATCCTGCTTTCCCAATCAATGGTCATCAGGAGGCTTCAATTACCTATGGATTTAGGGGTCAGTAATGTGTGCTTATGACTCAAACTTGTTGAGAAAGTATTTTTCCTGTCCTGCAAAAGTCTAATATTTCAAAAGAGATACTCCGTTAAACACTGGAAAGAAATTGTGAGCATCTACAATGAACACAGAGAGAGAGGGTTACAGATTCCACCACAGCCAATATCCTTTTGGCTATAATAAAAAATATCAAACCTGTGGATCACAGAATTATTTCATCCTGAAACTGGGAAGTTTGGCTACTGTAAGGAATGGCCTACCATAGAACCCAGGACCTTGAGATACCACTGGCCATGGCCATCAAGCACAGAGGGCAAGCAAGGGTTGTACCTGGCTTGTGGCTGCTCACCGCTCTACCACCACAGTGGCCACTGCCCTATGCTCTATGCCAAATCCAGCTTCTAAAAAGCCCCAAGGTTTGGATCCAGCCCAGGGCACCTTCCCAGGTAAGTACTCTAAATACAAAGTAATAGCTAATCTGAGCTGGGAAAGATGGCTTTCTCTCTGTCGTATTTTGAGCAGAATTTGCAGCATTGGAGAAAGCAGTATGTGTGCCACAAAAAGCTTCCATTTTAACAAGTTGATATTTTCTGTACAAAACAAAAAAATCTGGAACATCTTCACTCATCTTCTTTGGACCTGGATCTGGTAACTTTTGTAATGCACAAGATACGTCTTTGGGAACTACAGAATCCCTGACTTAGGCAGTTATTTTTGACCAATTTCTTCCAAAGTTGTAGTGTCATGACAGTAATGACATCTACATTAAATTAAAGCTTCATAAAGCTCTCAGTGATATTCAACCAGAGTGTTTCCTTTGACTAGTCAGCATTGGGTTCAGACTTAACTGTATGTAAATAGATTAAATCACTTAAAAAGTCTAATTTATAGCATGTTCAGAATAGACTTTATCAAGTTCTCTATACATGCTGATAACAGATAATGAATCTGTTTTCTACTTTAAAATTCATTTTATGACCTCCTCTGAAGGCAAAGAAACAAACCAAAAAAGTCTCAGTAAAAAGTTTAAAATAAGTGCATAAATGGAAAGAAGTTAAAAGGTATTGCAGGATTCAGCAATGCTTAGATAAGCTAGTGTTATGATTATGCCTTATATTTCAAAGGTATGGAAAGCACCAGTTTATAAAGAAACACTCTGAACATATGCTGAACAGTGATTTACTCCCCAGGACTCCAGAAAAATATGGCGTATTATCACTAGGTCTCAATCAGTTGACCAATAAAATTCATGCTGGAGACAACAGAAAAGTTCACATTTCACATAGATGTATTAAATATGAATTTAATTAGTCCTTTAAAATTAATAATAAACCTTGCAACCATTCATATCAGTTCATGGAAAATTATTCCATATTTCTAGAATATTTGTGTGTGCGGGCTCTCAGCAGTACTTAAAATTTTCTGTTAGAAGTATATCAGAGCATAGGCAAGACTTCTAATAAAAATGGGTGTCCATCATTTACATAGTGAAGTATCAGTACACTACAATTCTTTGGGCTACTGTCCTCACTCATAATTACACTTCCTATCCGCAGTCAAACAGAAGGAAAGAAAGAAACATTTACCCCCTCCCTATTATATAATTCACCTCAGATACTGTGGGATTACAGGTAAAGCTGTTTCCATGTTTTAGTCTTTAATTCTTTTCTGTGAACAAATGCTGACTACTTCGCTTTCACTTATGCAATTCAATTTCTCTATTGAAGTGGTACATGCATTCTTTTAAATGAGGGCCATCTATGCATACCTCATTTCAAGCCTAATTTACTAATAATTAACTCTGGAAATGTAAAAGAGCAAGTATTACTTATAATCAAACACTGGGATTATGGTCACTATTGTAATGTCCATAGTCTATTACTGTTCTAAAAATGTATTAGATGTGATTCATATAGCAGAGGCCCACTAAAAACAAAGTCCCATTATCCCAGGTGCTGTATAAAACCCAGATCACCACTAAAGAGTTATCAGTTTAAATTAAAGCAAGAGAAAAAGAGGGAAGGGTGGAGAAGGTAGACAAAAGGAGTAAAATTGTATTATTATGAAATACAGAAAGAACTAAATCTTTGGATCTTTTAGAATATATAGTAACATAAGAATTGACATTACATCCAGAAATCATCACCAGATTCTTTGGAGAAAAAAAAAACAATTTTTTTCCCCATCATCACCAGTTGGTTGTTAACCTTCTGTCAAGATTCTTCTTCACCTATAGGAGCCATGTGGAGCTGCAAGGAGCTTGTCTCAGCATCTGTGTTTACACTACCAATTTATTGTCCACTTCTGTAAGATTGTTATTGAGGCCAGCTCTTTAATCTGGTTCTCCAGTAATGACTGTCTGTGCCTGGGCCACACTCCAACACCTCTTCCTTCCTGGAGGCAGCACCCAATGAGTAGGCCCTCAAGGGTTTGATAACCCCTCATCTGGGGTTGATTGTGAGTACCAAGTTTCCTCTCTCTGTTCTGTCCCTGCACTCATTTAGGTGCTAACTAAAGGAGCCAGTGTAAAGTAGCTGATGCCTATTTCCCAGAGCTGCTTCTTACTTCCCGCCTCATTTCTTCTAGAAAATATTTTATCTCATTAATTATGCTTACCTTCCTGTTTACTGGGAAGCGTCTCTGCAGCAGGGTGCTAGGGAAGCTCCTCTCAGTGACTCAGTCTCTCTGAACCCAGTCTTCAGTCCCCATTTTCTGTTAACAAGCTGTAACAGCAGCTCTTCTGGATGCTCCTACAGTTAGTTTATGGACTACAGTCAACACAACACAAGCCGGGGTCCTCTTGCAGAACAAGGTATGAACACAGCTCCTAGCCTCCTGGACCTCTTCCTTCCCTTTCTGATTCCCCCTCCAGCCAGCACCAACTGCTGAGAAGTTCTCCCACCTAAGAACCATGCTCACCAGGTGTGGCTAATTGAACAGGGTTGTCCAGTTCAGATCTTAATTTTTTAATGGGATGGCCTGGTTTCCTGTCTATTTTTCCCCTAGGTCTGACCGTATAGGAGTTTATATTCAAGCGGTTAGTAACTGGCTATATCCCAAAATGTGAGGATTTCTATCTCAAATGAGCAGGATTAACAACAAAATGTAGATGCTAGTTTTATACAGAAGGATTGGTGGAGTGGCATCTTCGCAGCTAAGAGCCCCTCTACATGTTAAGGTAAAGGTGGGGCATATAGGATCTAAAGGGATGCAATGGGATCTAATGCACAGTCCACACAATTGTGCCTCCTGCCATGCCGCATGTGCAATTGTAGGATCACACATTAGATCCCATTGCACTTTATTGCTGGTACAGGGGAAGACCAGTACTGGACTCCCACAGTATCAGCAATGAGCAAGCTCCCATGGCGGGGAGCGCCTTCAACTCAGGGGCTCCCTAGCAGGGGGACACCCAATGTATCCCTGGGGCTGTAAAATGCAGCTGCCAAGATCTCTCTACTTCACACACTCCCAAGGCTCGGAGACCACAACTGTGCCCATTCCCATAGCATGCCACCCGCTGCCAGCACTCAGTGGGGTTCAACTGGACCTGGCAGTGGGACTTACCAACTGGGTCTTGGCAGTGAGAGGCATGCTGTGGGAACCCACCATGCACAGCTGTGGGACTCTAGGTACCAGTAGCTGTGGGGTGCTGCCAGGACCTAGTGTTGGCAGCTGCTGGGACTGAAAGTCCTCTCAGTTGAGGGACTCCCAGCCCCAGATGGGCATGACGTACCCTTGTGGCTGGGAGCCCCATCAGCAGACAGAACTCCCGATTGCAGGTGGGATGCTGCTACACATGCAGATCAAAATGTGATAGCAACCAGCTATATACTACACATTTTTGAGATCTAATTTTATAGCTGATTGGAGATTTTTATGCACGTGTAAGTGGTCTCAAGATAACTGTTCAATTAACCAGTTAACATGTAAAGGGGACCCAACTTATTCAGAAAGGTTTTTGTAGGCAACAGCCCACTTTGCTAGATGCTATGAAATAGGCTGTCACCTCTTAATGGCTATGCCTTTCTAAATGAGTTAATTTCTAAGATGACACTTTATCCTGAATTCTGCTTGATTTCAGATTAACGTGGATAACTACCTCACTACATAGGATTGTTACCCAAGCTTGTGGGATGTGCCTTTTAATTCTATTTTCAGACAGCATGGAGGGATCTTAGCTCCCCTTAGTGAAAATCAAATCAACGTAGCATAGCATGTTTAATGCTGCAGACTCAGATTGTGAGTTTTAGATCTTCAAGAATAATCCAAAATATCCCAAATGACAGATTTTTTCCAAGAAAAAATAAAAAAAGGTTTTGTAACATATTTTCTTTCAAGAAAAACATATTAATGTGTCAAACTTGTATATCTCCTATGAACATAGCCTCTTTAAATTGCTCAAGGCATTCTTTGCTTCAGTGTTTTTTAAGCACCTGTTGCGTGGGAATACACATTTTAAACAAGGATAACAAAAATAAACACAGCTGCTGCAGACAATTTGCTTCATGCCTCTCTTAGCAGTAAGCAGATTCTGATAAATGCCATTTCATAAAAAGAAATCATTGAATATAGGAAACTGCTTTCTCACAGTAGTACTGTGCCAGGTCAAGAACAGTATATTTATCATGTGAAACTTCATAGCATGTTTCCAAACAGGCTGATGAAAATTCAGCATGCAACCCTCTTACTGAAGAAATGTGAGAAGAGCCTCCTTGTACTGTTTCTATATTTACTGCCATGTCCAACCTCATCACAAATTACTTGGTTTTATTTGCAATATAAAATGTAATGTGGTACACTGGCATATAAAATAAGACCCCCTGAACTTGCACTGAATAGCTAGGTAAATTTATTGTGCCAGACTGAGCATGGATTATTAGAGATGGATCTACATGATGCTTGAAACATCCAGAGATTTGCTTTGCAGTGTCTGGGAAACACTAGCTACTTATTTCAGAACTGGACTGCAATGATGGCTGGAGTTTCTTGTTTTCACAGAAAACCAGAAATGAAGATATTATAACACATGTATTGTATACATATTACCTTCATGTTTATGGTTTAAATGACTTAAAACCAAGTGACAAGTAAAGCAAGTCATGTTTAAAAGTATGTAGGCTTGCCTTTTTTCTATTTATCAGACACAAAAGCTGATTCTTTTTCATATTCCATAGACAAATACCACAGACCTTACCTCCAGTGAATAGGAAAGACATCTGTTCTCATCAAAATTCACATGGATAACTCTTATGATTTATAGAAATTATGACTGTTAATCCCTAAGGGTGCCTATACACATGCATTGAGGCTGCTCTGACATGCAGTAATTACAGCTCTCAGAGCTGCTCTAATTAAAGTGCCCCACCTCCCGAAGAATATGCATAAACATCCTAAAATAGCAGTAAAAAAAAAAACCAGAATGAAGAAAAAACTTTTGGGTAGGGTCCTCCTCTAACTGTTTCATGGCTGTTAAAGAGAATATTAGAAAAAATTGCTCAGTGGCCTCTTCTGAACTCGGCTCATAATTACCAGATGAAAACTCTTTATTAAAAGACACACAAATCTAACACATGCTAATATTGAAAATGTCTGCAATCATCTATTATCCAAAGTAATTATGTGTTTATCTTAGAAGTTGTCAGAACTATAGGAAAACTTATTAGAGACCTAAAAAGGAATTCATCCTGAACTACAACACTGGCAGATCACCAACTGGCAATAGGAACTGCCAATGGTAAAATAATAAAATGGATATAGATTTAAAAATATGCTATTAAAACAAGACTAAATCTATTTGTTGGACATACACAACAGGTGACAGAGCATTCCAAATTGACATTGATTTTCACCAAGGGAAACTAATTTCAAAGACTGCAATTAGAAACTACTTTGTTCAAATAACTAAATATATCAATGGCACAGAACCCTGTGTTGTTCTCCTGAGACAGATGAGTAAACATGCACAGGTTTAGCATATTTAACACCAAGTTATTTTTGCATAATGACTTCATTTGAAATATCACTGCCAACGATGAAGCACTAAAAGA
>JAGPOW010003316.1:177384445-177404487 GCA_030014935.1 Caiman crocodilus
GAGCTTGTTGAAGTTGGCCTTCCTGAAGTCTAGCACTTTTGCCCTACTATTTATCTTTCCCACCTTTCTCCAGATAGTGAACTCTAACAATAGGTGGTCACTATCCCCTAGGTTATCTTGCACCTGCAGACCCTCCACCAAGTCGTCCCCTGTGGCCGTACCAAGTCTAGTAAGGCACTGGGGGAGCAGTGGTAGCTATAATTGCCATGGATCCCAGAGCTGTAACAATTATGTATTGTTACCACTCCCCCGTCACCAAATTTCCAGATCCATAGAGAACCCCACTGTCAGGATCCATCCAATAGGTCTTTTGAGCACAACTGGCAGGACCTACATTTACCATACAGCAATTATCCAACATATATTTGTACAAAAGGGCAACACATTTTCTTTCTTCAGCAACTAATAATAAATAAAAAGGCTACATATTTTTAATATAATTTACTCTGCGTTTCTGTAATCAAAATTCACTTTCCAAACCCATGCTTACTGATAACATGGTATCAAAGACCTGGCTATTTTGGTTTAAGTTATTTTATCCATCTCTTCCCAGAACTGACAAAGCAGTTTTTATACAGGACTTAGGGTGTGAGACTTTAAATTTTATATTGCATATAAAATATAGTTTCTTTTCCTAAGAAAATAAAATCAAGAGGCATATTGAGAGCATTGAGATAATTATTTATCAGTCTGTTTTCCTTTATAATTTGTATGGTTTCCTTTACACACCTGGCACACAAATTTAAATCCTCTTTATCTATTGGAGATGTAAGCACATATACATCTACTCTATGCTTTCCAAGTCATCTAGCCCCAGACAAGTTGCTACTCCACCTATCTAGGGCTGTGAATTTCTGATATATATATGGGTACATAGTTCATGAAGATATAGATAGAATTACACACATTCATATTGTGAAAATCATCAAAACAAACAAACAAACAAAACCAAATCTTTCCACTGAAGGTAGGAAAGCAAGAAAGAAATGCATGGATCATGGAACCAGGGAATAGCATAGAAGAGTGAGCATGACTCTGCTAAACTACTAATAAGGGAACTCGGCTGGGAGGGGCAATTACCAGAATTGGTTAACTTTAGACATTTCAGGATTGCATTATCTTAGACATTGCATTACCTTAGACAAAATGCAATTAGGGAATCACTGGATTTTTTAAAAATGATATATATCTGGGAGGAGGGTGTGCAATGCTGGACTCCCCTCTTCTAGCCAAATGCCCTTACCATAAGCTAAAGAATTTCTCTCTCTCTCATTCTCTCTCTCTCTCTCTTTCTTCTGTCTTTTCCATTTTTGCTTCTCCCTCTCCTCACCTGCACCAGTGCTCTTGTATTCTTGATGGTCCAGTGACATGGCTTCAAAAAATGATTGGATAGCAACCCTATCCAAACTATTATGTACCCAGAATGGTGGTTAGGACACTTTCCAGAAAGTTGGGACCAGTGGTTATGAATTCCCTATCATCTGAAAAGGGTCTCTTATTTCCTGGGCTAAAGTTCTAACCACTAAGCTATTATGCAAAAAAAAAAAAGATGGGCACCTTTCTTTATCCTATTTAGATAAAGAAAATCTAGCCTCAGAGGAGAGACTATAGTTTTTAGACTCAAGGCACTCTACAATAAACACAAGACATCCCTGGGAAAAAGCCAGCTCTTGTTCTTTGGCTACAGAAAAGTAAGAGCAATTCATGTGTTGTAATAAGCTCAGAAAGACCACAACAGGTTAGAATGATTTTAACATGATGGATTTCTACTTGAAATCTCTGAGTTTATCTTGTCAATCGTGTTTATATACCTAAGAGTGCTAACACTGCATGGCATCCTGTAACAACCTTGAAAAGATTTCAATGCACTCCGGGTGTTAACACACCCTGGTTGAGTATCACTGGTCCTAATTTCAAATTAACTTTGAAATCTCTTAAGTCTCTTAGCAGTATGGATATCATAGATATTTGACTTGGATCGGCCTCTTTGCTGTCAATTTTCAGTTATAGGTACCTAGGTAACCAAGTTGGGTGTGACCTTAATTAACAAACTAGCTGTGCAACTTTTCCAGCAGGGATCCGTTTTTCACTTATCTTTATTGGAACATATTAGTTCAAACTGGTTTTCAGCCAGAAGTGTGATAGAAATAGCTGTTGTAGCAAATTTCCCCTTTGAGGAAGCACCATAAGAGATTAGTCACTGGGGGAGAACAGACAAATTATACACTAGGACTCATGGAGGCTCTGGTGCTGCATCCTGCAGTGCACTAATTTGCAATGCTGAATATTCAATTTGCTGGTGAAGTCCATTAATCCAGTTGTCTTGGGTAATATGCACAATGAAATTAGTCATGGCCAACATCTCCTAATTACAGTTATAGATAAAACCTTCTGATTCACCCATACATTTGTTAATAAATCCAAAGAAGAATGCCCCCATGCAGAGACAGCTTAGGAGTGAATCTGCAGAAGATGCCTTATGGGAAAGAATGCATTACCAGCTTATATCATCTTATTACAACTACTATAGCAGTTGATAGCAAAATTCTATAGCACACTAAGATATACAGCATTAAATTATGGAGTAAACACTCATGCTATATGCCTCATAAGAGATCTCCTTTAAAGGCCATATAATGATATCGTTCTTGAAAGAAATATAAACAGCACAGAAAAAAATTAAGTAATATTTTCTCGCATTAGCATAGCTGAAACAAGAAAGCTCATAAATCATTCACAGTTGTACCATGTTAATAGAAAAGGCAGGTCAAAGTTATTAACAAATTACGCTATCGAATGACAAAACTCAAATTACAGTTTGGAAATGGTCAGTTTCATTTTCTAATCACTACCAGCTGAATATCAGTAAATGAAGAAAATGTTGCATGGGAAAAACAAGTATAGGTCAGCTCTGTAGGATTTGTGGCTCTTAATAATATGAGAGAAATGTGAAATTTCTACTACTGTGCTTCCTATTACCATGTGTGTTCTTTTGGGACTCTAATATTAGACTGTTAAAGCACAGGGCACAGTACTGCATATTCATTGCTTTTCTAATAATAAACAGTGAAGAATGACTATAAATGTCTATTACAGAAGTGGGTGAGAGATGGATATAATGAACACACAGAGGGGGGACATTTTAAAGTCCGTGTGTGGCTCTGGTATTCACAAAACCAATTATGCAAGTAATGCGCACATCACTCATGCACTGTTTTGCAGATCAGCAAGCATCTTAAAGTTCCTTCTAATGAGAACTTTGCTGATCGTTACCTAGGGAGGAAATTTCAGTGGTGCTTTTTGAAAACATATTTGACAGCTTTTTCTCTGCTCTGGAAATTGAAGTCTTTAAAAATATATATATCTACGAAGCCAGTAGCACACAATCAACAATGTTTCTTCAGCAATGTCTCAGCCCCTTTCTAGTGACTGGGAAATCTTCGTATTTTGTCAAACTTTGGGCTTTGCTTCTGAAACAGCATAGAAGACAACTACACAGTGTAAAAAACATAAAACATGGAGTGTGTCCCAGACACCACCCGTCCAGTAGCAACTACTAGACAGACACCAATAACTCATTTCTATTGACTTCAACTAGTCTTTTTGGTTCCTACTGACGATGCACATCCAACAAGTTTTGTGCCCTGGGCAAACCCTTGTCATATGATGAGTGGTGGGAGTGGCACTGAAGGTCAGAGAGTAAGGGATGATCTCCTCACTGGCTACTACTGCTGTTGTCCCAGCAAAGACTCCCCAGAGGGCTGCCATCTGGAGCTCTTCTAAGTCAGTGCCTGGTGACTGGTGCCCCGCAAACCCCTACTTATGCTACAGCTACTGACTAGACCAAATCTGACCCAGCTCACCTAGACATGAACCATCCAGTTTCCTATAACTGATTTTACTGTATCTACGCTATTTCTCAGTCCCACAATCAATTAATAACAACACTCCCCTCTGCCCCGCAACAATTAATTGATCAAACAAAAAAATATTTTTTTCATACAGTCTTTGATAGATTTTTTGGCAAAAAACTTTTAAAACAAATAATACAGACTCATAGACAGTGAAATATTTTGCAGATCTCTGTTTCATAGTTTCATAGTTGGTAGGGTCGGAAAAGACCTGAGGAGATCCTCTAGTTCAACCCCCTCCTGTGGCAGGAAAGAGTACTGGGGTCAAATGACCCCGGCCAGATGCTCGTACAGCCTCCTTTTAAAGACCCGCAGGGTAGGAGCCAGCACCACTTATTTTGGAAGGTGGTTCCAGGTCCTAGCCTCCATGACAGTGAAGTAGCACCTCCTGATGTCTAGCCTGAAACTACCCTCTACTAGCGTGTGTCCGTTGTTTCTTGTAACTCCTGGGATTGCTCGGGGGGAACAGGGACTTTCCCGATGCCTGCTGGTCCCCCTTGACTAGTTTGTAGACTGCCACCAGATCCCCCTCAGCCTTCTCTTTTGGAGGCTGACCAGGTTCAGGTCCTTCAGCTTCTCCTCGTAGGGCCTGCCCTGCTGACCCCCTGATCATGCAGATGGTCCTCCTTTGGACCCTCTCCATACTGGCCACATCCCTCCTAAAGTGTAGCGCCCAGAACTGGACGCAGTACTCCAGCTGTGGCCTGACCAGTGTCACATAGCGGGGGAGTTGTTTTTGCTAATGTTCTCATATTGGAAAACAAACAAACAGATGCTTCTAGAAATATTAAAAAGATATAAAAAGCATATAACAACTACCCCCATTTCAAGATTTCCTTCATTTCAAATTAATCACTTTATTTAAAAAATACAGTTTCAGTTGAACAAAATACGTCTGTTGGCTGGCAATTATTTTGTTTTTGTTTTTTTCACTTTTTTGTCTATCGTTAACATTTTTTGTTTGTGTATCTCTTTATCTACATCTCTCCAAAACTCCCCGTGAGCTGAAAATCAGTCATTGCTCAGATTCATGTCTTCTTAATACATCAATTATTTTTTCTCTTAACCATAAAGATCAACCAAATTTCTAATCATTCTAAATTTTCTACACTGCTTTGTCTGCCAATCACATTTTTGCCTTCATACAAACTCTTCTAAAGGTGTCATTTGCAACTGCAGACAATGACACAATTTGTTTTCATACAGCAAACATACTATTTCTTCAAATGCATGCGATGGGTGAATTTCAAGTAAGAGCTAGCAGGTTTATATTAGTAATTTCTGCTTTCAATCCCACTCAGAGAAATGAATAAAAAATAATATTGTTATTGAATTTGACCCCACTAGTTAGTACTTGGAGTTCTGCAGTTTAGAGGGAGAAATTGAGGATGGAGTCTAGCATCCTGTTTGCATACAAAGGGTGTGCAACATTATTATTCATTATGGACCCATCTTATGAAGAGTGGAGTGGTGGGGAAAGACCCCCTTCCCATTCCCCAGGCTGGGCTGTCTGGGGAAGCTCAGAGAGTCTTTTGTTACCAGGCCACTTCTGACAGGGAATAGGAGGAGCGTTCCCCATGTTTTCCCCATACTAGGATCACCTCAGTCTGGAGAAGGTGCAATAAGCAGGGGAGACAGGGAAGCTGCAAGGTGAATACCTGTACTATTGCCTCCCCTAGAAAGATTTCTAGAAATCTTAGAAATGAACACCTGTTCATACCCAAAGTCTAACAAAATCTTTAGCTAATAAAATCTTTCCCCCAACTTTGACCATCCTATAAGACCCCTCGGATAACTTCTTAGACAGCATGGATGTGGTGTTGAACAATGCTTAGCCACTAAGCTAAATGAAATATGGCAATTATGATCAATAACTTTAGGGATATAGCACAACTAACCCAATCTCAGCATAACCATATTCATTACTTTCAAAATGAAACCAAATCAGGATGAAGTTTTCAGCCATTTTATCCAAACTTCCTGTAGTTTTTAAAGAAATCTTTATTTTTTAAAATACTGTGGATATAGGTTTAATTTACTATTTCAATCAACATTACAGTTTTATTTAACTTAAAATAGGCAAACAGGTTTAATAAATTTACTGATTTTTGTATAATAATTTAGCAATATCTTTTTATTCTTGTAACATCTTACATTTGCTATTTACTTATATATTTAAATGCACATTTTAGAGCATTTCTTAGAGGACTAAATTTCAAAACTCTTCCATCAATATTTAAGAGAAAGAAATCCACTCTTTCTCTTAAAGGGCTGGCAGGGACCCCTAAGACAGAATCATCCCTGTTAAATCATCCCGGACAAGTATTTGCCTAGCCTACACATAAAAATTTTAAGCCAGTGGTTTAATGTTTCTAGATCATGTGTTCAAGTGATTAACCACCTTTGTAATTAGAAAGTTCTTCCTAATATTTAACCTAAATCTCCCATTGCAATTTAAGTCCATTACTTCTTGTCCTATCTGCTCTGGATACAGAAAGTAATTGTTCATTATCCTCTTTATTACAAACCATTTTGCATTTTGAGGCTATTATCAGACCCTTCTCAGGTTATAGACAGTGGTAACAACTGTATCATTATCAAGGGATACTGCTTTAACCTGTTACGGTGCAACTGTTACATGTGCGTGAGCCTGTAGCAACACATGTATAGCAAAGCTGTTCCTCCTGTAACGCTGCTTCATCCCAGTTCAAAGTTTGGGAGATTTCACTCCCTTGTGTCACTACAGGATCATACAGATGTAACAGCTATAGTGTAACAACTGCTGTGCACTCTGGAACAGCAACTCCCCTTCCCTTTTCAAGCAAGTACAAATGTACATTTGTACATACCCTCGGCATCTTCTCATGCAGTCTCAGGCCCCGCATGATTTGCATGTTAACCTTGTGACAAATTGTCACATGCCAGGTCCTCAAGCACTTTATCATGCAATAAACATGGCAAACCAACCACAAAAATGTCACCACAACCATGGTATGTTTTCTGTCTTGACGTGCCCAGGGAATTGTACCACTCAACTCTTCACAGTACCTTCTTACCAAACCATCTGAAAACAGAAATAGGAAAAGACTCCCTGGTTGTATTCTGTGACATAAGGTCTCAGTTTGGCAGCTAAACAATAGCAGACACCAATCTAAAATAGCAGTAGTCTTAACAGGGCATCATGATGGATGTGCTTGCATTCAGAGACAACCCTAGCAGGGTGCGGGGCCAGGGCAAATCAGCCTGTACAGGGCCCAGATGCAAAGAAGCCTACAGCAGTGGCAGAGACTCCCCTAGGTGCCAGCCCCTAGCTGTTCTGGCTCTGCAGGCAGACCCGATCTACATGGGGCAGGCGGGATGAGGGAAGCTGTCCTGGCTTGTCAGGCAGCTCCCTGCCAACCATAGGGAGATTGAGGCAGGCCCCAAGCCCCAAGGAACAGGGGGACCTGCCCCAGCTAGGTGGGCAGCTGTCTACCAGCCCCATGCAGATCAGGACACATCCCTATTTCTATGTGACTGGGTGAGCTGTCCCAGCTGCAGTAATTGTTGGGCATGTGTAAATGGTGATGCTGTACTGCACATTAGATTGGTCTAATGCTTGCTGTATGATTTTTCCCTGGTAAGTGCTGGGAAATCCTGGATCACCCTTTGGAGACACCTTTGTACATTAGTTTGTCCTACCTCTACCTCTCCACATTCATTGGATCAGGATCCTGATGCCTGACTCCACTTATTTTTCCATGTATTTAGATCATTCTCCTGATGACTACTCTTTAGGCATGCTGGAAACTAAATTAAGGTCCCCATGAAACTAATCTGAATCTGGCATAACGGAAACTCAGAATGAGGACATGGGTATTCCACCTATAAGGAACAGGATATGTGGTGACAGTGACTGCAGCATTAGTTCCTGATCTATCCTGTACTTTATGATATGAAAAAAACAAACACTAATAACATCTCTGAGACAAATAAAAGAAGATTATGTCTCCCATCTGATAAGTTCTTCCATCTTGAATCCTTATGGGAGGAAACAAAAAGGCACACTGCAGGTAAGGCTGCACTGTACAGAAATCAGATTCATTCTTGCCATTCCCAAAATGCAATTTCTGCAATGTTATTTATCAACTTACGTTGACAGAAATTATCATTCAGAGACTCTGGAACTGCCACCTGCTGTCTGCTAATGCATCCTACATTCTTTTTGTCCTCTCTGAAATGAAAATACACACTGGAAGCAACATATGTAAAAACTGTATCCTGAACTGTGAACACAAGTATTCCCCATGAAACACCTGTTTACTTGAACTGGTGGATGAATTAAACCTTATAGAAAACACCAGGCAACAATGAATGAAGTAACTATTAACAATAAATCTTGTATTACTCATAAAATGGAAATTTCACTCTCTTCTAATATATTCAGAATGGTTGAATTTATCAGCACAATTGATTCGGAAAATAAAAACATCCATAACAACCTGAGACAAATACACTAAAATGTTCTGTCATACAAATGCAGTTATGAAATAACATAGTGCATATATGACTTATTACAAAAAAATCAGCAACCAAAAAATTATAGTAAAAAATGTGTTTAGGCACTATTTAAAACAAAAAAACAAAAAAACTGAGCAAGACTCAATGTTCATTTAATCTTTCCCCAAACTTTCTATAACAATATTTTTATCTAACTCATTGGCATGATATCTGGCATTATACTTTGATCATTCAGCATAGGTTGTCTCAGCTTTTTCTCCCCGCAACTCTATTTGTGGAAAGGAAATACAGAGTAATCCAATTTGGCAGTCTCCAAGTTTAGTTTACATTATCTTAAAATAAAAGAGAAGAAGGAACAAGAGGGGAAAGATAAAATTCATAGAGTAATTAAATTAAACAATACAAACCTATACTAAAAGAAGACAAGTATATTAAGAAACTATGAAAATGCCACTTCTCAGCTACAAAAATAATTTAATTACAGGACGATACTGAATAGGACAATCATCTTACTTAACAGAAAGCCTTGGTAGCAGCAGCAGTAGACAACCTCACATAAATCCTTCCCAAAAACTTCAGTTCTCCACCATAAATGAACATAAAATGTGCACTTTTATGTACTTATCATCAACGGAAAAAACCCCAAACACCACAGAATGGTGAGACTGCTGGTATGCTGAGATCACCGCCTATTCTGCTGACCAATATCATCTCATCGTCTTTTTGTACTCCCCCCCATCTGTCCATACCCATCTGTTGTCTTTTGTCTTGTAATTAGAGTGTAAGCTTTTAGCGTCAGTGACTGTTTTTTTGTTTTGTGTTTGTACAGCACCTGGCACAGCAGGATCCCACTTGAGGACTTGGACTACTAGTGCCATGGTAATAAATATAATAAAATATACTGAAATAATCATTGCCCTATGCCAGATCTTTATTCTGCCACATCTCTAACATTTGTAACCCTCAGTCATCACGTCAGCTAAATCTGAAATTTTAAGTTCCTTGAGATATGGACTTTGTATAAGTACTGCGAAGCGCTAAAAACACATTCAGAGACTATGAAGTAAATAAACAACCATTAATAAAATATCACTTTCTTTTCTCCAGGCAGAACTGTGTGTCAATACTGGAAGAAGTAGGCTAAAAGCCAGGGATTCCATGCTCTACAGATAATGGAAAGCCTGGCAGGGGGATCTGTTTTGCAATACACCGTGAAATGGTCAGTGTCAGAGTTAGATGATTTCCCAGCAAAAGCAAAATCCAAAATGCAATATCTTTGATGGACATATAGCAGGGCATGAGGGAACAGTCTGATTTTGTAACACGGCATACAGTTCTAGTTTTTTACATCAAGATGGTAGGCATCAGTAACACAGGACATCTTAAGTAAAATCAGTGTACACCACAGATTACTTGTTTCCCAGTTCTATACTTTAACTATGAAACAACCTGCCTTCTTCTTGCTTACATTACCCATAAGCCATTCTGAATAACATACGAGGCTTGTGGAATATGGATAGCACTGGCACTGGTAGCCATATACCCTTGAGGAATCATGCTTCAGCATTAGCTGAAGACTTTGAGTGCTTTTCAAGGACAGCTCCAAATAAAGCACGTTGCTTTATTTCAGCTTGAAGGTACAGATCACTATGGGCGGTTTATGTCTATAAAAAGGTCATCACATCTCAATATTTCAGAAATGAAAATTGCTATATGAATGTGATATCTGAAATATTTCACTATGAAACATTACCAGATTGTGCTTTGATATTAATGAATATTACCAGAGACATTAGTATAAAAGAGAAATAGAAAAAAAAGAGTTCTCTTTCTCTACTTATATCTTCTTTATATCTTAGATTTATAGAAAGAAAGTATGCACTAAATTGTGTCTAACAACTCAAGAAGTAGAAAAGTACAGGCAATGATAATCAAGAAGAAAAACAGGAAGAAAAACAGAGCAAGAAACCTTTGTAAAATGGCATATACAAGGCTGAAATGGTAACCAGCAAGTGTTATAACTGATAGGATGACCCTCTGGAAACTACTTCAGAAAAACAAGTTCTACACAGTTCTGGAATTGCATATCAACTCTGTTACTTCTATAATTCTAGACATGTTTTCATTATTGACTAATGGTTATTAACAGTTTTTAGTTTAGTTTTTAAAATTCAAAGTCACCATTCTAAGACATGCACTCTCAAGCACATGTACATATAAAAATGTTGTAAGAGCAAACCATATATTGAAGCAATGTATAGATTTTGCATAAACCAAAACAAGAAAATTAGTGACATTCTTAAAATTCTAAAATGTGATTTGTATAATTCATAACATATAGGACTTTTATTTATTTATTTATTGGAAATGATATCATGTCATTTTTTTCAGTGTTTTCCATTCACTTTTAAGGAAACTCAGACAGAAACCTTTGAATTAAATCCCTGCAGAGAATTTTCAATCAGTTTTACTTTACCAGTATAAAGCAATCTACCAAGGCAATGGGTGACAATACAAACTGTTCTTTTGTCATGGCAATAGGAGAGGCCTTCATGCTAAGGAAGCTTAAGGAGCTGAGAAAATGACAGTTTGTTAGAGCTATTGTAAGGTATCAGCCTGTAGCTTTGTTAGATAGGCACATTTTACCTAGATTATATATTCTAATAAAAAGAAAGCATGCACTAAATTGTGTCTAACAACTCAAGAAGTAGAAAAGTACAGGCAATGATAATTAATAATGATATATTAATATAATATATTATATATATTATACCTAATTTTAAAAATGATATTTAGAGATATATATTAAACCTTTATGAAAACAGCCCAAGGGAAGAGAACCTCCCCTATCCCCAAACCTAAGGTGGAATGTCCCTAACAATCAATCCCTCCTACTTCTTCTTTAATTCTGCACACTTACTTATTAGGTAGGGTTTGGGACTGCTCAAAGTGTACAATTTTTTTATTGTTCAGGAAAAAAGTTTCAGCATAAATCTAAAAACATTATCACTGGGTGCATCTACATGAGACACTTACTGCAGAGTTGACTAATTATCTCTGCAATAAAACATCACCATCGACATGTGTGGCACTATTATGATTCAGTAAACTAATTAACTCCGCAGTAAGATAGTACTACCAGACATGAACTATCCGATAGAGGAGTTATTTACTCCACTGCAACACCTGTGTAAACACTAAAAGGGGCTGGTTGTAAGGGTGCTTCAATGCGGGGGCTGCTAGCTGGCTAGCCCTGCACCCTTGTGTCCCAGCCAGCCACTCAGCAACACATTGAATTGGTGCAGAGCAGCCCTGGGCTTGCAGGCTGATCCCTGGGCCCCGCTTCCAGGCAGGGTTGCTTCACCCCAGCTCAGTGTACTTTAGTCCTGGGTGCACATACAAATGTAGTGCCCAGGTGCAATAAACTCTGGGGTGAAATGCACCGGAGTTTATTCAGCCACATTAACTGCAGGTGTAGACACAGCCAGTGACTGTAGTTATCCCAAAATTTAGATCATACAATAATAAAGAAAATCATGACTTTATGCAATGATATATTTAATCTGTTCCTCATTCTGATACTTTTCAAATCTCTTTGTCAATCTAAGCTAGAGTAATGACCAAAATCATGGTCCTGGGATGACCTGTAACAGGAAAAATAAAAAACTGAAGACACTTGATTGTCTGTGACAGAATATATACTGATACAGAATGGCTCAGGTATGAGCCTGCAAAATTTCTACAGTCTTATGACATTGATATGAAGGACACAAAGACATAATACTTCTCCTTTACTATAGAGATGATAACCCTTGCCTTACAGGCCTTTTCCACACTGTAAAATGATTTTTTATGACTAAGCTGTCTCCCACTCATCCCCAGAACAAGAATTCCTCACCGTGTAACTTCATTTCACAGAGATGCTACCTGTACTGGTAGGTCACTAACAACAGCAACTTGACAGCAGGACCAGAAACATAATACCATTCTTTGAAGAACTGATCCAATCAGACAATATTCATGGAAAAAATTACCATGTCCTCTGACCCTCCTAGAAGGGCAGAAAGTAGAGAATTTTCTACCTATCAAGACTGTCATGTCCTCCTTTGAAAAGATTAATTTACCACTTGTACAAAAGCCATGTAAATGTCTAAACAATCCTAATGATAACATCAAATTATTAATGCTGGTGACCCCACTAATTGCTGTGCAATATTTAACCATCATTTTTTGAGTAAGTTTTTTTCCAGATTAGTAAAAACAGTTTCCAAAACCATTTGTCAATTGTGTATAATATAGATCTGTGGCAGGTAGGAAATGAAGCAGGACACTAAGATATCATCTGTTACTCTGCTGAAGGATCCATCTACAAACATGAGACTATAATGCAAATTTCACCCTAGACCCTTCTGCTTCATTATGTTAATGATAATCACCACATACATTAAATATGGTTAATTCTTCACCCTAAAGGGTAGGAATCATATTTTATACTAAAAAATGCTTAACATACAATTTCTTGCTATAAAAATTCAGAGTGGTTACTACATAAGAATTTTATGATGATTAGGGGTAAATAAATCAAAGACTTCTGCTCTGCACCTTTACATACACTCGTTGCCAAAATAGTATATAATTTTGCATAATGGAATGGTTGATTGTCTGTGTCTTGTTGAGCCAAGAAAATCCGAAGAGTATGCAATGCTTTGTAAGCATCAGCTGGCTTGACAGGTGCTGTGATGGACATAGATCAGTACCTTTTATGCCAACTAATTATTGGAATAAATTCCATGGTGGTATAGTATGGGTGCACATTTGGAAATGGCTATTAAGCAGATGATGAATAAGGCCATAGTGACATTTTATCCTATTGACTAGTTACCCATATTTCACTGTACACCTCTTATACTGCCATAAGGCTGTCAAGGTATAGATATACTCAAATAGCTCAGGTCCTTATGCAGACTGCATGTATGTGAACCTTAAGGCAATGCCACAAGACTTTAGTAAATGTTCAGTATGAAGTCGCACACCTATTTCCATATCTTCACACAGCATCTTTCAGTAGAAGCTTTCTGAATGTCTGGCTAAAATAAGATTGTGCATGTGCAGCAGCTGGCCATAGGTACAGTCTGACAAAAGAAGACAATCCAGGAAGAGGAAGAATTTTAAAGAATTTGCCTCTTGTATTTGTCCCCTACATTGGAAGACAAAGTCCTTTCATGATCGTTCATCCTTACCCTGGATACCCTTTGACCTTCTGAGTGCCAATGGGTGGTCATATTAATATGGTAGCAAAAAATGCTTTTTTGCATTAGTTACTGGCAAAACTATTACTCCTATTTCCTATTCTTATTAGAAATACCTTTTGTCATTGTGATGACATATTCATTATCTCCAGGTTTGATACATGTAACTCAACCCTAGGTAAGAATAGTTCTAGCAACTGGAACAAAATTCATAAACCTACCTACTTAGAAAAAATTGTCACTGAATACATCATTACTATGCTCTGCCTTCTTCATTGGGTCCCTGGTAAATACAGAGGCCAGCTGAAGGCTCCTCTTGTACCACTCATAATCTCTCCAGGAGATTGCCCCTACCTAGTTCAAAGGTAAGCTTTTCCTTCAGGACCATGATCTTCAACAATAGCTACATTACACTGGAGCTGAACCTACCCTAGAGTGCAGAACTCAGAGTCAGGAGTGAAAAAAATAACCTCTAAACTTATCACTAGACCTGAGTGGGAGAGATGGTTTTCTGTTCCTGAGCATTTATAACATATTGACCATTCTCTTTCCTGAAAAAATATCAAGTTATCAAAGCAATATATTTTTATTTCAACATTTTACAGGTCTAAATTAACTAAAATTTCAAAATGAAAAGTTATTTAGAATGTATTCATTTTTAAAGTGTTTAAAATTGTTTTAACAATTTCAAAATTTTTCTTTTTTCTTTTGGAATTCAGAACTTCACAAACATTTTCCCACAAGAAGTTTTAGTTAAAAAAAATATTTTAAACATAACATTCCCAGCCAGATCTACTTGTCCAGCTAATTACAAAATTAATCTATTCAAATTACATTTCTCTCTGTACTATAGGTGACATGTGCCTCCTGGGGCTGGGGGACATGGTGACTGCCTTGCATCGGTGGCAAGGATGGGCCGAGTGGGGACCATCCTCAGGCAGCTACAGTGGTGGCAGCAGTAGGGGAAGGGGCCCCCCATGGCTGATCACCAGCTGGGGGGTGGAGTGTTCCCCCATGGCCACATACTGAGTCAGAGGCTTGGGCGGGGGAGCACCAGTGCTCTGCCTGCCCCCCTGCCCATTGCCTAAGCTAAGAGTGCTCACTCTCAGAGGTGGCACTAGAGCTCTCAGGGTATGCACATGTACCCCCATACACCTCCTCCACGTCACGTATGCTCTGTACAGCGTGCTTTAAATACAAACTTCTATATTTATCAAGTAACTTACTGACAGGTAGCAACTTACTGCTAAGAAAAATAGCAGATCACATTTATTTTGAGGGGTTAATTATAAGAAATTAATTATAAATGAAAAAAAATAAATCTAATCCCAGCTCCCAAAGCATTTATGTATGTTATAATAGACAGTTCTTGCTTTTTTTTTTTGAGAGGTAAAGTCCTGGCAGTAGGTACCAGAACCTGCATTTCCTCCCTACTAGTTAAATGCACTTATCATTAAGCTGTAGAATTACTAGTGGCTGCTTTATATCCTTCTGTCCAGATTATTCTTGCATTCTTGGGTGCCCAGTGACCCAGCTTCACCAGGATGAGTTGTTGCCAACTCCCCACTCTCAGATGCTCTGTTCTATAGTCTGGCTGCTACAGCATTCTCTTAGGGATGGGTTTGATTCCACTCAGGCTGAGCAAGGCCTAGGAAGATATTATACTTCCTGAGGAAGTGACCTAATTTCTTGTCCAATGTGCAATGGGCTCAATCCACTGTCTGGATTTGTTAGTAACCATGAGTACCATACTGCATTCTAAATTCACTGTGCCTGGCATAAGTTAGGCATTTTGGTCAGGTAGGCATATCCCTTCTGAGCACCCTGGATCCTAAAGTGATGGGGTTTTTAATGTTCATCTCTGAGTCAGATGCCTATGATCTGGGAAGTTCAAACACTTTCCTGTGCCCAGCATTTCCTATTGGTTAGTTCAGGTACATCCAGGCCAAGCACCTAGGCACTCTGAATTGCCCTGTGGAGGTGTCTATCAGCATTAATTCCATGAGCATATCTAAGCTGCAACAGGTGACGGACATTTCAAACATTTTCACATGCAGCTTCTACTTAAGGATGTAAAGACAGGAGTAGATGAGTATGTGAATGCCTGGAGAATGTAAAAATGCCCTAAAGCAAAGATTCCCAAACTGTGATATGTGCACCACCAGTGATACACAAAAGGCCAGAGGGAGGGGCATGAACATGCATAGCATGTGATGCAACACCCAGCAGGTAAGAGTGTTGGGGGGAAGAGGCATGGGGGAGGGAAGTGGTGGGGGTGGGCAGATTAAGCCCCCATGGGACAGATTGAGGGAGGGAGTGGGTTAAAAGTAGGGGCTGGAGCTGGGGTGAATGGGGCCCTGGGGCAGGTTGTGGGATGGTTAGAGCCCCAGGTGGCTCATCTAGGAGCACAGGGGGGCTCCTGCCACTGTGCACACCTCAGAGGAGGCATGGGGGACCCATGCTACCAGATCTGTGCATGGGGTAGAGGTGGGCTGTCTACTGTGGGGTGGGCTCTGTGCCCCAATGCTGCTACCTTAGGAGCCATACATGATGCCATGTGCGTACCACCACCAGGCTGTCCTGTGTCCCCTGCCAGCCCAACAGCATAAGACACATGGCATTTCATGCAGGTCCTGAGGCAACGGCAGCAGTGGGGAGCAGAACCCAGCCTGTAGCGGGCAACCCACCTCCACCCTGTGCACAAATACAGAGGGTGTGTGACCCCACATGCCTCCCCCAGGGTGTGCACAGCAGCAGGAGCCCCACACCCTCTGCACTCCTGGACAAGCCACCCACAGCTCTGTGTGCCTTCCATGTGTCCCCCAGGCATAGGCAGATCCCAGGGGGCACTACCAATTCAAGGCTCCTGGGATCCTCATCAGCTGTGGTTTTACACTTGGCACCATTTTTTTTCCCAAGCAGGGAGACAAAAACAGCGCCAAGTTTAAAACAGTGGTTTTCACATTTGCTTTCCTAAGAGTTAGGAGTAGGGCCTTTCTTTCCACCAATGAACATGGGGGGTTGGGGATGGGGGCAGGCAGGGCTGGGGCCTGATCAGGAGCGCTGCACTGTGCCGTGCCTGGCAGGAGGAGGCGGGGGGACTAGGGGCAGCCAAGGACAGGGCTGGATCAGGAGTGCCATTGTGTGCAGGTTAGTGGCAGTGCTGGGGGGGCCTTGAGGGCCATGGCCACCTCAAAATTCAGATAATCTGCCCTGTAGCAACCCCTCTAAATACTGCCACCCATCCACAGTGGCATGGTGTGGCACTCTTAGCCTGACTCAGCCCGGCCCTGTGCATCTTTGTGGCCACACAGGACACAGCAGGGCAGCAGCTCCCTGTAGGTAAGTCTGATAGGGGCCAGTGGGGAGCTAGACGGAGCTGCGGGCAGCTCATGGCAGCAGCGGGCTGGAGAGGGGGCTGCCTCAGAGTGCTTGAGTGGGAGAGATGGGAGGTCCTGTGAGGGAAAAGTGTGTGTGTGTGAGTCTCTTTGCATCTGTGTCTGTCTGTGTGTTTGTGTGTCTGAAAAAATTGCTGATGGTACTTAAGGCTGTATTGTTTTAAATTGGTGGTATGCAGTGTGTCAGAGCTTGGGAACTGTTGCCCTACAGGGATCCTAGGTTCCTTACCTAATCATCCTGAATCACTCTCCTGAGACAAGGCACCTACAGCATTTTACACATGTAAGCACCGCTGTGCCAGGTGCATTGAAAAGGGCCTGGCGTTGCATAGTTTGAAGGCATATAAACAGCAAAATGCATGTCAGCACTGAGAAAATGGTAGTGGCATGCTTTTGAACTAAGACACACAGAAGGTGTTTTAGTTCAAAAGTGCACTGTGGCCATTTTCTGGGCACTGACGTGCATTTCACCACTTGTACAACTGCACGCGGCACAGCGGAGCTCACATGCGGAGTTGCATGCAGAGCAGACTTGATTAACCTTTTCCCCCTTCCCTGCCCCTTTCCCTCCACTTACCAGGTGGGTGTTGTTTATGTGTCTGTCTCTGTGTGCCTGTGTCTCTGTGTCTGCCCCTCATTCCCAAGCCACAACCCCGCCAGCCCTGTTGCTACCCGTCACTCGAACCAATGCACCCCGCATCCTGCCAGGATGTACAGGAACCCTCCTTCCCCAGGCCCCAAACACCCCACATACACCCCCAACCTCCACACCATCACAACTCCCGCCCACCCCCACTTTAAAATAGCATCTCACGATTTACATACCAAATCCCTTGAATTTTTTAAAGCGTTTGTCTCAAGAATTTTGACATGGTGGGTTTGGCAATACTGACATAAGGAAGAAGAGATTTAAGAGGTTTAAGATTGTTGCTGACTATGCTTTACTATTAGAGAAATATTTCACTTAACCAGTTACAACAGAATATTTGCTTCACTATTTTGCTTGACAATGTAACTGAGCTATAACACTGATCTAGAATACGACTGTTAATTTGGCCATTTTTTACTGTGTACATAAGTGTTTTTTTCATGTACTTCACATTATAAAAAGCAACAATTACAATAAAGGGTGAAGACTCCCAAAAGAAGAGATGAAGACAGGTAATCTATAAACATGCAACTTGCAAGGGCAAAAGTGGCAAAACAAAACAAACTGAACTCATTTCCAGAAGCCAAGGCAAACCTACTAATTTTAAGGACTCTGGAGTTCAGGATGGGGACTGTTTTTGTTTTGGGGGTTTTATTTATCTGTTTTCAAACTCTAGGGCTGCATCCAGATGTGCAGGGGTATGTGCTTGCAGAGGCAAAAATATGAGTGACATAAATTTGTGCAGCTACTTTTTGCTGCAGCACGTGTACCTGTATTTTCACTTTGTTGAGGGACAAATTGTCCTGCTGTGGGTAAACTGCCATTGCCCAGCTCCTCCTGGCTCCCAGTGTGCTGGAGGAGCCAGGGCACAACTAAAGGAGTGGAGATGCTCTAGCCAACATCCAGAGTGTCTCCATGGAGGACCAAGCCTCTGCCTGGCAGTGCACACTCCTGTCATGGCTGCTATGCTGCATTTTTTCTTGGAACTTATATTGATACTGGGATTTTCCAGTAGCAAATTTTGGCTCTGAACTGCAGAGCTACAGTGTGGGGTACGTTTTAACATTCCCTGTGTGCTGTTCCTGGTGCCACAAACTGCACACCCCTGCTCCTCTGGACGTGGCCTGGGACTGTATATGTACTGTGAAAGTCACCATGATATAGACTCAAAGTAAAAGAAACAGGTCTTATGCACTTCTGTTCTCATAAGATTAACCAACTAAAACTCTGAAACTAAATATAATCCACCTTCATGAGAAGGCACAGACATAATGGGGAAGAATTAATTAATTAATAACTACACAA
The DNA here is from genome assembly GCA_030014935.1 of Caiman crocodilus. Taxonomy (NCBI): domain Eukaryota; kingdom Metazoa; phylum Chordata; order Crocodylia; family Alligatoridae; genus Caiman; species Caiman crocodilus. The sequence goes on from JAGPOW010003316.1 coordinate 177,403,458, forward strand.
CATTGTTTTGACATTTATGGTTTTATGTCCCCAAATGCTTAAAACTGGTTTTACAGTTCCTACTATTTAAAATTTGAAAGATGCAAAATATATCAGAAGTATATATGTCATAAGTGCCAAAAGTATTGCTTGTCTTGTATCATAACCTTCCTAGTTGTCTTCCATATTTAGCTCCAGGAATTTTTTCTCTTGCTAAATTATTGAAGTAGAGGTTTGCCCAGAACCCTCGGTTTAAAAATAAACAAACACAATTCTGATCGGATTTGACAGCGAGGGGTTAAACAGCACTCTGATAACCACTTCTGAAATTAAACCCTGGTTCGATTTCAAAAGTAATCAAACTTTCAGACTAGATCAAGTAATGGCAACATTCTTGTTAATATGATTTTTATTAATTAAGAAATCATTAAGGAATTGCTAAATGAAACCATGCATCACAGCCTGAAAGTCATTTCACTTTCTAATCATAATCTGTTCAAACTGCTCAGGGGCAAAACTAGTTTGTAACTTGTATCTTCATGCATTTAAAAAATACTCATACTCTCAGAAATATTCCACCTTTATTTCTACATGTCCTTTACTTACAGCCATTGCATAGAGTAAGTTTGATCAATTTTTAGAATTGGCTTATTTTTTATTTGTCAGGCCACAGCGAGCATCTACCCAAGCAGTGATGGATGAACATTACATAAATGGCTGTAATTACTGAGTGTTTTCCTCCTAAGTGGTTTAAAATGAACAAACTCTTTAAAGTTAAACTAACCAAAGGAAATTGTTGCTGAATTGGACAAGATATTCAATGAGCTTTTTATTTCTTTAAAACAAGATAGTAAGCATCAAAAATGAAAGGGTTTCCAGGGCAGATATACCAGTTCTAACTAGGTTCTCATACTATGGCTATTCAGTGTTACATGAAAATCTCTAGGGGTATATGCACACATGAATTCAGAGCTCTTTCAAGAGGGGAACACTTCAAAAGTGGAGCTGTTGATCAGGACAGGAAGCAGCTGTTGTGTTCTAACAGATATAT
>JAGPOW010003316.1:177411880-177422578 GCA_030014935.1 Caiman crocodilus
CTTGGCCTTCCTAATAGCCCTCCTACACTCCCGAGCACAAGAGGAGTACTCCTCTTTGGAGACTGCTCCTCTCTTCCAAAGATAGTATGCCTCCCGTTTAGCCCTTAGGGTCCCCTAAATATCCCTATTAAGCCACGGGGGCTTCCGGGCACTTTTGCCCATCTTGCATCAGGTGGGAACGGTCACCCCTTGGGCTTGGAGGATTGTCTCCTTAAGGAATGTCCACCCTTCATGGACGCCCATGTCCTCAACCCTACAGTCCCATAGTGCCTCCTCAAGTAGCCTCCTGAGGTCTCTGAAAAAATAGAGCTTGTCTGGGATTTGAACCCAGGACCTCTCAGACCCAAACCAAGAATCGTACCCCTAGACAAACAAGCCAACTGTTTGTTATTTGTTGAATATTATTATTCATAATAAATGTAGAGAAACACTCAATAATGCCTGAGCATATAAGGTACAGGAGCAGAGCTGATAAAGAAAAAACAAATTCTTTTAAAAAGCTGTGTATAAAACAGTCATAGGAAAATTGCATAAATCTGATATAAGGTTGGTAATAGGATTATTCAAATGCTAGGTCTCCAGAGATCTCAAAACACTTTACAAGGCGCAATATTATCCTCCTGTACAGACCAGGAACCTAATTCTCTTGCTGTGAAGTCATTTATACCTGTAAGAAAGCAATGCAAAGTGATGCTTTTTTTTGGTTCCAGTCACAGGCTCTTGGTACCTGAGCCTAGGGTGGCCATCATAGAAGACATTCCAGTTTTCTGCTGCTCTGTCCTCTATTGACATGAAACCCAATGCCTTTTCTCTTCAAGAGAGAAATAAAGGACATAAAGGCATCAGGTTTCATATCAATAGAGGACAGAGGACAACCAGACTGTCCTCTATGATGGCCACCCTACCTGAGCTGCTTCTGGAAAAGTCCTTTATAAATGTAAATGACAACAGTGTTAAGGGAATATAGACATGACATGGCAAAAGACACGGGGGTTAAATGGATTTGACTAAAAGTGGTCTAGAAACGGGGGGAAAAAATCACCAGTAAAGTATATTTTTCACGAAAATTCTTGAAAAAACTCTTCCCTACATGTTTTTACTCTTAAGTAAGATCTCTCAGAGATATCATGGCAAACAAATAGTCCACTATCCTACCATAAATTGAGAGGAGTAGGTAGGAGAACACTTCCAAATACAACAGATTTAACATGAGGAGATACTCCTAAGAGGAGGCAAGTAGGCCACTGCTGTAAGGTAACAGGATGTTGTTTTGGAAATGATCTCCAGAGCTTGCTGGACCATGAAGATTTGTTTAGATTCTATAATTTTTCAGTTTCACATTTATAGAAGACAGATTAGAAGGACATAATCTCTGCAAATCATATACCAGTTATGATGAACTATTCCTTTCCAACTATTTCCTTAAACAACAGCTACAAAAGCTAGAAACTTTTAAATCAGTAGGTCTGGATGACTTGCATCCAAGATTTAAGAGAGTTAACCAATGAGCTCTTCAGAGTGTTCCTTTTGATTTTCAATAACTCTTAAACACTAGGAAAAAATTGCAGGCCAAAAGAAAGCTAACGTCATACTGATTTTTCATGTGGACAAATGCGGCAACTTGACTAATGATAGCATTGTCATCCTTGCACAAATTCTGGGCAAAATTATGGAGTAGCTGATACTGGACTTCATTAATAATTAAAGAAGGATAATTAATGCCAGTACACATCAGTTTATGAAAACAGCTGATACACATCCTGATTAATAATTAAGGGAAAGTAATTAATGCCAGTCTATAAAGCTTTATGGAAAATAGATCAGACTACATTTGATTTTTAATGAGATTACTAGTTTGACTGATAAAAATAATAGAGTTGATGTGGTAATCTTAGACTTCTCAAAGGCATGACTTGATACCACATGGCTTTTTTATTAATTAATGAGAACATGACAATTAACATGGCTTACATTAAATAAATGAGTGTGCTTCTAGCAGGAGAGTTGTTTCACAGGGATTGGTTGTTGACCCTATACTAATATTTTATCAGTGTCTTAAAGAAGAAAGAAGTAATTTCTAATTTAAATAAAGGAGAGGTTGGGTTACTGATGAAGAGCGATCTGTTTTGCTTGGTAAGTTGAGGACAGGCAAGGTATGTACTTCAGTATGGTCAAATGCAAAGTTAAACAATTAGGAAGAAAAAATGCAAGCCATGATTTAGGATGTGAAGCCTTTACCCTAGCAAACAGTAACTCTAAAAGATCATGGTGGTCTTGGTGGAGAATCAGCAGCTGAAATCCCAGGGACTTTGCCACAAGTTTGTCATATAAGGCCCATGGACCAGATCTGATTTGCAGAACCACCAGATTTGTCCTCTGGAGCTTCAGACCTTTGGTGATGTTCCAGTGGTGATGCCCTGCTTGCGCCCATAGCAGGGCTGAGTGGCAAGTAGCTGCACACCACTACTGGAATGCAGATGAAGCCCCTGGCCCATATAAGTCTGAAACTGGGTTATTCTGGCCTGCAACTCCCAAGGGTTGCCATCAGATAATTTTTGGTATAGAGATCACACTAGGCCCAGGTACACAGAGTCAAAAATCCCAAGTCTGAATCAATTCAGTCTTTTCAGGTTAGTCTAAAATGCACAAATTAAAATGAAACAGAATGAACAGATTTAGGAAATGCAGCCACATGCCTGCGGTGGATTAGGCCAGGAGCTGAGAGATATTAGAGCACGGCTCTCTGGCTGTGTGTTCACTTCCTTTTCTTGCTGCTCCCAAGGTCTCTGTGATTTCCAGTCCACAATTACATCAGCAGGACTCTTCAGGGTTGCTCATCACTTCCTTTTCCTGCTTCCAGGTACTTCTGGCACTTGTAGTCCACAGTTGCAGCCAGTAGTAAGCTTGATCTGAAGGAGTGTTTAACCCCACACCCTGGCCCCAGGCCCCAGCCTGAGGGGCAGTTCCCTTCCCCCTCTTTCCCCCCACAATAGACTGGGCTGCATCCCCAGATAGGCTTGCTCCCCCCACTACCTTGTTAGTCAGCCCTCACTGCTTCAGGCTAGGGAGCAGAGGGGCAGGGCCAACCCTGCTCTCCAGAGCAGACAGCACAGCCCAGGGCTGGAAAACATGCTGGGGGACTATGATTTAACTTGAACCAGGAATGGGTCTGGGGCAGAAGTTTCACAAACCAGTTTGAACCAAATCAGTTAAGTCTGATACTACATTCAACTAGGTTTATCTTAAACCAGTTTCAGCCATTTTAAAACTCGTTTATGTGCACTGAGCTTCTGTTTTTTTACAGGTTTAAAACAGTTTCTATTCACTTAAAACCAGTTTATTACTTAAAACTTACATCCCTAGCCTAGGTATATGTAAGTTTATTCCATATCCCATAAGAATAGTATTCATTGATCACCATCTTCATTCCTGGTACTCTGTCATGAACAGGTCATGAGAATAAATTAGTATTTTGGTCCCAAGTAAGATTGAAGATACTGAATCAAGAAAGAGTCTGACAGCCTTTATAATGAATGGAGTAGCTCCGTGTTAACAACTAGTTTTAACTTTTGATGTATTCAGAATTGGTGTATTTTCAGAGATATTGCTTTAGAAAATAAAATTGCAAAGATTGTCTGTAGTCAATAACATTGCATGCTTCAAACATTGCAAGGAATTAGTTTCTATCATCTTGGAATTTAAGTTTTATGAAATTTTGTTAAGCAGATGATCCTCAATATATCTTCAATTTATGTCACTCCAAGTCTGTTTATTGTTATGAGGCCTTATTATTCCCTCAGTTTGTTTATTTTTTGCCCTTGGTGATATGAAGTATATAAAAAGCAGAGTAGATTTGCACCTCATAGACTAACAAAAGTAGACATATTGGACCAAAGTGTGATAAATTAGATAGATTGCAAGCAAACAAGCAAGCAAGCAAAAGCTTTCATAGGCTGAAACTCACTTTGCCACATTCTGTGAAGGGACTTGCACAAATGTACATTAAGTATACATTCAGTTTCTTATGTTCTGTAGCTCCATACATACATATTTAGGGAACTGGGTTAAGAATGTTTGTCTATCTCCAAACACGCAGGATTCTAGCCTTTGAGTAAAATGAATAGATATTTGTTTCTTTTTGTATGTAGGAGAGTATTTAGGGAACTCTGCTCAAATATTCACAGATTAAACATATTGGCTGCTTAAACATGTGAAAAAACAACAAAAAATAGCACTTTACTTTCAGCTTGGCGTGCCCTCACACCAAGAACAGAATATGCCCAGAAGAGGCATCTAATTAGTTTGACTGAGCTTACCCAACATCTGTACAAATCATGTACATCAGTGGGGCTTTTTCAATCAGCTTTTAGATAAAAGCACCAAAAAGCACTGCTGAAGTGCATGATCTATATAGGCACTGGGTGAGCCCAGAAGTGATTCCAGCCTCATCCCAGTAGGGAGGCTGAGGTGGGCTAGACAGAAAATTGGGAGGGCTGCACTATACAAAGGCAGAATATGGGTCCTGTGGCTCTGGGCTAGTCGGGCTGAGCCAGGAGCACCGTGCCTCTGTGGGCTGCAGGCAGGAGCAGGGCAGGCTCAGCTGCATGGAATGGATGGCAATGGCCTGAGGGGAGACAGGGGGCTTGGACGGGGTGGCTCTAGGAGGGGTGGTTACAGGGGAGGGGGACTAAAGTGACTTTTGGGGTGGCTACAGACCCTCCGAAGTGTTGCCCCTGGGCAAGCCAGGTCAAACGGCCATGCTTCCTTTTCTGGTAAAGCAGTTTGTTTGCTTGTTTGTTTATTTTTTCACTCCTGCCAGCAGTCAACGGCACCTATGTCACCACTTTGGCCTGCAAAAATCATTAGCCCTTTGACATTCATTGAAGCACTTTTCTTTGTATACAAAACCATGATGCAACTGATACTAATTATATAGCATTCATAAGTTGGAAAAGGGTAAGTTCCTTATTTTGATGTTAATAAGACCAGATCAAATAAGACACACTGCCTGCAATTTAAGATGACTCCAAACAATTTGGGGTGCATTCATAGCTACACATACAGAGAAAACAGGCGTATTACTTTCTCATGCCCTTGTGAGGTGTGACAGTTTTGATAAACACACTTATTTCAAGCATTTTAGCATTGATTTTAGTCTGTGTAGTAGAATAATTGATACAGAAAAGTGATTGTTAAAGAAAAACAGTCTGCTGGGGGATGGGGGTAATACGTCAAGGTTCTCCACCTCAGGAGGAAAAACCTGCAGAATATCTATAGGCTCGGCAGTGCTAAACTAAGTCTCCTGAGCTTGCCAAAGTCAGCCCTTCTGAAGTTGAGGACCTCTGTACTGCTGACTGACTTGACAGCTTTTTGGTAGATGGTAAAGGTGATCATAGCTCAGCCCTTGGCACAGATCTTTGAGAGCTCCTGGTGCTCTGGTGAAGTGCCTGATGATTGGAAGAAGGCCAATGTGGTGACTATCTTCAAGAAAGGAAGGAAAGTGGATCTGGCAAACTACAGACCCATTAGCCTGACCTTTATCCTGAGAAAGGTCTTAGAAAAAATCATCAAGGAGGCCATCCTCAATGGACTGGCCAATGGCAACACCCTGAGGGACACTCAGCATAGGTTTGTTGTGGGTAGGTCGTGACCTATTACCTGGGCAAGAGGGAAGAGATTGATGTCATACATCTCGACTTTAAAAAAGCCTTCAATCTGGTATCCCATGATCAACTTTTGGTAAAACCAGCCAACTGCAGCCTTGGGTCCACCATGATCTGCTGGCTGGGGAATTGGCTCTGGGGCTGGACCCAGAGAGTGGTGGTTGATAAAAGTCAATCATCGGGGTGCCCTGTGACCAGTGGGGTCCCTCAAGGCTCTGTCCTTGGACCCATATTGTTCAACATCTTCATTAATGATATGGACATTGAAGCCAGAAGTGGACTGGCCAAGTTCAATGATACCAAACTTTGGGGCAAAGCATCCACACCTGAGGACAGGAGGGTGATCTTGGCTGACCTTGACAGGCTCAGTAAATGGGCAGACGAGAACCTGATGGTGTTTAAAACTGAAAAATGCAAGGTTCTCCACCTTGGGAGGAAAAACCTGCAGAATATCTATAGGCTCGGCAGTGCTACACTGACTAGCACTATGGATGAGAGTGACCTGGGGGTCAGGACTGACCACAAGATGAACACGAGTCTTCGATGTGATGCTTCAGCCAGTAAAGTGAGCAAAACACTGGCTTGCATCCATGGATGCTTCTCAAGCAAATCCCAGGATATCCTTCTCCCACTGTACTCAGCCTTGGTGAGGCCTCAGCTGGAGTACTGTGTCCAGTTTTGGGCCCCACAATTCAAAAAGAATGTGGAAAAGCTTGAGAGAGCACAGAGGAGAGTCATGCACATGATCAAAGGTCAGGAAAACAGACCTTATGATGAGAGGCTGAGAGCCATGGGACTTTTCAGCCTGGAAAAGTGCAGGTTCAGGGGAAACCTGATGGCCACCTAAAGTTTATAAGGGGTATTCACCAGGAGCTGGGAGAAGATTTGTTCATCAGAGCACCCCAAGGGATGACTCCTGGAAAGAAGACCGTTTCAGGCTGGACATAAAGAAGAACTTCTTTACTGTCCAAGCACCCAAGGTCTGGAATAGACTGCCACCAGAGGTGGTTCAAGCACCTACTTTGAACACTTTCAAGAGAAACCTGGATGTTTTTCTTCCTGGGATCCTATGACCCCATCTGACTTTCTGCCTCTGGATCAGGGGGCTGGACTCAAATGATCTTCCAAGGTCTCTTCCAGCCCTAATGTCTATGAAATCTATGAAATTTAATAAATAAATAACTGGACTTGTCATTCAACTGTGCTAATTAGCCCATTTTAAGTGTTGTGCAGATGTGGACATGCTGCTTCTGGACTTAGGAGACACCCCATGTAGAGCACTTTACTGTATAGATGTGCCTTAACTGACCTGTGATATAAAAAAAAAAATTGTGAATATATTGTCTAATAACTTCATCTGGTCTTAACTAAGGCTGCGAAAAGCTTTGGATCACAATTTGGATTCAGAGAAGATTCGGATGATTTGGAAGCCAAATCTATGAATCCAAATTGAATTGCCGGAAGCTTTAAACTTTCCATATCAATTTGGAACTTCCGGATCTCTTTGGAAAAGTTTTGGAGCTGATTTCGTGATTTGGCCGTGGACTATAATGGGGAATCAATGAAATATCTATAACTTTGTTATCTTTTTGCTGATTTGGATGAAACTTGCAGAAATGGTAGCACCTGCTGAGCGTATGATCTATGCCAAGTTTTAAGGTGATAGATGCAGGGGCTTCTGGGAGACTACACCTCAAATTCCTGAAAGCAAAACTCATGTCACGTGTGTGTTAAGCCACAGTGGGGTGAAAACTGCAGGGATTGTAGCCCCTTCAAAGGCCACAAAGCCTGCCAAGTTTCAAGGGGATAGGTACAGGGGTTTGGGGGAAACTGTACCTCAAGCTGTGAACAAGCAAAACTCGTGACATGGGTGACACTGTGTATGTTAAGGCATAACAGGGTGAAAGCTGCAGGCCTGCTAGCCCCTGCTGAGGCCACAAAGCTTGCCAGCTGTCAAGGAGATAGATGCAGGGGTTCTGGGTTCTGTGGCTCTGCACCTCTAGCTGCTGACAGGCAAAACTTGTGACATGGGTGCTTTTGCCACTGTGTCTGTTTTGGGCGAGGGAGGATGGGGGCGGGTAGGGGGGGAACTACTGCAGGCCTGGCAGCTAAACTACTGTGTTACCAATTACCAATCAATCATGATTCACTCAGGGACCAGCGCAATACACAGTAGCTAGCTAACGTAGCTAGTTAATTAGCAAGGATTAACACGTACAAAACCACAGACTAAGAAGAGGAAAGAATCAACGGAGTCCATCAACTGCCCCAAGACAGACATAGTCAGTTGCACAAGCACCCATGTCATGAGTTTTGTCTGTCAGTAGCTAGGGATGTAGGGTCCCAGAACCCCCCTGCACCTATCTCCTTAACAGCTGGCAGGCTTCGTGGCCTCAGCAGAGGCGAGCAGGCCTGCAGCTTTCACCCCGCTGTGCCTTTACACACACAGGGTCATATATATGTCACGAGTTCTGTCAGATAGCATCCAGAGGTGCAGGGCCCCAGAAGCCAGATTCCCCCTGAACCTATCACCTTGAAACTTGGCAGACTTCGTGGCCTCAGCCGGGGATACCACCCATGCAGTTTTCACCCCACTGTGGCTTAACACATACCCATGGGATATGAGTTTTGCTTTCAAAACTTTGGGGTACAGTTCCCCCCCAAACCCCTATACTTATCTCCTTGAAACTTGGCAGCCTTTGTGGACTTCACAGGGGCCACCATCCCTGCAGTTTTCATCCCACTGTGGCGTAACACAAATACATGACATGAATTTTTCTTTCAAGAATGTGGGGTGCAATTTCCCCCAAACCCCTATACCTATCTCCTTGAAACATGGTAGGCTTCATGCTCTCAGCAGAGGCTACCATCCCTGCAAGTTTCATCCAAAGCAGACAAAAAACAACAAGGTTATAGATATTTCATTGATTCTCCATTATACCCTATGGCCCGATCTCCAAAGCAGCTCTGAAACTTTGGAGCTGATTTGGCCGAATCGAAGTGGGAAACTGATCCGAAGCTCTGAATCAGATCACTGGCATCCGAACTGGCTGGATCCAAAGCTGAGTCGAATAGCTGCCTATTTGCACAGGCCTACTGCTAACTTCTATTAAATGGTTTCCTTTGAAATTTGAAGGGGAAAGAAAAATGGTCCTGTGAAGTCTAAGGAGTAGGAGGAGGTTACTGATATTTTTGACAGATTGATACGTCCTCTATTTATGCACAAAGTAGGCATGGCACGGAATGTCACAGAGAAAGCTTCTCCCACACAGTCCTGTCAATCTGTCCAGAAAACTCTGAGACAATTTAATGCCTCCCCAACATCCCACCTTGTGTTCAAATTACCAAAAATGTTAATGCTATTTTTGATGGTAGTTTTGTAATGGATACCACTATTAGAACTTACTTTGAGTGCTGGTTTGGTTCATCAGACATCTATTGTATGACAGTAGTCACTAGTGACTTATGCAGGATTTGGGATTGTTGCTTATAAGAACAGTGATTCAAAAGCCCTTTATTTAAACCCAAATAATCTAATTTTTTCAAATGCAGTAAATAGCTTTGCCAGAAGGCAAAATTTATTTTTTTCATATTCCCCTAATATTTTTAGGACTATACAAAGCCAGGTTTCAAAGGTAACAAGCACATTGCATGACTACATTGCTTTAATTGCTTGGAGTTACTGAATATTTCAAAATAAAAAAGAAGCATAAATGTGTCACATTATGTCTCTGTCATTTTATTTATTTACTACACTGCAGAATAGATTTGTTCTTCATTATCTCCTTCCTACTCATATTGACCAAGTTCTATTAATTCTCAGCTGATGTGCCGACCATAAAATAAAGTAAATTTGACAGGTCAGTTTAGTAAGTCACTGGGATACAACAACCAAACACCAACAGTTTTTTAAACATCCTTTTTTCTATAGAACATCCTTATTTTCCTATACAAAACCTTTCAAAATAGGGCAATAAATTTGAGATAAATGAAAACCAGTATTCTACATCTCAGGTTTAATGGCAGAAGACATGCAAAACATCTACCATATTTCCCAGTGTATAACTTGAATTTTGAAGACCAATTTTTAACTCTTAAATTTCAACCTTGACTTATATACTGTATCACCATCTCCTTTGAGTGGCACCAGGCTCTGCACAGAGCTGGTGTGGCCCAGGCAGGGCTGTTCCCAGCGGATGATGGAGTGCCAGCCAAGCACTCAGCTCAACGCTGCTCGTAGGGGTTGAGGACAGGGATGGGGCTGGGCTTGCTGCTTGCCTGGCATGGCCCCATCCCCTGCAAGCAGCGCTGCCTGTACTATGCCAGCCAAGTGCTGAGCTCGATGCCACTCACAGGGGATGGGGCCATGCCAGATGAACATCAAGCGTGGATGGGGACATGCCAGCCAAGCACCAAGCCTGGCCCTGTCCACTGTGAGTGGCACTGCCAAGCACTGTGCCTGGCCACGCCAGCTGAGTGCCAAATCTGGTACCACTTGCAGGGGCTGGGGCTGGGCTCAGTGCTCAGCAGCGTTGTTCACAGCGGACAGGGATGGGCTCACTTGACTGGTGCAGTCCAGGCAGCACTGATCACAGGGGATAAGGCCATGCCAGTCAGGCACCGACTTTGGCCAGGGCCATGCCTGCCAGGCACCGATGTTGGCCCTGTCCCCATCACCATCTCCTGCAAGCAGTGCTGGGCTTTGTGCTCAGCTGCCATGCCCTTATGCCCTGTGATTAGCACTGTCTGGGCCATGCCAGCCAAGCACTGAGCCCAACCTTGCCCACTGCAAACAGCACTGCGAAATGCCAGGCCATCACTGCTTTCAGGGAACAGGGCCGGGCTCAGTGCTCAGCAGCGCTACTTGCAGAAGACAGAGCCAGACATAGCACTTGGCTGGCACAGCCCCACCCCCTGAAAGCAGTGCTGGGCTCGGCATTCATCTGGTGCAGCCCAGGCAGTGCCACTCATACAGGATGGGCATATGCCAACCGAACCCATCCCAATCCCCTGAGTGATGGGGGGTAAGCAGTGC
>JAGPOW010003316.1:177429146-177446842 GCA_030014935.1 Caiman crocodilus
CATAAGGCACTTCAGTTGCAACAACATGAAAGTCAGGACCTAACGTATTAACAAGATTCCTGGGCTGTTGAGAAAGAAGGGGAAAGAAGGGAAACCTCACAAACTCTGATGCTGAAAGGAAATTCCTTCTCAGCCTCAAAAATATAGTGACCAGGAAGACTTTAGAATCCAGTCTTACTCTGATTCTCCATGGGAGCTTCTCCAGGTTCACAATGGTACCCCAAACAAGGGAATCACTTGTAAGCACTCCTTTTTGTGAATGGGAATTAATAAGCTTATGTTCTTCCCTTCTGTGCAGATGGTTAGCCAAGGAATCCCAGTCTGCAAGTCCACAAGAAGGTAAAAGAAAGGGAAGAGGGAAGCTTTAGAAGGGATCCAGGCTTCCTTTACCTTGCTGACTTAGACAAAAGGATTTAAGAGGATCCCACCTCTAACATTACAGAGAGAAAAGTATTATGTGACATCCATTAACACCCTGATACTTCTCCATAAGTTTTATTTCCATTTCTAAACCATTTTTAACCTTACTTGCCAATAGTGCTAACTAAAGTCTGCACAGTTACTGGATAATTTCAGACAAGTAAGAAATGATTAGATCTATATTATAAGGATAATATCTATTAGTCTGTAATCACTCCCTTTTCCTTTTATGCTCTGGCACACTTTACATTACATATCAGGTTTGTTTCTGCTTCACCCTATATGCAGACTTCTCACATTGGGAATTCAAAAACTGCCATTGCATCACTACATTTTTTCAGCTGTAGTACATAGTACAATTTATTTAATATTTCTTTTAACAGTTACAGAAGATAAGGAAGAAGAAAATTTTCCTAAAATATTTTTTATTTTGATTCCAACACATTTGGAGATACCCTTTATAAAAAAAAAAAAAAAAAGAATTATGCAAGCATAAGAGATCTGCATCATTATAGTTGTTTATAACAGTGAAACATGTATCCAACATGTATAATTTAAAGATAAGAGACCTCATCTTCCACTGGTGTCAGAGTGGTACAACACCACTTACTTCAGTGGAGCTACACCAAAATGTACCAACTCAGAATCTTTCTCAAAAATTCCCACCAAACACTAGTTCAAGACAAACTAAGCTCTATTTGAAAAAGTCTGATACTTACTGTAGTGCTTTTATAATGCTACATATTGAATTTAAAACAACACGGACACAGTAATTTTTCTAAGTACCAGATTTAGCATAATCAATATAAACCCATTTACCAAGCCAATTATGAATCATTCAAAATTGGGGTGACATTTCATACAATTTCTATTGAGTGACAAGATCAGGAAAACCATAATTCAGGTCATTTGTCTCTTAAAGTGCCTCTATTTCATATGATTACATCCTTTAAGCACATTTTTAAATTAAGTGATTATATTCTGTCACGTAAGTTTAAATATTCAATGCATAATGCCTTAAAAAGCATTTTTAATACCCTTGACTTTCTTGGTAAAAATATTTTTTTTCAAATAGAAAATGTGTTAAGACTACCTATGAATGGTATCTGTCAATATCACAATATGATAGCATTAAAACATTTGTTATCTGCGAATGCAGAGCATCTGCTATTTTGTCACTAAGCAACACTCAGCAATAATTTTCCATTCCCTCCCCCCATTATTATGCAAAATGTGTTTGGGACAAGAAATGCATAGAGAAAAATTGTTCCTGTGGTGAGATATTTTGACATGTAAAATCCTTCCTCATCAAAGATGAAAAGCACCTTGTCACTCATTTCTAATTACAACCTCATTTATGTCAATGCAGCGAGATGCCGGCTCCCTGTGGTGATGTCATACATTACAAAACTGTGCTGGACTTCTTCTACTTTTGGTGTATGCCAAGATCAGTCAGTGTCAGCACTGCTAGACAATGATAAAGGAGTTTTACCATTAGGAGCATTAATATCCTTTTAATGTCATGAAAAGGCGTTACGTCTTTCCATATTAATATTTGCTGAATCGTCAACAACTATGGAAAAAAAACTTCATTTCATATTCCTATTCTGAAACACTAAGGAATTAAACTGCAATGATAACAAAGATTTTACACACCAAGAATCAATTTGAAAAGATGTAAACTTATTAAAGATTAAAAAGAAGCATTCACTGTTCCACAATTAGCATTAACATCCATACTTAAACTACCAGAGGAAAAAAAAGACTTAACAGAAGTGGTAACCACGTGAGAACATAAAGCCTTTGTGGAATCAATCTTGGCTACTGAACAGCAGCATTGTTTACTAGGCAATCTAATTCAGACAATAGACACAATCATAGTAACATAAAATAGGCAAAAGATAGATAAATAAATCCCCTCATTAGTTCTACTTAATGTAGTGGGTGTTTTTCATTTTCTGAATGCAATAAAAGAAGGTTCTAATTGTCTGAGTTCAAGTTTATTTTACATCTTAATTGGATCTGTTTACAACAGTCAAGATATCCGCAGCAGAAATAGCTTCAGATCAGAACGGAGCTCTTGACAGATTGTCTGATGCACTCTTCATGGGTTACTTTCAGTAGAGATACTCAGGAAAGTTTCATCTTCTACCTGCCCAAGTCTGTTTAAGCTATCAGTGATGCAGTGAGACAGTCAGTAAGTCACAATATTGCTAACTGAACCATGGGTAATTGTATGCCTTCATAAAAGAAGTGCTCTGAAACATATGGACCACAGGCTCCCTCCTGCACATAAGTGTTTTAGGAACACAATACAGAAATCTCAACTCATCCCATGTTTTCTTCAGGTTGCTGGAAAGAATAAATATAGGTGGAGAAAAGGAGATGGGTAAGACACATGAAAAGGCAGTTGGCAACAATGGCAGACTTGAGATTTATGAGATCTACCTTCCTTTCAGCTCTGAAGTATCTTTCCCCTTCAGACCTTGGCATGGTCTAAAGCTTTGTGTATGAATTGATAACATATTATTCAGAATATTAAGTACACACTAGATATGCTGGATTCCAGTAAACGACCATCCTCTACAAAATTTTGGTTTTCTTTACAAATATGTCTTCTGGTTTTATTACATTACAATGTGACATTAGCAGATCAATATGGCTGGCATATGTAAATACTATATTTTATCACATACAATGCACACTGTGTATGCCAAAATCAGACTCCTCAAACTAGGGTAAGTGTATTAAATAGGGAGGATTATTTTCTGTCCAGGACAGAAACACCCACTTTTGATCCCTGCTCTGCAGTGCAGTAGTTGTAGCATTACAGCAATGGCAGCTGAGGAAGTCGATTGGTAATAGCTCATTGTTCTTCACTCAACAGGTGTTAATGGTCGTCTATACTTTTTAATGATCTTGATGTTCCACTAATCAAGCTAAACTTTCTTAGGTCAATTTTACTGTCTGCTAACTGTTCCTTTTCTCCCTCCTCCTAGAGACTCTTTAGCTGTTTTCAAAATCATAGATCCACTGATGGAGACCATTTTTTAGCAGCAGCTAGGGTTTCAGCTTTAGTTAAGTAGGGAAAGAGGGTATGTCAGCTGAAGATTAGGTACTCTTCCTGCTCTATGCAAACAAAACTCTAAAAACACCTTTTTATCATTCTCCCTTTTAAGAACAAGGTGCATATTATATTCCAAGGCATATTTTATATGAGAAAATATAATATTTTTATTGTAATAGCTATGGAGTGTCTATAGTATAGCCCTCAGGCTGGATCCAGCCAGCAAAGCCACATCATCCAGGCCAGGGTGCTGGCCCTTAGTCTCAGGTGGACCAATACATTACACACAGTGCCTGCTTGGGGCCAGTGCTACACATGACATCTGCATGGGGTCAGTCTGGGATTACCCTGCATGCCAGAGCCAGTGCCCAGTGCCTGCAGTTACCACCCTGGTTGATGAGATGTGAGCCACACACAACATCCACTTTACCTGGTCTAGGGCATGTACTGCATGCAGCACAAGCCCTGGAGTGGTCATCATGTGTGGCCCAGTCCCAGACTGGCCAATATGAGCACTGGATCCAGCATTCAGTGGGCAGGAGTCCACAGGTCCCTTGTAAGCTGGATCTACTGCCCATTCTGGCTGGCCTGGTATTGTACTGCATGCAGTGCCCCTCCAGATGGTCCAAGATCTGTGTTTTGCATGCCACCAGTCCAGCCCAGCCAGAGTGGGCACTACTTGCAGTGGAGTCTCAGACTGGCTGGAGCAAGTAGCATGAGGGCTGGAACCGGCATATAGAAGGAGGTGGTCCATGGCCCCAATCTCACCTTTGGGGATGGCCCTACAATGCTCATCAGGCGTGATGAATTTGGTACTTCTGTATTAACTCATTAGTTGGATGGTTAAGGAACTATTCTAAAATTATGGCTTGCAAAGACAATAGCACTTGTGGCTTGCTAAGTCAAGAAAATGTATATCTCCCTAGGACCATCTATACATTTTACACTGGAGAGAAGTATTGGCTGAAAAAATATAAAATACTGTGGAAGCAGGAAATCCAGGACTCCCCTTACCTAGCTGAATGATCTGGTCCAGCTCTGCCTTGATTGCTCACCTTCTGGTCCCATGACTTGTATTCTTGGATGCCCAATGGCCCAGATTCAACAGGAGAGACTGAGGATGCTCCTCTCCTATTATACTATAATTTGGAAGTTAGGGCACTCTACCGCAAAGTGAAAGATGTGGGTTTGAATCCCCTCAGTTCTCACATTTGACTATATAAAGAGCTCAGGCATATACTCCCTTCTTTTGAAGCACCTTTCAGTTCCATGCATCTAATTTCAATCACTTTAAAGTCTGAATTATTAGAGACATCTAAGTATAGTAAAGTGTCATAGGACACATGTATCTACAAGATGTAAGTGATGGAGTGAACAGGGGGTACAAACAAACTAATATGTGAGATCTTTGCTCTTCTGACATTAGCTCCAATGTATTTATAAAGGCTTGAGTACTTTGAGGCAACCCAATCATTTCCTGCCATGAAAAAGTAGACAGAATAAGGAGGTATTATGCATGGCTGAAGGGATTTCATGTTGACACGAGCAAAAAATACATAAGAAAACATATGTTACTGTAGTCCAGGGTCTGGCAGTTATTTTGGCTGGAGGGTCAGTTAATCAGTTTTGGTGTCCTCAAGAGGACCACCTCTCTATCTGCATCTCTTTCTCCCTCCCTCCCTGGAGCTATAGCACATCCTGATTCCAACCCTTTTTCTCTCTCTCTGTTTCTCCCCACCACCTCTGTAGAGCTGTAGCATGCCTCATCCCCTCTCTCTGTCTCTCCTTCTCCTTCCCCAGAGCTCTAGCATTCCCTAATCCCCACCCATGAGCCTGAACCTGCTGGCCACATCCACAGCTTATGAGATGGCATGGTGGAAGCAGCCCTGGGCAGGTGCCAGCATCATCTGCAGATGCCCCTGACAGGGTCTGGGTGAGGATCAAAGTATCCACCTGAGTCCATAGGTGCTGCAACAGTGCTGGCTGGAAGCAGTCCCACCCACCCACCCAGTGAGGCAGACGCAGTCCCACTTGCCCACCCAGCACCATGTGGCAGCCAGAGACAGAGCTGCTGGCTACCTATAGGCCACATACAATAAGTTGGCGGCCACCCACCCACAGCCCAGATGCAATCAGCTGGCAAGCCAGATTTGGCCAGCAGACCATATGTTGCCCACCCCTGCCACACTCAGCAAGCATTGATGTGTGTTGTGTTAAGTGTATTTGTGCCATATGAAATATAACAAAAAATGTAGAAAATGTTTATATCCCCAGTAAAAATAATTAGCAGAATTATTTTAAGTAGTGATTTTCAAACAAACCCAAGGGAATTGGGTACCTAACTATTCTAGTTGTAATACATTAGGAAAATTCAGCAATTAGGCATTCAGTAAATGCAGGCCAGATGTTTCAAATGAAGTAGAAACAATTAAGTGTAACATTGTCACATAAATATTTTCTAAATGTTTTCATAATTTAAAACGATGATCTTGGTAAATACTAGTGACAGAAGGCTGACAACATATATTAAGGGGAAACAATGTGTTTCAGAGCTCTGAAGGTGGACTTTAGTGAGAAGATACGATTTCCAGCAGTAAATTAACTAAGGCAGGGTGACCGGGGCAGTGTCCTATGGTGCTGACTTAGGGGAGACATGAGAGCAGAAAAATAACAACTGCTGCTGCAACTGCCCTGAGAGCCAGAAGTCACAGCTATCACATGGGCTGCCACTGTCTCATCTGTCTGTTACCCTGTTATGCTTCTGCTACCCAGACTTTATAACATGTTTACATCTTTCTTACGTCTTATCATAAGTTTCTCTTTAGGGCTAAACATTTATGAAATTTCATGAGACTTCTGTACTATTTTTATCTCAACTCTAAGACTGTTTAAAATGTTTGGCACAGTACTAGATGAAAACTATTACTTTTGGTGGAATTTTCATTTGATTCAATTTAATTTTAATTTCAAGTCTGAAATTGAAATAAAAATCTGGAGGGGGGAGAGTGAAAAGGCCCCCACATAACCTGAAGATAATATTTGCCTGAGTGAGCAGAGAAGATTCACACAACTGATGGCTACAGAACTTCTTCACAATATGTGTAAAAAGCAGATGGACAGCACATACTATGCATGTATTTGCTTTTTGCCAATGCCCAAAGTACCACTACAGTAGACACCACTTTAAGACATCATTAAAGTAGAAATAAAGTTTTATTTTCTCACAACTCTAATTGTGCTACAAGGATACTACAGAACAGATTGATTTTTTTGTGTTTTGCACGCGAATAATTCAGTTGAGACATTTAATTTTAAAAATAAGCACAATCCACCTAAATTAAAATGTTAAATTATCCCGAGCAACACTGCTGTGTCAATATTAGCCAGTATCTGTCTCTGCCACCAGCTATTAAACAGCTGACATTTATTCCTTTTTAAGTTTCTAAAAGTTTAATACATCCAGCATTAAGCCATAGCTTACCTGACTCTCTTTTGTCATGTGCAGATCAAATTACACTTCCCAAAGTAGAAGCTGATCTCTAATTTTGAGCAGAAAGGAATATAGCCAGAGAACTCTACCATCTACCAATTTCTGGGGAGTGCTGCAAGGCCTGGGAACCAAAAAGTCATTAAAGCTACTTCCTCTGATGCTTTGTGTCCTTCACCATTTACAACGCAGCAATTTGGGCCTAGTATTGGAAGCCACTGCCCAGAAGAGGAGAGGGTCAGAAGTTTCTGGAAGAATCAGTCATCCTCAGCTTGGCGTTCAGAACTGCAGCCCTGTTTCCTCATGAGCATCAGGCACCTAGTAGTTAGACTAGGTCTGGGTGGGTTTTTTCTTCTTTTTGAGAAACATCTTATTTGGCCCCCAAAAAACCTAACCGGTTTAGCTGACCTGAAAGTATTCCCATAGTCAGGTTGACTTCACCAAACAGAAGAGAAAGAAAACAGGTTAGACTCACAATATTGAGGAGAAAGTAGCTAGATTCACAATCCTTTTTTAATTCAATTTTATGTCAAGCACTGGTCAGAGATGAGCTAGGACAGTGTTTCCAGCAGTGTGCTGTGGCACACCGCTGTATCATCAGGCCTGTGCAGGTGCATTTTGGGCTGGAGCCACGCCCCTCGCCGGGCTGGAGCCACGCCCCCACCATGCCCCCAGCCAGATGGGCAGCATGGCTCCAGCCAGTGATTCAAGTGCCGCGCCACCCATTCCCCACTGATCTGGCCATGCACCCCGCACTCCACGCTCGGCTGCTCACCACCGCGCCTCCGCCTGCTCCTCATTGAGCTGGTGTGCCGTGGGGTGGGAGAGGCCATGTAAGTGTGCCATGGGGTGAAAAACATGGGGAAACATTGAGCTAGGAGTAGCTATGCCCATGCTGCGCTGTAGGAACTTCCCATGATTCTGGGCTCTGCTGCATGACAAAAGGGCCAGGAAGGAATTTTTGTCTCTACCTATTGCTAGATCATGGGGGTTTGGGGTTTTGGGGTTTTTTTTGGTTTTGTTTTGTGTGTATGTGTATATGTGTGTGTGTGTGCCCCCCCGCCCCGGGTGTTGTTTCCTCAGAAACATTGGGTTTTGGCTGTGACCAAGATAGGCAGTTTTGATTGGGGTGTACAAATACTCCTACTTAGACTAAACCCCAGAGGTTCCTGGCGAGACGTTCCTTGCTACTCTGCTGAAGGTCAGAACAATTGCCACATTTAGGATGAGGAAGGAATTCTACCCCATGGTCAGGCTGATATAGTCTGAGGAGGTTTCTGCCTACCTCTGTAGGGGGTTGTAGCCCTCCACCTGGGATCTCTCGAATATATTTTAACAATGACTGCCATTGTCCCCTAACTTACCAGTAGCATACCAGGGTGTTATATAGTTGTGTGACGGTGGTTTGTGTAGTTTTAGTAACAGGTTAGATTAAGTGCCATTTCTAGGAAAACTTATGAACAAAAGGAAGCTGAGGGAAATAGCTCCTCCAAATGCTCTACTCAGTGCTGTTGATAATAATTAGGAAATTCTAAAGAAAAACTGGCAAAGAGGAATTAAAGATGGCCAATGTGGAATACAAGCAGTTTGCTCCTAATTGCTAATCACTGAATCACAGAAAGTTAGGGTTGGAAGGGACCCCAGGAGGTCATCTAGTCCAAACCCCTGCTCAAAGCAGGACCATCCCTAATTAGATCATCCCAGCCAAAGTGCTGTCTAGTTGGGATTTGAAAACTTCCAAGGATGGAGCTGCCTCCACCTCTCTAGGTAACCTGTTCCAGTGCTTTACTACCCACCCAGTGAGAAAAATCTTCCTAATATTTAACCTCAACTTCCCTTGCTGCAACTTGAAACCGTTGCTCCTTGTTCTGTCATCAGCCACCATTGAGAACAGTTTAGCTCCATCCTCTTCCAAAAACCCCTTCAGGTAGTTGAAGGCTGCTATTAAATCCTCCCCTCAGTCTTCTCTTCCCCAGACTAAATAAGTTCAGTTCCCTCAGCCTCTCCTCGTAAGTCATGTTCTCCAGCCCCCTCACCATTTTTGTCACCCTCTGCAGGATTCTCTCAAATTCATCCACCTCCTTTCTGTAGTGATGTTAGTTAGCACTGTCCAGCAGATAGTGCTAAGGGATCATTAAAGCACAGTTAACCCTTAAATGGAACATGAAATACAAAGTAGGACACCTCAGTGTCCTAAAATCGAAGTCTACCTTTATTAGTACAGCAAGTATTATTTTAGCAGTTCCTATATTCAGAGAGATAAAAAAAGTACAGTAATCTCACCCAATCCCAGATGTTACTTTGCTCAACAGAAAAGACGGCCACTCAGTTTCTGAAGCAAAGGGTACGTCGTTCACTGGAATGGTCCAGACGGTGTTGAAAGCTGGATTCATAATGACTGATTATGACGACGACACACTTAACTTTCTTTCTGTTCCCTTTTATAACTTCACTTCTTTGATGACTACTTGCTTTTGGATTGGTCTTTCTGCAGTCAGCATATTGTCCATATTTTATCTTGTCAGCATATTCCTTTGTTTAACAGACCCATCAAGAGCACACCTCTTAATCCGGCCTTTTTCTGGTGTCTTATTTTGGGCATTCTCCATTGATATCCTTTATCACCTTTCATTAACATATCCAATTACTTCATCCCTCTGATTCAGCTGGTTAGTGCCAAGTTCAGTTAATTTGAGTTACTAACAAAACTATTACTATTGTGTTAGAATAATTTTTCACAGTGAGAGAAAAGGAAAGAAACATCATGTGATAAAACTCAAGACGATAAGCCACTTTCAAGAGGCAAGGCCAGCTGATATTGCAAACTCCAGCAAAATGAAAAGTTCAGATAACAATGAGACTATACAGAACTTTAAGCTGAATATAAAAGAAAACTTTAAACAATACTGTAATTCACCACTCTATAAACAGGTGCAACTTTAAAGCATAAAATATGACAAACTACCCTAAAAGTGAGAGCCCAAAACTGAACACAATACTCAAGATGTGGCCTCACCAGTGCTGAGCAGAGAGGAACAATCACTTCCTTGACCTGGCAACACACCTACCAATGCAGCCCAGTATGTCATTGGCCTTCCTGGCAACAAGGGCACACTGTTGGCTCACATTCATCTTTTTCTCCACTGTAACCCCCACGTCCTTTTCTCCAGGGCTGCTGCCCAGCCAGTCAGCCCCCAGCCTGTACCAGTGCCTGGGACTGTTCTGTCCCATTTGTAGGACTTTGCACTTGTCTTTGTTAACCTCATGCAATTTATTTTGGCCCAATCCTCCAATTTATCTAGGTTACTCTGAATCCTAGCCCTTCTCTCCAACATCCCTACTTCTCCCGCCAAGCTTCATGTCATATGCAAATTTGCTGAGGGTGAACTTTAAGCCATATTCCAGGTTGTTGATGAAGACATTGAACAAAACCAACCCCAGGACCAACCCCTGGGTCACTCCACTTGATACTAGCTGCCAACTAGATACTGATAACTACTCTCTGTGCCCAATGCTTCAGCCAGTTTTCTATCTACTTTATAGTCCATTCATCCAGTCCATACCTCCTTAACATGCCTGTGAGAATATTTTGGGAGACCGTATCAAAAGCCTTGCTAAAATCAAGGTACACCACATCCACTGGCCTCCTCGCATTGGTAGAGCCAGTCATCTCATCATAGAAGGCAATCAGGTTGGTCAGGCATGACTTGCCCCGGCGAATCCACACTGACTGTTGCTTATCACCTTGTGCTTCTCCACCGGCTTAGAAATTACTTCCTTGAAGATTTGCTCCATGATTTTTTCAGGAACTGAGGTGAAACTGCCTGGTCTATAGTTCCATGGATCCTCTGTTTTCCCTTTCTTAAATATGGACACTATGTTTGCCCTTTTTCAATAATCCAGGACCTCTCCTGATCATCATGACTTTTCAGTGATGATGCCCAATGGCTCTGCAATCACATCAGCCAACTCCCTCAGCACCCTCGAGTGTATCTCATCCGGTCCCATGAACTTGAACACATCCAGCTTTTCTTAGTTGTCCCTAACCTGTTCTTTCACCACTGAAGGCTGCTCATCTCCTCCCCAAACTGTGTTGCCCAGTGCAGTGGTCTAGGAGATGACACTGCCTGTGAAGACCGTGGCAAAAAAGGCATTGAACATTTCAGCCTTTCTGCATCCTCTGTCACAAAGTTGCCTCCCCCATTCAGTAAGGGACTCACACTTTCCCTGCTCCTTCTGTTGCTACCAACCAACTTGTGGAAACCTTTCTTGTTACCCTTCACATCCCTTGCTAACTGCAGCTCCAATTGTGCTTTGGCCTTCTTGACTTAATTTTTGCATGCCTGAGCAATGTTCTTATACTCCTCTCTACATATTTGTTCAAGTTTCTACTTCTTATAAGCTTCCTTTTTGTGATTTGATTTACTGAAGATTTCCTTGCTAAACCAAACTGGTCTTCTCCCATACTTGCTAGTCTTCCTGCATATCAGGATGGTTTACTCCTGCACTCTCAGTGAGATTTCTTTAAAGTACAGCCAGATTTCCTGGGTCTCCTCTCCCCCTCAGACTAGCTTCCTAAGGGAACCTGTTTATGAGTTCCCTGAGGGAGTCAAGGTCAACTTGAGTGAAGTTCAGGGTCCTTACTCCACTACTATCCATCCTTCTTTTCCTTAGGATCCTCAACTCAATCATTTCATGGTCACTACTGCCCAAATTGCCCCCCTACTACTGACCAACTACTACATTTCCCCTCAATTCTTCCCTGTTTGTGATTAGCAGGTCAAAAGCATGGCTCCTAGTTAGCCGCTCCAGAACTTGCATTAGGAAGTTGTCCCCAGCACTCTCCAAAAACTTCCTGGATTGCCTGAGCACTGCTGCATTGCCCTTTCTGCAGATGTCAGGGTGATTCAAGTCCTCCATGAGAACCAGGACCTGTGATTGGGAAACTTCTGTTAGCTGTTTGAAAAAAGCCTCATCCACCACCTTGGCCTGGTCTAGTAGCCTATAGCAGACCCCCTCCAATGACATCACCTTTGTTGCTCTCTCCTCTGACCCTAACCAAGAGACTTTCAACAGGCCTATCTCCAGCTTCATACTGGAGCTCTGAGCAAGCATATGGCTCTTTTACATAAAGTACAACTCCTCTTCTTCTTCTCCCCTGCCTGTCCTTGCTACCTAAGAAATTCTAAGAAAAAACTTTCAAAGAAGAGTTAAATAAAGATGACCACTGTGGAATAGAAGCAATTTGCTCTGAATTTCTAATGGTAATTTTCATTTCATACTGCTATCTCCTAGGTGATATCTATCAGATGCAGGTCATAATTCTAATCTTTCTTTACACCAGTTTCACACCAGTGAAAAGTTTCACTGGTTTTAGATGAGTTATTCTTCATTTAATATGGTGCATGCAAGATTTGAATCCAGGCCATGGTGATTTAAATTAAATGCCTTGTCAATCATTCCACTGCAGATCCTAGCAGGCTCAAAACAGCCTTTAAAGAGGAAAGGCTCAATTTAAAACTAAATAAGGGACCTAATTATTTGCTTTTGTCAAGTGCTGCCAAATTAAAAAGGCTTTTACTGAAATTGTATCTCTGTTAATATGGCCAAATCTGGACGATGTTATTTGCTCCTCTCTGCTCTTGAGGACATTAACCTAATGTAATTTTTGTTTTAGAATTCAAAGCACAAATTTACATTACTTGAATCTTAATTATATTTTAGTCATTTTTAAAATGTAATTCTAGACCTATGGGAATGGATAGTAACTCTGTGTAAATAAATGTAGCTGAAAATTTCTAAATGATGCCAGCATTCAATGACTGCAGGGATGGGTATTTTTTTTAACAAAAGAAAAAGAGAATGATTTCCAGAAATACTTTCAACAGCTGAAACCAATTGTAGAAGTTCAGCAATAAATATTTTGTTTCAACTTCAGTAAAACAGACAACAGTCTCATTTGGACCGTGCTTTGTAATCTGTTTTAGAATGTTCCTTTATAAGGCCTTTTATTGAGAACTACTGTCAGTACAAATTTGACTTATGTTTTTATCAACTGCCAATCAAAAATTCATTTTTGTCACAAAATAAAAGCCCACTTTAAAAGCATTTAAGTTCAAGACATTTATACCTAGATCTGCAAATCCTGAAGTCCCAACAAAGGGAAATGACCAAATACATTTTGCCTAAATTAAATTGTTCAGGATTTTGTACTTTGCATCTTGCAATCTTCTAGTCTACCCATGTGCTATATCCAGTCATTTAAAAATGATTTTTTTCTGTTTGACAGAAAAACAATCACAGAAAAAGAAGCATCAGTCTTTACAAGTGTCTAAAAGGTAAAAGAAAAAAATGGCATTCTTGAGTAAATATATTTGAACAGAACAGTGATGTAAAAGAATGACAACCCAATTAATCTTGGTCATTCATCCTTTTCTAACACCGATAATCGTTACATTAAGTCCAAAGTCCTACCTTGAATGACATTTGAAGGTTGATTATTTGAATTGCAAAAGACATGATGAAATTCAGAGTTAAGGTTTCCACATCAAAAATAAAATCAGTCAAATAAGAAAAGACACACTGTAATCAACCTATTGGCTGTCTTTCCTACCTGTAATTAGAGCCAAGCACAGAACAAGAGAGAATCCATCTGATTCCTAGAATCAAAGATATAGCATCCCAACAAGAAGATCTTTTGAATGGGTCACAAGGTAAGATGTAGAGGAGGGTAGATCAAGTGGCTTTGATTCTTTAAGAGGGTCCTTTAAACCTGATTCTTAACTATCAATGAAAACCTACTCCACTGTTTAGGGAGATCTGACCCGTGCTGGATGGAGCTGGTTCAGATTGCCATAGAACCTCTGACGCTAACATTTAAAGAGATTTCCTTCAGGCCACTGACAGATGTTAAAAAGAAGATGCAATGGGATCACCTATGCCACCCCCTGCCATGCTACATACATGGCAGAAGGCATTATTATGGGACTGAATATCAAATCCCATCACACTGTATTGCTGGTGCCCTTGCCTGGAAATCTTCACTTCTGTTGCTGGGAGCCCCATCAGCTGATGAAGCTCCAAACAGCAGGTGTGCACAGAGCACCCTTGTAGCTAAGAGCTCTGATCAACTGACATAGCCAGTTTCAGGCGTGCACCATGAACTGCCATGGCTGGGAACTCCAGCAGTGATCGGCATTACCAGCTGCAGGGGTGCACCCAATGCTCCCACAGCTGGGGCTCTCAGCTAGGGGAGTTCACTGTGCTCCCTGAGCTGGGAACCCTAATCAACTGACCAGTGCTCCCAGTTTCCAGAGTAAACAGGAGTATTCTCCAGAGGCAAGGAGCACTGGCTACATATTCAATTAAAAGTATGATAGGAACCAGCAATGAAGTTATTACACAGATTTTGTGTAATAACGTTGTTACGTATTTCTGATTACACCATTAATTGAATGGCCAGGTCACTACCTAAAATGTGATCCTTCAGCAATCTGTTGCAGTCAGGGATGATAGTCTTCTATGACTGTCTGATCTGTGTGTCCAAAGATGGCTGATGAGGTCTATCTGGTATTGACAGACTCAACTGCAAATCGAACATGTGTTTCCATGTGGGTTGGGTGGCACTGGATTCTTGATTTGGTCCATGACACACAGCATCTGCTCCTGCTTATCCTTCTCATGAGGTTTCAAAGCACTGAGATCCCTGAAGCAAACTCTTCCATTTGGGGCAGTCCTGGGTGATAGTCTCCCACGAGCTGGCAATGTTGTTGCATTTTTTAAGTTGACCTTGAGGATGTCCCTGAAGTACTTTCTTTGCCCTCCTTTGGAGCATATGCTTTGGCTGAGCTAATACAATAAAACTTGCTTTGGGAGTCTGGAGTTGGATATCCAGATGAAATGGCCAGCACAGCAAAACTGATGTTGGATGATCATTGCCTCAATACTTGTGCTGCTTGCTTGTAGGAGGATGCAAACTTTGGCGCATCCATCTTCCCACTGAATTTGCAGGATCTTCTCCAGGCAGTGTTGATGCTACTTTTGATGCTACTTTTCCAACAAGTTTAGGTATCTCCTATACACTGTCCATACCTCAGGTCCATACAGCAAGGTGAGTCTCATGACTGCTTGATAAACTAATGACTTGGTTTTGAACAATCTTTGAGTATCTGTTTCTTCAGGCATGCAAAGGCTGCACTGGCACTACTCAGGCAATGTTGGATTTCTTCCTCAACATCAGCCCTCTGTAAGAAAAGGCTTCCAAGGTATGGGAAATACTCAACAGTCTCTGGAGTCTCACTGTGGATCTGGATTACTGGAGCTGGGGACAGTTCATTAGAAGCTCATTGGTGGACGGCCTTAATTGGAAGAGGACCATTTTCTTGTATGCCTCAGTAAATATGTCAATGATAGCCTGAAGGTCTTCTTTTGAATGAGCACACATACTATAGCATCATCAGTATACTGGAGCTCAGTCACTGAAGTTGAGGTGGTCTTGGTTTTGGCTTGAGATTGGCTGAGGTTAAACAGCTTACCATCCATTTGGCAGTTTAGCTTCCCTCTGGCTGGGAGCTTGTTGGTGGTCAGATGTAGCATCACGGCAAGGAATATTGAGAAGAGTGTTGGAGTAATAATGCAACCTTGCTTAACTTCAAAAGGCTCTGTGACCGATCCACTACTGAGAACCACCACTCAGGTACCACCCTGGAGCAGGGGGAGAATGATGACAAATTTCAGTGAGCATACATACTTCCTCCACAACACTTCTCAGCTGATAGAGTTGAAAGCTTTTGAGAGGTCAAAGAAGGCCATGTAGAGAGCCTTATGTTGTTCCTGGCATTTGTCCTGCACCTAACAAGCTGTGAAGATCATGACGGTTGTGCTTCTTGGTGCCCTAAATCCACACTTAGATATTGGGCGGAACTCTTCAGCACGTGGAAGGAGATGGTTTAGGAGAGCTCTCACAATAAACTTTCCTGTGGCAGACAGCAAGGTGATTCCTCCGTAGTTTCCACAGTTGGACTTGACTCCTTTCTTGAAGATTGTAATAATCATGGTGTCCCTGAGGTCACCTGGAACTTCCTCATCATTCCTCCCTGTTTGAAGATTTCAGCGGGGATTCTGTTCACTCCAAATTCCTCATTGTTCTTCATCTGCTTGATGGCTGTCCTCACCTCATCAAGGATTGGAGGGATTCCAAGATCATTTCTACCTCAGTGTTGCAGGATGGAATTGAAAACACTCATCAACAACAGAGGCTTGATTGTGATGGTCTCAAAATGCTCCTTCCAGCTGGTATTGATGGCTCCAGTTAATCATGTCTTAAGTGTAATGTATCAATGGCCTTAGATTAAGTGATAGGAACAGATGGACTTGCAGCAAGAACCCCTATTGACTGAAACACAGGATGGTCTTTACATGCATCTCAGTGATAAGTGGGATTTCCTATGTGGCCAAGCTTGAGGACACGTAGTTTCCTTTGGAAGAAGCAACTGGACGCTGGGAAAAATCAGTAGGGATAAGCCATCTTCAGCAAAATGTGACTTGTTTCAAAAACGGTAGTGTCGAAGTGATGCTGTAGCCATGATGGTCCAGGAAATATGTGAAAGGAAAGAAATAAGTGGGTGATATCTTTTATTGGATTAACTGCATGGTTGGTATAGACTTAGAAAAACTTTTAGGTCTCTCTGTACCCTTCCTCAGTAGAGTAATGCGATACCCCAAAACATGTTTAAGTCTATCCCAACCAAACAGTTGGTCTAATAAAAGATATCATCCACAAATGCCTTGACGTTTTGTGAACATGATACTTCTAGATTGTATTCATAGTACAATAGTAACAGCATTATTAATAGTTAATAGTAACAGCACTATTTCATACCAACTATTTTGTTAAACTGTTAAAATAGTTAAGTAAACTACATAAAGCCCTCTGCAATATATCAGGCAGGTAAGGTTTGTATAGTGATACAAAATGCAGCATATGTACAAAGTGCCTGAAGTATGGTGGGTGTGGCTGACCTTTTAAGAAATTAAAAATCTCAGAATTTCTGTTATACTAATTTACGTGCCTGTATTAATAAACAAACAAGAAAAACCCCAAGAATTAAATGATCACAAGCTCATAGCTACAGGTCTGTGTGTGCTAATATATGTACACAAGTAATATAGTCCAGAAGAGAAAATCATCGTTGGGCCCCTAAGGGACTCATCAGGCAACCTGGTTGCCATCAGCCAATGGTAAGGCTGAAATCTTCAATGGGTTCTTTTCCTCAGTCTTCCTGAGGGGGGACTGGGACTTCCCTCCCGCTGGAAGCTTGAATTCCCCCTCGGAAATCACTGCTAGGCCAAGGGTGAGGGTTGAACTGGTGAAAGGGTTTCTGGAAGGGCTGGATGTTTTTAAGTTGGTGGGTTCGGATGACCTGTACCCAAGGGTGTTGAGGGAGCTCGCAGGGGTGATTGCTGGGCCCTTGGCTAGATTATATGAGTGTTCTTGGAGCTCTGGACAAGTGCCAGAGGACTGGAAGGTGGCCAATGTGGTTCCCATCTTTAAGAAGGGGAGGAAAGAGGACCCGGAAAACTACAGGCCTGTCAGTTTCACCTCGGTTCTGGGAAAGATCTTTCAGAAAATTCTCAAGTCCCACATCTGTGAGGGACCGGCAGGGGACTTTATGCTGAAGGGAAACCAGCACGGGTTTGTTAAGGGCAGGTCCTGTCAGACCA
>JAGPOW010003316.1:177446942-177460018 GCA_030014935.1 Caiman crocodilus
TTGGGCATCTTTAAGAGTAGATTGGATAGGTACTTGGCTGGGGTCCTGTGACCCTGGCACTCATTCCTGCCATTGGCAGGGGGTCAGACTAGATGGCCTACTCTAGGTCCCTTCTGACCTTAGATACTATGATACTATGATCACTAGTTGTACCAATGATCTCCTAGCTACAGAAGTAATCAGCCAAGGAAACACTCCTGTATGTGGATTTATTTTTTAATTCAATTACTAAAATAAATACAGCTACATTTGTTTCAGTGTGCACAGTTCCAGAAATAAGTGCAACTGCCTGTGTATTTATTTGGAAGACTGAACTCTGCAGGTGCTTTTTTTGCTACGGAAAATGAATATAGTATTCAAGGAATTTTTATTTCTCAAATTATTTTCTCATTTAGCTAAGCCCACATTACTTTTTAATCACAGAATATTACATATTAAAAAACAATCCATAATTACACACAAAATGTAAAATAAGCAAACTAAATTCCACAACATTTTCAACTTTGGGGGGGAAAAATGAGTGCTAGTAGTTTCAGAGCAAGCATCAAGTGGTGCATCCCACAAAATAAATTTGCATACAAATCATAGGTACCTGGAAATACACATTTAAAATTGAGACATTAAATCTTGACAATAGCATAACAGCCCTAGTGCTATTTTACACACTCCTCCCCTTTTTTATAAATAGTTAATAGTACTAAATGTATACTGACATATCTAAATGCACTGTACCTGTCTATCAGTGGTGATATTTCATGCATTTCCAGTGGAAAGATTAATTAAACGTTAAAGGATAGTTTTAATAACTTTATTTTTCCATCTGTCTTCCCTATATTTATTGGGTGAATCAAAGCCAAAGATGGTAATTCATTTCTAAATTTACCATCTCTGTTACTCTGGTTTGAGCATATCTCTCTTCATTAGGTTTCCTTCATTAATTGTGGAAATTCAGAGTTACCAGTATCACTGTTAGGACGCATGTTCTTATTGTAAGTTATCTGTTAAATGCAAACAAATAGACCATTTCTGTCCATGGAGCTGATCAGTTGTATTTGCTGGCCTCACTTGGCAAAGCTCTCTCAATGTTTTTATTGACATGATGGTATCAAGGTACGTCTTTGCTGCTCTGTTTCTGAGAAGCTAAATGTAATTGTTGTGTATGACTGACTGATCTCAGCATTTTTCTCACTCACCATCCTACAGAGTTAAAAAAATATGCTTTTTATATCAGGTTATTTGTTTCCTTAGACCTATAGCTGTCTTTCTCACTCAATGTTCTGCCAGGTTTGCCTTCTGAGAATGAATTGCTCATCTGTCAACATCTATCACTTTTTTCGATGTTGTCATTGGGAGGGTTCCTGTTTCCCACCACTCCCATATACTGGATATACCTAAACTGGTTAGGCTTAAATAGTCTTATCAGAATGGTATAGTTTACTTTCGGGACATAGGAACATAGAATTGTTAAGGCCATATTGTGCCTCTAAATTCAGTCTCCAGCTATCATTTCCCCCTGCATTAGTGAGATTCTAAAGGTCCAAATGTACTTACATTTTATTTTTATATTGCAAATTAAATATCAAATATTTGTCAAGCCATAATGAATTCTGAACTAATGTTAAGTATTTAAAGTGAGCAAATCCATCCAGGAAGAATTCACCTAGATGTCTATGAAGTTTGGTTCCCCCCACCCTCAAGAAAGTAATGCAAAGGAATCTTTACAATGCTTGCGCTCCTGAATAAACTGTCTGATCTTTAAATTCTGCCACTTAGAAGACTGGATAACTCATCTAACATCTCAGACCTGATCCAAAACCCTGTAATATCAAAAGGAACAGTCCCATTAACTACATTGGAATTTGGATCAGGTCCTTGCATCTTTCTGTTTTTGAAGTCTCCCATTTTATGATGTTTAGGTAGGTTAATCTTGCCCATTATTTAATTTCTCTAATTTATAAGTGATAATTTATTCTATAACAGCCTTTGAATTATTTAATGCAATTTAACAGAAGCCAGCTTCTCTCCTTCTGCGATGTTAAACTGAAGTGGAAAGAAGATGGTGTTCTGTTTCTTTTACAATCTACAGGTACTAGGAATCTGTTTATAACATTGTACTTAAAATAAATTGTGTTACTTAAAAAGTTTATATTGATTATTATATCCCTGTAGTTCTCAACATTTTCAGACTCAGTGAATCCCTTGTTAGACTCAAGGCACCACTCAGAAAATGCCAACTCTTAATTTTCATTTGTTTCTAGACTTCAGAAATAAAGCAGTTGTCTTGCTACAAAGAACTCAGAAAGACCACAGCAGATTACAGAATATTTCTGATACTGTGGAATCCTATTTGAAATTTCTGGGCTTGTTTTGTGAATCACGTATTAGTGTTTTGAATAGCACCCCACAGTATCCTCCAAAAGATCTTGCAATACCCCTCTGAAATGTTTGTCAGAACAATGAAGAATAACACCTGCATATTTTCTAAATGATCCTCTCTCTAATAATATTTAGTATTTGGGTTTGAGAGCCTGCCTAAAGGAGTCAAAGAGACTCTGATTTTTATGCTTTGGCAAATATAGAGGAGCCTTGAAATGGAGCTTAGAGACTGTTTACTGAGTTTGATGAAGCCTATCTGATCTCTGCTAAAAGCTCTAGAGTTGATATCAGCAGAGGACATGCAATAAGATGTGCCAAAAAGATATGAATGATGCCTACTATGTTTATTTCTTTAGTGACTCCTTCACAAAGGGATGTTATCTCTAAAGTGAAGCAGATAAGGAAGGCTGATTTGCAATGATTAAGGATACATTTATTTCCTAACACTACAAAACCTACTCAATCATTTTATCAAAGATACATACAGAATCTATGGAAATTGAGCTGGTTTTCTTCTTCTCTACCCCATATTGAAGATTTAGGCTAGTAGAAAAGTATTTTTTTTCCACTATGAGAAACAAAATAATTCAGATCATATATAATGTAGACAATAAGATGAAGGACTCTTGTCTTCCTCCATCTCTGTCTTTTGCCATGGATTCGCACATGGTGCTGGAAATCCACAGAAAGTGTTGCAAGACACTGGTCACAGCTACATGAGATGTTTACTAATTAGCTCTGCAGTAAATGACTCGGGTGCTACACATGCACCCCTATTATGGCCTAGGAAACTAATAAATTCTGCAGCAGAGTAGTACTTGTAAATACTTATAAATACATGTACTTGTAAATACAAATACAGGTGTGCTTCAGTGTGGGTGCTGCCTGCTAGCTAGCCCCATGGTGAAGCACTCTCATGCCCCAGGCAGCCCTTCTGCTGCACACTGAGCCTGATCAAAACAGCCCCAGACTGGCAGGCTGATCCCCAGGGCCCCCTACCAGCTGGGCCTGCTTTGACTGGGCTCCATGTGCTGCACATAAATTAAGTACAGAGCTGATTGATCTAGAGTTAATTATTCCCAGGCACACATTCAAATGGTGGTGTTCCCAAGAACAACAAACTCTGGAGCAATGAGCTCCGGTGTTTATTCATGTTCACTAATTGCACATGTAGATGCGCCTATTGACTATCATTCTTTTCCTTTCTATACTGGTCATACCCAGGATCTGATGAAATCTTAACCATTTGCATGAATCAGAGATAGGAGACCAAATCAAACACTGAGCTTGAATACACACAAACATGGAGTGAAGAAGGAAAAGTGTTCAACACCGACACACGGAATATTAATTATCCAGTGTTGGTCACCTCAAGCATTGGTTGAGATTAATTAGTACTTTGGTATTTAGACACTGTTTATTTTTTCCTTTGATTTTTTTGGAAGAATTTCCATAAATTATTTTACTGTAGAGTACAGATATTATTTTAAACACATTTTGTAGTGCTTTTTTTTTTTGCAAATAATATTGTTAGAACATAAAGAAACGAAGAGCCCCAAACTCAGCACCTGGGACTGCTAAGCAGCTAAAAAGCACTGCAGAGCAGGGGAATCCTAACAGCTTGTTGGGCTGAGCAGGAAACCCTGGGCACATCTCCAAGGGCAGTGGGCAGGTGATTGGAAGTGGCAGGCCTACACATTATTATATGAATTATTAAAAAATGGAGAATTCACAATATGTGATAAGCAGTGTGGGAGCAAAAGCACTGGACTACCAGGAAAGAAGAAAGTACGATACAAAGTACAGTATGTCTATTCCAAAATTCCCAGACATAAAGGAGCATGTAGATCCAGGATTTACTACAGGAGGAACTGGCATACTGCTTCTCAGACCATAGGGATGGATGGGCATAAGGGATGGCTAGGGTAACCCAAGCTGGCATGGGACACCAGGTGGACATGCCTGGAGCATCTGCATGAAGTGGAGAAGGACCCACCCAGCAATACTGTTGCTGCTGACCCAAGATGACCTGAAAGTCAGAGAATGGGGATGGAGCCCTAGAGCTGCTCCTGCCCCACTTGAGCAACAGCCTGCCTTGAGCTGTTGTGTGGACTGTCAAGTTCATCATGCAGCAACAGCAGCTGTGTGAAGGTTTGTCCTTTCCCTCCCTTCCCCCCACAGTCCCCACCACCCAGGTGTCCCCCATTGGTAAGGAGTGAGTGGGTGCTGGAGGGAGGAACCCATGCACTACCACTATAGCCTCCACTGTGAGGGCTGTTTCAAAGAGAGGGGCTAAGGTTTCCTAGGCAGTCATCAGAGTGCTGAGAGGAAAAACAGAAAGGAAAATCAGATCCTCAGATGCTGGTATTGGCTCTTCCAGCTACACCTTGTCCTAAGGATTTCCCCTTATTCAGTAAAACAAAAAGTTACTTTTAATAGTACTGTTGCCCTCCTCCCTCTCTTCCCCACCCTCCCTTCCCTTTCTCTCTGTTTTCCTATGGAGTATGCAACTAGCCATGAGCAGAGAATCTGCCCCTTTATGCCAAGTAAAGATGCTGTAAATATCACCAGAACAAAGCTAGAGAAGAGATGCACTTCACTCACATGAAGAGTCCCTTTGATGTCAATGAGACTCTGTGTGTGAGCAACATTACAGATCAGACTCTTTAAGAGATGATAAAAGGAATATGCCTGAATCTCATCTATGTTGCTGACTGAACTCTGCATTCAACCACACAAACTAACACTTTGCTCTTTTTTTTTTATGCATATCGATGTTAGTGGCCCCATTTTCACAGAGAACCTTAACATTTGATCATACTTCAGAAACCCATCCACCCAACTTTAAAGCACACTTATGTTGCCATTACTCAGAATCCATTAGTACAGGATATTTGAGGCCATTTAATTTTTCTAGATTTTGGTAATAAGCTAGCTTTTTTTTTTTGTTTACAAGCCCAGAGAGAAAAAACAAAGTATTGCTGTATTATGGATTACAAGAGATGTTTAAAACAGCATTATTGATTAGTGCAACTAAAGTCCACATGTACATAAAGTTGACATAATAAAACATGAAAACGAATGAAAGAGCCAGTGATGTCCCACACTACTTAGCTAACAAGTTTGTTGACTTGTAGAATGATTTATGGCAGAAGGTACTAGCAAACTTAATAATGTTGCATAAAAATGACATCAACTCACGAATTACAACGTTACTCCATTAAATATTTCAGACTGCAACCTGCTTCTAAGCATATTAAATACTCTAATGTTACTGTTGTTTATGTAACAGAGTTTACAATGAAAACCTCTGTAGTGACATGACACAACATCATTGCATTGTACATTATTAAGACTTCCATCAAGGGAAGTAATTATTCTCCTCTATTCTGCACTGGTGAGGGCACATCTGAAGTACTATGTCTCGTTTTGCGCCCTCCCCCCCATTATAGAAAGGGAGAGTTGGGGAGAGTGCAGTAGAGGGCAATGAAAATGATTTGGGGGCTGGGACACACAATTTCTGTGAAGGGAGAACTGAACTTATTTAGTATGCAAAAGAGAAGAATAAAGGTGGAGTTGATATCAGCCTTTAACTACCTGAAGGGTGGTTCCAAAGACAATGGAGCTAAACTGTGCTAAGTAGGCAGAACAAGGAGCAATGGTGTCAAGTTGCAATAAGGGATGTTTAGGTTGGATATTAGGATAAACTTTCTAACTAGAAGGGTGGTGAAGCACTGGAATAGGTTACCTACAAAGGTGGTGGAGTCTCCAACCTTGGAGGTTTTTAAGGCTTGGCTCAACAAAGCCTCGGCTGGGATGATCTGCTTGGGACTGGTTCTGCAGGGGGCTAGACTGGATGTCCTCCTGAGGTCCCATCCAACCCTATTTTCTATGATTCTATGACCTCTTTCCAGTTGAAACAAACACTCTTCTTGCATGCTTTAGAATAGGGGTGGGTAAAATAGAGTCCACCAACTGACTGGATCTGGCCACAGCTGCCCCTGCAGCAGTCTGCATGCTGAGCCCCATCCACACCCTTTGGGGCAGCCTGAACCATGCTCCAACCCGCGCTCACTGGCCCATGCCCCAACCAGTGCATGCAGCTTCTGGTGGGAGCCACCCAGCTGAAGCTTCCCCCCTGCCTGCCAGCCCAGAGTGGTAAAGCAGGAGAAAGATGAGTAGCCACCTGTGGGTGGGTGGAGCAGGTGGAAGGCAACTGCGAGCTGCAGCCAGAGCCATGTGCATTAGGGCAGGAACTACCCAACTAAAGTTCATGCCCCTACCCCCATCAAGAGTGGCACATCAAGGGCGAAAGCAGGAGCCACAGCTGTAGGCAAGGGGGGCAGAACATCCCCACCAGCCTAGGCCCCGCCAGTGTGAGCACCTTCTTGCAGAGTTGCTTCCAGTGTGGCTACAGCTAGCCAGGTGCTGCTCTGCTCCCCTTGCCCCCAGCAACAGCTCCTCCTCCCACTCCTGCACTTACTGCGCTCTTCTGGACGGGCAGGAAGAAAGCTTCAGTCATGTGGCTCCTGTTGGAGCCAAGGGGAGCACAGCCTATGGATTTATATAATCTTACATATATAACTTGATAAGCTCCTATTTTATGCTCAGCTGGCTATATGTATGTATGTGTGTATGGGGGCATGTGTGTGTGGCTGGATGTACATATGTGTATACATGTGTGTGGGTGCATGTGTGCAGAGCCATCCCTAGGGGATTGCAAATCAGGGCGACTCCCCAGGGCCCCACACTTTGGGGGAGCCTGTGGAGTGGGGTGGAGGAGCAGAGTGGTGCAGAGTTGGGTGCACAACTACCCGCTGTCCCTGCTGCCAACACCACTGCTGCCAATGGCAGTGTTAGCTTCTTCAGGTACAGGGCCCATGGGATTGGAGCGGGGATGGGGCCCCGCATGGGCTGATTTGCCCTGGGCATCGCACCTTGCTTGGGTCAGCTCTGCATGTGCGTATGGGTGTGAGTGTGTGCATGTGTGTATGCATACACATGTGCGTGCATCTGTGTGCACATGTGCATGTGTGTATTCATAATAAATAATTATCTCCTTCACACTCTCCCCTCCAATTTTTCAAGACCAAAATTGCAACCTAGAGCTTGGAAAAGTAGCCCATTTATGTTGATAAAAGCATGGAGATTATACTTCCTTGGGCTCCAAATGTCACAGAACATCTGTCTATATATAACTTTATACAAAAAAGCAATACCATTTAAGTTACATACATGAATGTTCATAGGCCTTGACCCTTAGGGGGGGGATGCAAACATCATAAAACACCCAAAAGAACTAGGATTAGAAATACCATAATAAAATATTTGCCAAATGGTATTTGGTTTCTTTACCTCTAGTCGTGCTACCAGAACCATGGAAACAGTGTATCTTATCAGACTTTGGCACTTTTCTTTCTGGTTCTGGTTAGAACAAGGAAAATGTAGCAAAACACGAGATAAAATTATAAAAAATGTTATAACACAAAATATATTTTTATTCAGATTCAGTTTGCAATTTAGCTATAAGCAGTGCTAGTTCTCACATGTTACAGGATTTTCTATAACATCCATTATTTTAGGGTGAAATATTTTTAAAAGTATTTAAACCTGGTCTGACTGAAGTCAAGGAGTATCTGACATATCTTGCAAGGTTATCTTTGGATCATAGGAAAGTAAGGCTGGGAGAGATCTCATGCTGTCATCTAATTCAAGTCCCTGTTCAAGGCAGGATTATCCTTAACTAAGCGACTCCTGTCGTGTATCTGTCTAACCACTTCTTGAAAATGTCCGGGGAGAGAGATTCCACAACTTATCTAGGTAACTTGTTTCAATGAGCAACACAAAGTTTTTTAATTCAGTGGGACACAAGGAACTTTGAAGGACTAAACTAATGCTATTCCAAATGCTAATCTATCCTATACTATCCTATGCTATTCTAACTATCAGTTTGCCAATTCTTAGTATGAGGTTAATTACCTTGAAATTGAACTATGAGAAATATAATCTTAAAAAGGAAGGGTGTAAGTATTCAGAAATGCTGTTATGAATGTCAATCACTGAGTGCTTTTCTATGTCACTCCATAAAAAATGTGTTGTCTCATCTATTATCTACAAGTTTTAGACTTCTCTGTGTCACTGTATCTCTGAGTGCCTTCCACTTAAAATAGAAATACTATCAAGGAGAAGTTCTAAAGATCAAGATGTTGGTTTCATACACCTCACACTGTGAGTATACAATTCACACTATGTGTTGGTAATAATAAGGAGCCATGTCCTGCTTCATTCTTTTACAGGTAGGAGGAAGAGAAAGCCTAAGTACTTTCTTCCAAACAGAGATAATTTAATTAAAACCTAGGCAAAACTGCAGCTTAAAAGGGTTTTCTCCACTGATAGTTCCTTGAGGTGCATAATCCAAAAAAAGAACCATCCAAGAGGCATAGACATGTCTCTGCCTCCTCCTTTCCAAATATACTACGGGAATCTACTGCCTATGTGGCAAATGTAAGCTACACCCACAGAAGAACAATGGAGGGAACTCCAACATTCTGGTTCTTGCTGTCTACACTGTGGTAGCACACAGAGGTCCCAGTCACGGACCTAGACTTCATTGTGTTAAATGCCTTATAAACACAGAACAAAAAAGACATCTCCTGACCCAAAAATTTTAGCCTAAGTAACACCCTTGAGAAGACATGGCTCAAACCAAATCTTGCTTTTCTTTTATAGATCGCATTTTGAGATTATATAAAGTTAATTTTGTGCAGGCAACATGCATAATAACAAATGTGTCTGTTTAAATATACCCAATTACTTAAATCAGCATTTCTGTTTTCATTCTTCTACAATAACAAAAAGCAGTGAACAGCATTAATATATGCATTAGATTCTCATTACCCTGTAGTGTGCTGTAAACAGATATATCACAGTTTAATCCATCAAGTTATATACTTTATATTAATCAGTGATTTTAATGCTTAAAAATTACAGGACTGTAAGACTGAAGACTTTCAAAAATATTCTGAAAAATTAATATTTACTCTTTTAATGTTATAATATTTTAACCTTTATAATAACTATATAATGTAATAAGTTCAACACAAAAATAAAACTAATAAAGCACATACCATAAAATCAGAGCATTTTAGCAATGGGGTTGGAAGTGTAAAGAATTGAATTTCTATTTGTTTCTAATGCAAATAAATGCACAGGCACATTATCCGAACGATACCTATCCATTCTACCCCTCCTCAAAAATTCTGATCTTCTTCTTAGTCCACGTGTGAGCATTTGGCAACAAAATAAAAATCATGTAATTCTTTTAGTCCTGCAAGCAGAGAGTTCAATGCAAGTAATCCAAAAAGCCCATTCTTAAATAAACTTTCAAAGGTTCAGCTGTAAAACTTGTCAATTAAGGTATTTACTGCATAGGTTAATGTGGTACGGAATCGGAGGGGTGGTTAACCCCTGGATCCGAGCAGGCTGGGGCTGAAAAGGGTTATAGAACGCTATTTCCCCTTTTTCAGGTTTCCCGTTCAAAAAGAGTCCGAGGGCAATATAACAAATAAACGCTTTACTTACAAGCTGCAGTACAGTGTAGGCACGCTCCGTAAAGTTAAGCCGTGAAGCACATAAATGCTTTGTTTGCATGTCCGCGCCGGCAGTTCCCCTTACAACAACTTCCGAAACCAAAAACCGTAGGGAACTCGAGAGCTCTTCAGGCATCCAACTGATGCAACTATCTGAGATGGGGGCGTCCGGAGGGAAAGGGAGCCGTGGATGCAGGACCTCCGGTGAGGGTGATCAAGCCTCACTGATGTTGTGTGGGTCCCGCTTTCTTTTTCTGCAGGCTTTGCTTTTATACTGCCCTAATAGCCAATAAGATCAGGCCTTTTTTCACGCGCTTAACGAGCTGCATGCATTTTCCGCGCAGCTATTAGGCTGCACCTGCTGCTCCCCCACACTGCGAGCACCGCTTGCTGGCGTTTGGTCACCTTTATCTACCACAGTTAACAGGGGTGTCAAACTCGCTTTGTGCCTGGGGTCAGATCCAGACCCTGGGCCTCCTTGAGAGATAAAAGGACTGGGGTACAAGGAAGCTGCCCCAGTGGTAGTAGAACCAGATCAGGACATGAAAATGCTGTTGCAGCAGCGGCAGCTCTGGATTTGGACCAGAGCACGTAGTAGTGGCACCACCAGCTCTTGAATAGAGCATGCAGCAGCAACAGCTACTGCCCTGAGCTGGAGCACACATTACATGCTCCTCCGGAACAAACTATGCAGTGGCAGTAGCTCCAGCTCTGACCCAGATCATGTGGTGCCAGTGGCAGTAGCTCACGGCAGAAGTCGCAGCTTCAGCTCTGACCCAAAGCTTGGCTCTTGCCACAGAATCAGCTCCAGCTCTGGACCAGAGCAGAGGGCCAGTGGCCAGGGAGGTAGGCCTCTGGCAGTGGTGAGTCGCAAAGTAGCCAGACTGGGGCTGTGTGATCCGTCACTTGCCTTCCTGCTACTGATCACCATTCAGTGGCAGGCTATTCCCCCTAGCCATGATGGTAGTCTGGTGGACCAGAGAGAGAGCAATTCCTTCGGCTGGATCTGACCCATGGACCACATGTTTGACACTCCTGAATTAACTGGAATTACATATTAAAAAAGACATTCAACCTGAGGACACCTCTGATTTTTGTTTCCTACACAATTACATGATATTAAATGTCTCGCTCCTTTTTTCCGCTCTGCACACAAGTCAGTTGCCATGAGCTAAATTTTCAGAGCACTGTGCCAGGATTTAACCATGCAACTCCAATTAACATTAATGAGATCACTGCTAATCTCCATGGAGCACACTATAAGTATGCCTCCAAAGTGTTCATGGAATGAGCTGATCATATTTTTAGAAAGTGTGTATAACCATGTAACACAAAACATAAAGATGGTAACATTATTTCTTGTTAGTGACATTGTGTTTATGTTTATAATTGCTTTCATGTTGAAAATGGTCACCTATTCACTCATTTTGAAGGCATTTTCTTCACGTTTTATTTTTTTATTCTATCTAAGTCATAACCAGATGTGGGGAGGGAAAACAACCTCTCCTTTTTAAATTTGAGTTGAGGCACAAACAAAATCTTATAAATACTACTGAGCTTCTTATTTCCACTTATTTTTTTTATCTAGGATGTTAGAAATCTCACAAAAAGTCAATAGATTTCTAAGGACCCTAGCATATATCCACTAAAAGTACTATGGGATCTGAGCCCTGATCCCAACAATCATGCCTCATGTCATGCCACAAGTGCAAAGTAGGAGGCACAATTTTGGGTTCAGGGATCAAATTCCCAATTCTTTCCTGGTCTGACAAATAAGGTGAGATATTGTGAGGGCCTCTGGTCAGTCAGGCTCAGCAGGGCAAAGCTCCTGAGCTTCCACATCTGACCTTTGACCTGGGCTAATTCTGTGGCCCCAGTACTCCGTAACTGGATTGGGTGCTTAGAGAGCCACTCAGCCCCTTTAAGCACACCTGTAGCCTCAGGCTGCAGACATGCCTAGACAATAGCTTCACTCTGCCTTGACAAGCCTTGCACTCACTGCTATCTGGTTCCTGACTTAGCTTTGGCTTTTTCTAACCCTGATCTTGGATCTTCCCTGGAACTCCATACTAGCTGTCTGATTCTCTTGGTTTCTGACCTCAGTTTGCACCCTGGACTACATGTTTCAGATCACACTCTCAGCATTCCCAGAACCTGATCCCATGCTCCTTGCTCCACTGATCCAGACACCAACCTGATGCCCCAGTAACTCATACACCCACCTACCTGACCTGGCTGTTCTTTAAGACCTACATGCAGCGCCAGCTGCCTACATGCTAGTAAAACCCTCACAACTATCTCATAACAACAAATTCATTAAAATATTTCTGCTTCCATCTTAGAACAGAAACGCCACATATACAGTAATATTCTGGCCTCTTTGAAATGGGGGGGTGGGGAGGAAGAGGGGAAGGGGAATGCATTTGAGGAAACCCAAAGTTTTGCAGACTTTATATATATATATAAATTTGGTACTATGACTTGGAGAGTACATCTACACATGTAGATAATGTGTAGCTTAACATACAGTAAAATACTGCACAGTAAATTTTCATTGAGTGCACATCTACACATGCATCCATCAGGAGCAAATTTGCTCCCAATGGGAGCAGTTCAAGGTAGGGATGCTCCTGCTTTGCTCTGTTACCATATGGCAACCAGAGGAGATCAAGGCGACCTTGGGTGCCAGCTCTGGGCTGGCAGGGGGCACTGCTGTCAGGTCTAGGCTCCAGAGGGTAAAGGAAACTGTCCCACCTCTGAAGAAGCTCCCTCCCACCCTGAACCCCTGCCCCGGGCAGCTGTTTCCTTCCCAATCCCCACTCTGATTGTAGAGCTGGGCTGGGACAATGTCTGCTCCCAACCCCAGCTCCACAATAGGAGCCAGAGCTCAGACATTGCTCCCTGCCCACAACCAATCATGGAGCTAGGGTGGGGAGTTGCCCATTACTGGGGCAGGGGCACATTGTGCCCAAACAGGCTCTGATTTCAGAGTCTGCAGTGACAGCCAGAACTAGAGGGATTAATAAGCAATGATGTGTGCTTCTTGGAGGCATTTGGTATTCTGCCTAAATAGATAATATTAGTTAATATTAGCTTGTAAGTTTGCAAATG
>JAGPOW010003316.1:177460118-177480710 GCA_030014935.1 Caiman crocodilus
TTAACTGTTGTGTGTGTGTAAGCTATAGTAAATTTGCCTTTATTCCACTCCCTACTTGCCTCCTTGATCCAAATGAATATACTTACAGTGCCCAGCTGGTCTGTGACAGTCTGCCCTGGAAGCAGGCAGCTCCTGGTAAAGGGGTCAATGTCTCAGCCCCTGGCTCTGATCTTGCAGCTGGGTACCAAAGTTCTTCGCTGTGGAGGCAAAGGGACATTATCTCTACCAGGGCTCCATGCTCAGAGTTGGCCCCAGCAGCAGGCAGCTCCTGGGGGAGGAGACTGTTCTCCCACTCCGTGATGCCCGGGTAGGTAACCATGTGCTACTGCACAGTAGCTGCAGGTATTTACACATAGTAGAAAACTGCTCATTAAGCTAATCTACTAAAATGGTGTGTTCCAGAGTACCATTATACAGTGATGCTTTACTGCGCAATACATCAGTCTACTGCACAGTAAAGCAGCTTATGTAGACACACCCATAGAGTACCAAACCTAAGTCCAATAAAACAAAGTTGCTTCCAGCTACTTCTGTTCATGAGAAAAAGATTTAACATACCATTATGTTGGATC
Source organism: Caiman crocodilus (assembly GCA_030014935.1). NCBI lineage: Eukaryota > Metazoa > Chordata > Crocodylia > Alligatoridae > Caiman > Caiman crocodilus. Next base: position 177,460,691 of record JAGPOW010003316.1, read on the forward strand.
TATGCTATGGAAGGATCCCCTAGGCTAATCGTCCCCATAAAGAATAAGCTATTGTAGATCAAGAATCCACAAGCAGTGGCACAAAACAGCTCCTGCAATATAACCCCCAGGTTTAGTGCATCAATTAGAAGTATCAGACGGATATTTAATGCTTGTTCTGGAGATGCTCAACAAAATAACAGATTATTTAATTTGTCCTTAATACATGACTGGGTTTGCTTATAGACAATTTTATTTTTTTAACCCATAGCTTTTAGTGGGCAGAATTTCTGGCATCTACCGAAACAGGTCACCATGAACAGGATAATATGACAATCTGTTATCATTAGCTCTGTTGGAAAGGTTTTGAAGACACCAGAGAGAATTAAATGACCTGGAAAACTCAGTCTGTGGAAAAGTCTATTGTACTCATCTCCGTTATTTCCGCCTCTATGCATCACTGGAATTGTGGAACAACATGATTTGCAGTGGCGACAAAGACAAAGGTCATTTTTCAGTTCTCCTTTTATCCAAAACAAATCATTTAAGGTTCCCAAATCACACCCCAAGAAAATTTCTAGCCCATTAGTGCATTTTTCCATGCATTCAATATGTTAATAAATCAAAACAGGGATAAAACTCATCAGGTCCCTCAGACTTGATGAGTGATGCATGGCCAGTCCACAGCTCAGATCACGTCTACAGACTGGCCCCCATACATTGCGTGTAACATTGAGGGCAGAGTCCAGCACTGGTGCCCACTGCATGCAGCATGTGGGCTCATCTGGGGCATGTGGCAGTCACTGCAGGTCAGATGATAGGAGTCTGAGTGCTGAATTTTTGACATGCTTGAATTAGAATCATCAATTTTCTCTAGAAAATTAAAGGCCTATTTATAAAGCAAGCAATCAGCGCTCATTTCTGTCCACTCTTGTTAATATTATGAGGACTTCATACTGCTAAGCAGTAATAGACGGCATCTAATATATCTTATTTTAGGAACTATTTTTGATTAACATTGTAATTATTTTCCCTCAAAGTTTTCAATCAAGAGTAGTTTCAAAACAAAGGCAATCTCCTATTAATTACATTCCCCTGTGGGTTGCTTGATGAGATACAGCTCATTAAAAGAACTTCAGGTGCTTTTAAAAGAACTGACATATGATATTTTCAAATATAAACTGATGGCTACAGAATCTTTCTTTTCAAAATTTTCCATACCAATCCCTACTTTGCTGCTGCTGCTTGACATTTGTCCAGGCAATGTCTCTGATATACCAGACCCTATAGTGTTTCTTAGTTATTCTGATCCATTCTCTCTGCATTGCACCCATAAACCTGGCCAATCTGTCTTAAGAGAAGTTTCCAGGGAGACAATTACAGTATCTGAGTAACAATGCTTACACCAAGTGCCCTGATTCCTGCACTCATGTAGTGGGGTGGACTAGGTGACCCTAGAGGTCTCCTCCAACTCTATGATTCTGGGAGTCCCCAAAACATGTGGCTAGGGCAAGGGTGGGCAAAATGCATGGCGCGGTGGGCCTCATCTGGCCCCTGGGATTCTATCTGGCCCACGGAGCCCCTAAAAATTTTAGAAAATTAATATTTATCTGCCATAGCCTGCCTGTCATACGGCCCTCGATGGCTTACCAAAACTCAGTAAGCAGCCCCTGCCCAAAATAGTTGCCTGCCCCTGGGCTAGGAAAAGGCTATATAGCAAAAACATGAATGCATTGTGCAGCAGTAACCCTGAATGAGAAGACAGTAGTGGGGCAAAGGCAGGAGACATAAAACAGAGCAGGCTTGAGTTTCCTGTACTTCACAAGAAGGAATGAGGTAAGTACAGTGATTGAGAAATAGGGGTAACTAAAAGGACTTTTTATAAGCCTGTTATTGACCTGTACCAAACACAGCTGCAGTTGTGGCCTGAAAAGTTTGCCAAGGTATAATCTTCCTTTATGTGAGTGGAATCAGAAGAAATATGCTTTTTGTTTCAATAATTAAAAAACATACAAACACTTCTGTAAGTGGCAAATTTGAAATTTATTTTCAGGTGTGAGGAAGAGATCTGTGGCTAAAACTCCATCATGAGAAAGCACTAAGAATTAAATCATAGTGTATAAGGTATCAGAAAAGAATTGAACTCCATTGCCTGGTATTAACATAAGGAAATGTAAAATGATGCAAACTTGAAGTTGAGGCTGACAATTTAAACACCCAGATAGCTAAATCTGAAGGAGGTCAGTTTTAGATGTAATCCCCATGAACGATTTTATCTGTTTAATGACAGAAATCACATTCTCGATGCAAAGACTCCTGAATGTAAAGAGATGATTAGAAATGCCTGTGTTTTAGATCTCATCTGTAACCCAATCCAAAAACAATGAATTTAAAATGCTGCACAGTAATATTTGTGAACAGAGATTTCTTTTTTTTTTTTGTATTGGTGCTATTAAGCCTCTACCACCAGCTGTACCCTAATATTCAGAAGAAGAGTGATTTTTTTGTACTGATTCTTGGAAATCCTGCCATTGGTATAATGTATGGGAATGCAGTGATAATGGCAGTTCTCCAACTATAAGACCTCTTTTTTGGTGGGGGAATGAGGCTGAACCAAGTATGTACAATTATGTACTTTTCATAACTTCAGGCGTGTCCTCTTTTTTGTATATATGTATTATCCTTCAATAAATCCACTCCTCTATTGGGGCAAATACACAAATGTCTCATTAAGGTAAACTGCCAATCCTTCAGCTGAAAGCTTTAATAAATTCAGTGGCAGATCAGGTGCAAGAAAATGAATGAAAGTGTGTTGTATTTAAAGTGACACTGTTAATATACTTGTTGGGTTCATCAGTTCTAATTCAGTTATGTCTTTTTGGCAAGCACTGTCTCATTTATTTCAATAGCTTTCTATTTTCTAATATGATTCTCAATTAGTTGGGTAGGCAGGTAAAACAGCTGACATTCCAGCAATGAACTATGCACTTCCAAACCTGTTTGAACAGGGACATGTTACACTTTAACAAGCTCTTTATCCCTAGCCTAGAACACTGGTTTATTAATAGGTTAACATAAAGGCTCCTCTCAAAAATTATTTAAAGGTGTTTTGAACTACATGAACATAACTCATTCAGTTGCTAAATGATGAAGCGCAACAGTTAGCAGGTAACTGTAGACATTTAGTCCTTCATCCAATTCAGTCTACTAATACTTCTGCAATAAAACTAATAATATCAATCATCCATGTAGATAATAAGCACTGGATCCAAAAGTTGTTGTTGTACTGTACAGGTCTTCATTGTATTAGGTTCTCAGCAAGCATAGCACAAGTCATTTGTTTCATTAACATGGTATACTGACCTTATTTGAACACTTATAAAATATCACTTGAACTTAATTCAAGTTTGCAATAGTAATTGTTTCAATAATGGGTTGTTTTAAATGATGTCTAACTCTATCCCAACTATAAAATTGATCCAATCAAAGATACTGCCCTTAGAAATTGTTGTCTCTAACTTAATTTCTGGAGCATCACAGCTACACCATCACTCTTATACTATCATATACAAATACATGCAAGTGGCAATTAACCATTGGAATCAAGTTTCTAGGCATTGACGTGAACACCTACCTCCCTGCTAAGCTGACATCTGAACTGAAACTTTACAGCTAGAAATTTTTACAACAAAGAGCTACATCCGGTCAGACTCAGTCTTTTGAGATGAATGAAATCCATTCTAGGTGTTGTGCTTTAGGCCCACAACTAGCAGTCTTTAGTGACAGCATTTTAATAACTAATTGCTATTTAACATAGCCTACCAACTTTACTCAATTTGAAGAACAAGATTTTCAGTGAAATGAGGTAAGAGTCTGCAACAGTAATTAGAAATTATATTTTTAATAAAGTAGTATGTAATTTAGACCAATTAGACCAAATCGACTACGGATACATATCAGGATTCCCAAAGAAGTTGCTAGAACTTTTTTAAGGGATACTTCCCTTTTCGGAGTACTCACCAATTTACTCAGGCAAACATTCTAAGTACTGTATGAATCAATCAACCTTCGCACAGCAATATTCTCTCTCTGGCTTCAGTTTTGTTAACACATAACTACTTAGGCTCAGTGGTTAGCACATACAGAAACCAAATTGAACTAAATATCCAACTGTACCTTAGTTCTGCTGTCAGCTGTATGGATGGTTCCCTCCAAAATGGAAATGGTCTCAACAAAATAGTCCTTGTACGTGTGAAAACCGATGAAAGCAAGGTGCTGAGTGAAAATATTAGAATCTTTTCAGGAAATCTGTTGAACAGAAAAAAGAACACTATATTTTTATCTTATATATGCCACTTCCCATCATTTAACCCCCCTTGCAATGTAGAGGTTGTCAATATAGTTGTTGGATTTTCTGTTATGTTTTTTCTGGTGTGTTATGAAAGATATTTGTATTGGCCACTGATCTAAAGCCAAGATACATTTCTTGTTTTGGGTATGCTTTGCGAAAGTGCTTTGTTTTGTGGAAATGAGAAAGAAATCCCTTTAAATGGAAAAAGAAATAGAATTATTTCTGCCTCTTTTTAATGGTCACTTAATGGATGTGGAGGTAGGACTTGAAAGAAATGGGTTTGTAATACTAGCCTCAAGCCACTGAATCCAAAGAAACAATGAATGAATACTAATTCCTTTTATTTGGAAATAATTATATTGGCCTTTGGGGTGTATTTTTGCTAGAACTGTATTCTCATTTCTTTTTATAAGACAGCAATATTCTTTTATTTATAACCGTTTTTAAGAAATGCACAATTACAACAGTAGCCTCTTATTTTGGTTTCAAATGCCTGGTTTGGGATTCATAGATTTTAAAGCCAGAAGGGATATTTGTGATCACCTAGTCTGACCTGTAAAACTAAGGACATGGGATTTTCTTGAACTATTTCTTATTTAAGCTACATAATCTCTTTTAGAAAGATATCTACTGTTGATTTTAAAATTACCAGTATTGACAAACCACAACAATTAGTAAATTGTTTCAGTCATTAATTACCCACACTTAAAAATGCACATACTAAGATCAAATACACCTGTGACTCTAAACAATTTTGCTAACTCATTGACCAACAAAGTAACAATGCTTTGTCAGAGTCCATGTTGGGCCCCTGTCCCTGGGCATAATTTATTGTATAAACAAAAAAAATGCAACAATGTGCCAGTATTACATAGTTCATCTACATAACAAGAGCTCCATTTTTAAATACTTTTTAAAAAAGTGTTGTTGTGACCAAGAGTCTTGCACAGGGACCTCTCCAATCCCTGCCATTTGTCCTAGAATCTGCTTTATCTGAGAGCAGTACTTGTAAGGAGGCTATAATACCCTGTTTTTATTTTAGATACTTAAGCCCAACATTCATTAAACCAAATTCAAAACTCTCATCTAACTTCCATTTAATCCTGCCCTAAGAGGCCTTCTGCATAACTGCCCAAATTTTGATATTATCAAGGAATGGTTTAGTGAGCCAGCTCCTAAGCCTGGTATTTTCAAATCAGCTATTTCCTATCTATCTTGCCACAAGACCACTTTTACCAGCTGTATCTGGTCAGAAGGCTGTGACCTTTTCTGTGGAATGTGTATTTTGCTTGTATCAGGCTTTTTGGTACTTCAAGATTGAATTGTGGCACTGTCTTTACATCACTATGCCTTAAAACTACTGTGAGACCAAAGCTAGTGCTGAATACAGAATTTCACTCACAGAACACAGCATCTCACAGGGAGCATATGACACCTGCTCTGTATTTTCAACTAGCTGTCCACCGGTGTCCAAGTGGAGCCTAAGGTCTTACTAGTTACCCATAAGGCCCTAAGTGATTTGGGAGTGACTAAAGGGAACTGACTCAACAACTTCATGAGTTCCTATGGTTAGTTCAGCACTGCTGAAGTTTAATTTTACTTACTATATAATAAATTACGTTAGGCACAGAAATAACTATGGAATAACTTAATGTTGATAAGTATTCTTCTACCATTTTACATGTAAAACACTTTTTTTTTCTTATCACAAAGGTTAAGGTGCATTATTTTAAAATTTAGCTACCGATTTGGAGCATTCGGCTGGAACCTTCTTAACCAGGACTGATTTTCAGGAAAGTCTAGCCATGGTGAGACCACAGATACATCAAGTATGACAGACTTGAAGGTGCTCTGTGACACCTCTCAGAGGTGCCCTAAAAGGGAAGCTGAAAATGGAGATTCAGCATTAGCATAGCAACTAGCCCTGCCTATGGTAACAACTGGCCTGGGGAGCACTACACATCTTATTCCATAAGCTTTCTGAGGCCTTTGTAATCTGTGGCAACCTGTGAACAAGTGGCCCTAAGTGACTTGTTCAGAATCAAAGGATGAGTCCTTTGGTGTCTTTTAATACTTTCAGAAGGAGAACAAGAACTGGTTATGCTAAGCTACTTGTGATGTAAAAACATGTTGACTAAGAACTGGACTGCTACCATCAAATTCATTTCACAGAAGCCAAATTGCTAGCGAGAAATCATCTTTGGTGAAACAATCTTGGTTAAGTTTGAACAGGTGATCTCCTTGTGTGATGGCTATCTTGGCCAACACAGTAGAGACTGAACTGGGGAATCCCAAGGCTGACAGTCTCTACATTTTACCAGCTGATTACCAGGTTTACTAGCTGTAAAAAAAAGGTTAAACTTGGTTCATCAGACAAAGAGAACAATTCATAACACACTCTTTCCTATGCATTACACTTGCTTAAAATATTTTAACCAGATGCTCAGTGAAATTAAAATAAAAAGTGGAGTTGGTTGGTTTTAAGCAATTTCTTCCTTTAGGATAGCCTTCTTAATCAGGAACTGAAAAACTGCAGGGTAGAACTTGCAGGCAACAAATTAATTAAATACTACTGAAAGTTCAGGATGTGTCAGATTCCTCAGCCTACGTGAACTCAGTGCCAAGGCTCCCTGGGGTGTTGTGCTGTGTGGGTGTTATATTCAGTAGAGGATTGGAAAACCCATCAGAGAGTAATTATCGATTTGAATATTAATATGAACACAGTAAATACAGGAATAGTTAATTCAAGGAAATCCTCTAGTTGTTGAAATGTTTCCTCTATAGAACATAGAGCCATGGAGAAAACTGGAAGTTCATAGGTCAGGTGATGTAACCTAGCTTACATAGAGTATGTCTACTCAGCCCTACATAATGCTATGCCAAAGTACCTGAACTAGCTGTGAACACACAATATTGTGTACTGGAGTTGACATAGTACAAAGCAGCACCTCAGAGATACCCAGAGGTTGTTCTGCACACAAAAGCTCTGGAAAGGGAAACAAGTTTGCTATGTTAGTGCAGATCTGCATCCAGGTTAATAAACCCTGCTTTGCAGCAGAGTGAATGAGCCTGAAAACAGCATGATGTTAATGCATGTATACCCCTTCCCATTCAAGAGCAAGCATATGTAGAGTTAGTGAGCTGTCTCAAGCATGGCATCATGAAGGTATTGCCTTTGAGATTGGATACAGACAACATGGCATTTCTTCCTCACTAATGAGAGGGGCAAAGGGTTCAAGCCCCTTCATTTAGTACTGGCTGATAACTTGTGGTACATGGTTGAAGAGCAGTGGATGCTCCATTAATAGGTTGTACCTAGCGTTTCTCACAAGACTACCACAAAGTACTTTACAAGGGATGTAAGTATCATTATCCTCCCTTCAGAGGTAAAACAGAGATACACAGTGGCAACGTGCCATACCTAAAGTCACCCAGAAAGCTAGTTACAGAGTCTTATGGCAGTGAAGTATTAGATGAGCCTTTTCCATAACTAACATGGTACATTAGTAGCTCAGGAAAGCTTATACAAAAGGTCGGCACTGTTCAGAGGAAGAGCTTGGTAGGGCCAATTTCTGCAGTGGGAGCTAATTTGCACTGTACTGGTGGAGTCAAATGCTATAATATTAACATTTAGGAATAAATTATAATGAATTATATTTGATTTAATAATAAATAAAAAGCATGAATGGAAGTTTAGATTCCTTTCACAGATAAATGCAATGTGCTTTCCGGTTTCTGTTGTCTGCTTCTCTGAGGTCAGCAAGGCAGCCTGTGGTTAGTAAAGAAAATAACGCAGCATGGTCTGGACTGAGATTTTGTTCCTCTAAATCATAACCAAACAAATGTAACCTTGTTACTGAGGTTAGTATCACATTTTTCTGTGCACCTTGTGTCTTGTAAGAATTTCACCTCCCCAAAGCCGACTGTCATGAAGCAAGACTCACTCTAATACAAAAAAGGTAGGGAGGGTGAAGGCAATCAGGAAAGAAAAAGTTGGCTAAAGCTGCTATTAAGACTTCATTCCCTTTGGATCTTCACACTCTGTGAAAGGGGCGTGCTGCTGCACCTTCCTCCTACGGGTGCTGCTACTATTGGCACCTCCACAGCTGTTGCTGTCAGTAAAATAACACCTTCTGAAAACTGGCACGGTATTATTTCTAGTTGCCAAAGCTAGTAATCATCTTGTGATGAACTCCTCTGAGCTCAACTCCTGTTACATCTGTTTCCTTGGATTCCACTTAATGGAGGTAAACTATTGGTTTTCAAGTAAAATTAATATAATGTATTTTGTTTTTAAAATACAGATGAGTCTCCACAGATGTGTGTCACTTTCCAAGAGGAAAGTTAGGGATGTGAGTAATTCATATTTTTGGATTCATCAGGTACCAAGCAATGTGGATAAGTATTCAATAGATGCTGAATATGAATCCTGTTTACCAGGAGGCCTGGAGAATAGCCATAGCCTAATGAACTGAGGCTAAATGATGGTTCAGCTGTGTTGGCACTGATCGATTCTATTTGAAATCTTTCCAGAGTGTACAGCTTCATAATAATGTTATAAACTTTTATGGCACATTCCATCTGAGGCCCCAAAAGCTCTGCACAAACATTAGTGAATTTTCTCTCAAAAATCCCTGTGAGAGAAGCAAATGTTGGTGTTCCTATTTTACAGACAGGAAAACTGAGGAACCTAATGGCTGCAATCAATCTTTCAAACACCAAATAGCACCCCGTTTCAAAAGTGCTAAAAGGGCCCCAGGGTTTTTGCACACGTGTGTGGCATTCTGGAGAAAGCTGTTGTGAGCGTGGGCTGCTTTTGTGTGTGCGTGTGTGTGTGTGTGTGTGTGTGATGTCCTGGGGGGAGGGGGAAAGCAGCTTGGAGCCCTGCCTTGAGGGCAATGGGGTTCACTTCCCCTCCCCTACCTACCGCCCAGCTGCTGGCAGGAACCTGTGTTTGTGGGGGTGGCTCCAAACTCTGGCCTCCACCCTGGGACTATGGACCTGGCTGGGATGGGGCAACTGGTGGCAGCAGCAGCAAGAGGCTGCCTGCCTGTAGTGGCTGCTACACCAGAAGCTTGCATGTGCTGCTCTTGCAAGATGGGTGTATGGGAAACAGTGGAGCTGTGCTATGCTGGCTGAGGAGGTGCTATGGGCCTGGGTCTACATATACCCACATGCCCTCAGTGCACCAGTCTGTGCCTCCTTCCAGGCAATGCAGCCAGGAGCCAAGAGGGTGCTGGATGGCTCTATACTAGCCGAGGGGTGCATGCACTGTGTTGGGGGGAACTGCAGGAGCACAGGGTACAGTCTGGTGAGGAGGTAAAGTGGCATAGTGTGCCAGGCAGGTGGGTGGGAAGGCACTCCTGCTGCCGGCCTGCTTGATGCACTATACCACTTTACCTTGGCCTCTGTTGGCACCAGTGCCGATGACTTGGGAGAGCCTGGGGTGAGGGATGGTGGGACAGTGTGCCAAATTTTCCATAGTTCCAGATCTCCGCATACCTATTAAAAGCACTAGCAAAACAGCAAAAGTATTTTCTATCCATAATACAATCATTTAGTAAGTACCTACAAAGGCAAGACATGTAGAAAGAAGTGAAGAATTCACAGCACCTATTACTGTCAAAAAACCAAATAAAAAAGTTTAACAACATCATGCTCTTATAATCAGAAAGGACGATACTGACTGCAACCATACAGTCACTGCAGAATGACAAGAATTGAAATTTTAAACAGTAACTACCTTGCCTTTGTTATTCTATTCAGAGCTATTGCCCATCAAGGATCTGGAAAGAACAGTAAATTGAACATTGAATTGACACTAGATGCCATAGTGATGAGCACATTAAACACAGATGGATTAAATTAGATAGCATGCCCAGTATACGTATTAGGAATAGTCTCATGGGGGTTTAAGGATGATCAATAGAATACAATCCTTCCCTTCACTTATGAGTGAGGAATACGGAAGCAAGACACTGCTTAGAATGCTTTAAATGCCATAACGTCCTTTGTTAAAATATCAGTTAAGCTAATCCTGAGCTCCAATTGTGATAGAACGAACTGCCAAAGGATGAGACCCAAAGATTAGAGCAACTGAAGGACAAATACAAAAGACATTCACATCTTATAAATAAACTTCCTGGAAAGTACACATATACACAAACATCCCCAAGTGGTACTATGAAGATGGAGAATCCAATACTGTAAAAGTATTTTTTTCTTTCTTTGTTTTTTGAACCCTGGCAATTCTTACCACGAGAGACATTTGGGGAGTGGCCGGGGGGGAGGCAGGATGGCTTGCTTTCCTCAGAGTTCTGAACTCAAACATCTCATAGTCACTGTTGCCCAAGTTGCCATCCATTATACTGCATTCCTCACCCATTCTTTCCTGTTTGTGAGCATCAGGTCAAGAAGAGCATGGCTCCTTGTCAATCTCTCCAACACTTGCACCAGGAGGTTGTCCCCAAACCTCTCCAAAAACTTCCTGGATTGCCTGTGCACTGCTGTATTGCCCTCCCAGAAGACGTTAGCATGACTGAAATCCCCCATGAGAACCAGGGCCGGTGGTTGGGAAAATTCTGCTAGCTTTCTGAAGAAAGCCTCATCCACTTAGGATGAAAGAATCCCATGTACTGCAAGAGACTTCAGACCAACTGGCTAAGCAGCAGCTCTGCAGAAAAGGAACTTGGGGGTGACAGTGGACAATAAGTTGGATATGAGTCAATAGTGTGCCCTTGTTGCGAAGAAGGCCAACTGTGTACTGGGCTGCATTAGGAGAAGCATTGCCAGAAGATCAAGGCAAGTGATTATTCCCCTTATTTAGCACTTGTACGCCAATACAACAGTACTATGTCCAGTTTTGGGGCCCCCACTACAGAAAGGATGTAGACCAATTGGAGAGAGTTCAGCAGAGGAGAACAAAAATATTTAGAGGACTGAGACACATGACTTCCAAGGACAGGCTGAGAGAACTGAGCTTATTTATTCTGGAGAAGACAAGACTGAGAGGGGATTCAATAGCAGCCATCAGTTTCTTGAAGGGTGGTCCCAAAGAGGATGGAGCTGGACTTTTCTCAGGGTAGCAAATAACAGAACAAGGAGCAATGGTCTCAAGTTGCAGCAAGGAAAGTTTAGGTTAGTTATTAGGAAAACCTAGGAGAGTAATAAAGCACTGGAACTAGGTACCTAGATAGGTTGTGGAATCTCTATCCTCAGTGGTTTTTAAGCCCTGGTTAGACAAAGCCTTGGCTGGGATGATCTAGTTAGGGACAGTCCTGCTTTGAAAAGGGAGTAGACTAGATGACCTCCTGAGGTCCCTTCCAACCCTAATTTTCGATGATTCAGGCATATTGTAGGTGTACCTACATTAGTTTACATATTCACCAGCCCTGGAATAAATGCAACCACAAACAGCATGCAGGGAATCCCTTCTTTCTTGAGTCTTGAACCAATACCAACTCCTAAGGAACATCATTCTCTCACTAAATGATTTTGATCAAAGGCAAAACAAGAAGCAAACTTTCCTTTCACTTGCACTGTTCCCTCTACATAGAACCAGGTGTTATAGGCAAGAATACTGAATGTGTTTCAAAGGGTTAACCTCTGCTCATAAACAGTTAAAAATAAATAAATACAAATTGGAGAATTATACAATAGATGATCACATGCTATTGGTGTTGTATACCATGCTCACTGTACCAAGAATCCTTCCATAGGATGTGAAATGGATTCTTCTATACCAGGGTTTTTCAACCTTTTTGGATCAGTGTACCCTCTCAGTGGCTGGATACATAGTAGAGAGGAGGGTTGCACACAGCCGAACACGGAGCAGCGGCAGCTGCTGCATGCAAGCTTCCCCTACTCCCTGCATCCAGCTGGGAGGGCAGCGCCTGTGTGGCATGGTGTGTGGTGGTGCTCTGTCCTCGCCTGCCCATTCATACCCCTTAGGGTCTTCTCACATTAGGGCCTTAGGGCATACTCCCAGTTGAAAACCCCTGTGCTATACTATCCAACAGCCTCCTTTCTCTACACCATTCAAGAAATAATTGCTTTCCCTCCCCTTCTACTCCCCCTTCAGAACAGGGGATTTGGGTATCCCACATTCTTCTTTGCCTCCTTTATCTCTTCCTCTCATTCATGGTGTCAGCATTTCAAGCTCCGTTATCTATAACAAGGACATACTGTTATGTTGGAATGTGTCAGTTTTTCATCATCAGTCCACTTTTTGATCTCTAGAAATTTACAGCGGTGGCTGAATTAGAGGTGGCTCGGTGTGCTCCTTGCTTGCCACTTTGGATTTTTTTTTTCTGATATGGTCCGTGTCACTAACACCTAGAATATTCCCTGACATTTTGGAATTGATTGGATGGGACATTTCAAATTGATTCTGCTACATTAACATCTATCAAGTTGAGTTTAAAGACCTTGCAGACTATACCATCTTGATGACAACTGCCATAATGCTTCTAATATCAGTATATTGATATTTATAAATTAAATAGTAGTGAAATTTTTTATTTAGAAATGTTTAATGCTTACTTGTATCATGTTACCTGAAGCAGAGCTCCATAGCCAGTTATAAAACAAACTTAAAGAGCAAGGAAAAAGTTTATGGAGGGAATGGAATGAAAGAAGTGACATTCTTGTTCTCCAGGTATAGTGTATGATGCACGGAGTTGTGTTTGCTATCCCAAGGTTTCAGGGCAGAATGAAGGTGTCTGGTTTCCCCAGGTGAGTTTTGCTGGTTAGCACATGGGGCCAGGAGGAATTTTTTCGTTACCTGTTGCTACATATGTCAGGTTTTTTTCATCCTCCCCCATCTTCAAATACCCTTGAGATTTCTAGCTAGAGTTACCCTCCTCAGGGTAACCACTACATTTGGAATCAGGAAGGAATTTTTACTCCATGGTCAAACTGGCATGAACTGTGGTGGGAGGGGAATTGCTTTTTTTTCTGTAGTAGGGCCATGGTCATCTTTCCTGGATCTCTCAAGTATATTTTAACAACCTACTTCCTGTCCTGTATTTGCAATGGCCAGACAATGACAGTGCCCTTGTCCCCCTGTACTTGGGGCAAGTTTTTGATGCTTTCAGGCACTGTGCCTGGTAATTGTGGAAAAAGGCTGCTTGCGTAGTTTTGAGAACAGATTAGACAAAGACTTCCAAAGGATTACTTAAATAGGAATGAGCCAGGCTGGAGTAGGTTACTCCCAAGATCTCTTCCAATCTTTTCTAAGATTCCATGATTTTATATAATTTATAGATATATCCACAACAATAATAGACAATCCATACCCAAATCTTTAGCCCACCCCTAAATAAATATTTGTGGCTACAAGCTCTAAGATGAAGCAGGAGTAAATAGATGGATCTTGCACCATGACACTAAACATTGAGGTCAAGGAGCCATAAATTCCAAAGCAAAGGGGCCTAACAGCAAAAATATCCTTTAGCCCTCACTGAACTATTCAATTCTAGCTTTAGCACAGGAATCCCAAATAAGCACAACTGAGTTGTAGGCAGATTCTGAAGTAGCTTGTTCCCAGGCTATTTGAGGAAACATTTTGATGACTGATGTTGTTATGCACCTTAATTACCTTCATTGGTAATATTATTATTATTTTATATACAATTTCCCCTGTATTCTAAAACTGCTTTTGCATTTTAGCATTCAATATAAAGTGATTTTCAATCCAAATAAATGTCTTCCTAGAAATTTCAATTTTATTTTTCAAAGCCTTTTATGGTAGGCTGACATTTTCAAAGATGAAAATTATCTTTTGAGTTTTCAGGATGCTAATACAGATTCGTATATTACGTTTAACAATTAACATCAATATTTATAACATTTTTATGTACAACAAGCTGAAGCACATTAAAAACAGCAAAACACCCACAGTAGATTCATTATGAGAAAGGAATGGCACCAGCAAGTCACTCACTCAAAATTCAGGTTGCATCGGTTTTTAAAAGAGAGTTGCTGTTTTAACTAGCATCTTCCTTCTAGCTGATAGTCTCCTGGTCCTAGTGCTCAATTTTTTTCCTGTTATTCAGCTAGGCCAGCTGACACATTTTGAAAGAAAGAGAACAGGGACTATTTGTCAGAAGTAGGAATAAGTTACAGATGATAATGGCCAAACTCATTGAAGAGAAACACAAACCAATATTTTGTGCATTTGAGAACAGAGATTAAATACTCAGAAATCACAACTTTAGCTATCCCAACTAGTAAAAAAATATTGTAGCAAATAAATAACATTAGCTGAATGCCACTTGATTTAGAGTTGCTCTAGTCAGTGAGTACATACCATTAATATTGAAACACCTCCTGACCAACAGAGAAGAACTGGTAGAGGATGAGAAGGTGATGGATAACTTGAGAGGATGGGATCATGATATGGCATATTCCAGATCTTGAGACAGGGATGAAGTCAGCAAAATTAGGACGTTCAATTTAAAAAAGATGGATTTCATTTGACTCAAGGTATTAATAGACATGACACCATGGGAAGATAGATTGAAGGATAAAGGCACCCAGGATGGCTGGGAGCTTTGAAAGGGCACAGTATTGGAAGCCCAACAAGAAACTGTTCCAAAATGATGGAAGCACATGGCAAGAGACCAATGTGACTGCAATGGGAGCTTCTAAAAAGCCTCAAATGAATAAGGAAAGCATACAGACATGGAAACCTGGGCAGGTCACCAAGGAACCATACTTGGCAATAGTAAGAAAGTGCAGGAACAAAATCAAGAAAGTAAAGCTAAAGAATGAGCTGCACCTGAAAAAGGAGGTTAAGGAGAACAACCAAGGGGTTCTATAAATATGTTGGCCAGAAAAAAAGGATAAAGGAAGCTGTGGTTCTTCAGTTAACAAGCCTAACAGAAGATGCAAAGAAACTGATCTATTCAACAGTTACTTTGTCTCAGTCATCACAAAATAAAAATTAAGCTGGAACCAGACACCTAATAAGGATTGTCTGGATAAGGGGTCAAGCTGAGGGGAGAGATAACAAAAGAGACGGTCAGAGAGACTTTGCTAGGTCTGAATGAATTCAAGGCATCACGGCTGGGTGAACTTCATCTCATGGTACTGAAGGAACTGGCAGAGGAGACCTCAGATCAATTGACAATGATCTTCATGAAGTCAGGGGAAATGAGCCAGGTACCAGAGCCAGGTACCAGACTAACATAGTGCCCCTCTTTAAGAAAGGAGGACCCTGGGAGCTAAAGACTGATTAACCTCCAATAGGAGGCATCTAAAGGAGGAAAGGTTGAACATAAGTAGCCAGCATGGACTTAAGAAAAATAAATCATGTCAAACAAACTTGATCTTCTTCCTTGAGAAAGTAACTATTTCAGTTGATGAAGGGAATGCTATGGATAGAGCGTAACTGAACTTCAGCAAGGCTTTTGATAAGATCCTATATGACCTTCTCATAAATAAATTGGAAAAATGTTGGCTGCATAAAACTACTGTACATTAGACAGATAACTGGTTCAATGGCCACAAGCAAAGGGTAATTATTAGTTGTTCCATATCAGAATGGCAGGAGGCTTTGAGTGAAGTCCCACAGAGGTGTCCTGGGCCCATTGCTGGTTAACATGTTTATTCATTATTTGAATTCTAGCATAGAAATCTGTGCAAAGCTTCAGTCCCTGATTTGATTCAAAGGAGATTCGGCCAATTCAGTGGCTGAATCTCTAAATCTGAATAGAACCAGGATCCTTTAATCTCTCCAAATCAATTTGGAACCCTCCAAATTGATTTGGAGAGATTTGGATAGATTTGGCGATTCAGATGTAGATACAGCTTTAAACTATTTTTTCTACGTACTTCTAGGTAGCAGGGGCTCTGAAGGCTGCAGTGCTGGGGCAGATGTGGCATCCCACAGAGGCACTGGGGGCTCCCCAGAGCATTCAGCAGCAGACCCAGAAATGGACCAGAAGCACTTCTGGTTCACTTCCTGGTCCACCGGGGAGTCTGCAGGGAGTTCCCCTGTGTTCCCCCCAAGCTCGGCGACTGATGCCTCCTGGGTCTGGGTCCTGCAGTCGATCGCTGAGCCACGGGGTGTGGGGTTGGGGGGGCAGTGCACTCCCTGGCTGGCAGACCCAGAAGTCAACCAGTCCACTTCCAGGTTTGCTGCCAAGCATGCTGGAGAGCCCCCTGTGCTCCTGTGGGATTCTCATGCACCCCAGCACTGCAATAAGCAGAAGCTGTGCTGCTGCCTCAAGGTATGTAGAAACAACTTTTAAAGCTGTGCCTGTGTCTGAATCACTGATTCACTGAATCAGCATTGAATCGTCAGATTTTGATTTGGCTGAATAGAATCAGGGACAGTGGTCTGAATCAACAGATTGAATCACAGTCACTGATTTGGGCCAAAAACGAATCTAAGTTGAATACAGCCTGTTTTGCAGAGCCCTAATAAAAAGCTTCTAGGTCAAATCTGTGGATGACATGAAACTGAGAAGGAATACAAACACATTAGAGGATGTGAGTGCGATTCAGAAGGATCTTGACATATTGGAAAGTTGGGCTACAGGTAACAGGAGGAAGTTCAATGACGACAAATGCGAAGTTGCAAACCTTATGAGGAATAATCAAAAACACAAATATAAAATGGGTGACACCTGACTGGATGACAGCCCTATGGAAAAGGACTTGAGAGACTTGGTAGATCACAAACTCATAATGAGTCTGTAGTGTGATAAGCCTCATAAAAAGTGAATGTGGTTTTGAGATGCATCAACAGAAGCATTGGATGCAAAACGTAGGTGGTGATAGTGCCTTGCCACTTGGCCTCATCTGAAGTACTGTGTGCAGGTCTGGGCTCCACATTTAAAAAAAAAAAATGGGAGCGTGGGCCAGGCCTGGCAAGAGCATCCTGGCATGGCCTTTTGCCCCACAGATGCAGCTCAGCCTCTCCTGTGCCCGCTAGCCCCTGACCCCCAAGTCCTCGGGGGAACGGGAGGAGGCAGGCTAGGCCAGGCTGTTTTCATGGGGCCAGGCCCACACTTGCACTTGGGGTGGGCGGCGCTGTTGTTGGGAACAGTGGTTGTGGGGGCTACACCCCCCCACCTGTGACCTTGCTCCCAGCATTGCCACTGCTGCAGCCCAGCTGGGAAAAGCCAGTGCTGCCCCAGTCTGCAGCCCACCCCATGCTGCTGGCAGATCTGGGAGCACACTCCCAGGCTGCGTGCCTCTTCTCTCAGTGGCCTCCAGATGAACCACTTGCAGCTCCATCCCCTATCCTGTGCCAGCTGTGCAGGGCCTGTCCTTCCCCTATTCACTACCTCAGAATTGCTGCAGCAGCCAGTTCTGCCCCGCCTGGGGGAAGGTAAGAGCATGTGCCCCCTCATATGTGTGTGGCAGAGGCAACTGCCACTGCAGGCTGGACTTTGTGCCCCAAGGCCCACTGCATATGCCCCCTGGGCCTCCAATCCTTCCCTCCCCCAGCAACTGACCTGCTGGGCTGGCGGGGGAGGCATGTGCACATGGACACACATCCTCAGCCCACCCAGTCAAGGATCAACTTCAAGAGTCTCCAGGATCCACCTTGATCAACCAGTTGGTGACCACTGTTTTAAACAGAACAGTCAGGGATATGTCCTCTGGCACCTCAAAACAATGATTGTGGGTGCCAAGGAGGGTATAACAAATTAACTCCTCTACTCTCAAGGGCCCTTTCTCTGTCTGATTTGCTCTCTGCTTTCTGCTCCCTACTTTCTGCTTCCTGCCCTACCTCTTGTCCACTCCCTGATCTGCCACATGCCATGCACAGAGGCTGCCTGTGATGCTTGTGGCACTCATGCCATATATTGACCATCCCTGCTCTAACGCATCTGTTCCTGCAACTGGCAGAGACAGGACACTGGGCTAGATGGACCTAGTATGGCACTTCTTAAGTTTTCACTTCCTCGGAAGTTAAGGAAACAAAATGTACTCAAAACTTGGGTGTTATCCATATACATCACTGAATACCCCTTTGTAAACCCAACATGAAAGGTGCCAGCTGCACATTTCATTATCAGCAAGCCACTTATGATTCCAAGAAGTAACAAGACAAGACAAGTAACAAGACTTACTTTGATGTATCATACGTATTGATCTTCTTTCATTCCATATCATAATACATTCTTTGAATTCACAACACATTCTTTTTCTTGGACTACTGATATAGATGTTATAGCAAGAACAATAGAGCAAACTCAAGAATTTTCTCATTTTAAAATAAGTAAATCTGAAATATGCAACATGAATCTGTTATCCAAATCTAGGGGCTTTCATAAGTGTCGCTGTCCTAACATTAATTAGAATGTATAACTTGTTCAAGAACATTGCAATATCAATTGTTTTTTTATGGTAAAAGTTTCTGTAATTGTAATGAAAAGTATTTTGTAATGCAGTGTTACAAAGTTAAGAATTTCAACTTTGCTACAAACACTAGCTTTTGAATTTCTCCACACTATGTTTAAACATTCAACCATAACCTTGAACTATATGCATTTTTCATGGGCATTTTATTTTTCTTAGCTGTTTTTATTTTTGTGGATCTGTTCAATTTTTTTTAAATAAAAAATGAAATTCTGAACTCCTGGAGCTAGTGTCTTAAAAATTTCAGTAAATATCATAAGACTCATAATCCAAATGGAAGGCTTTGCAAAACAGTTGGCAAATTATTAGAAAAAAAAATAGTCACAAAGCAGAAGCATTCAAACTTTCCTATAAAAATAATGTCTGCATCTAAATGTATTTGTGGATCTGGAACTAGGTTTCTTTGTGGTTGAGAAGAAAACACTGAACACTGATCCTATGCATATTTGGGGTTAGCAATAATATATTATAGAAAATTAAATTTCAAAATAAGCAACTTGTAGTGTTACAGTCAACCCACAGCCCCTTTTTCCTCAATACATTTGTGTAAAAAATGCTACATTGCTGTGCTACCACTAATTCAGCAGAAAAAAAATTCAGTTAATTCTTTTTGTACCTAGTGCTTTATTCCCCAAAAGTTAATCTCAAAGCACTTTGCAAACATGGGGAAGTATTACAATTTTATATTTAGCCCACATACAGAGATGTGATTCAATCTGTATAAGAGCCTGAGTGGATAAAACAATAGGCTATGCCATTTTAAAATCAGGAATTAGGTCATAGTTCTGTCACATCACACTTCCTATATAACTGTTGACAATTCACTAAAACTTTCTGTTCTCTGCACCATCTGGCAAATAGAGTACACCTTACCCAGAGAGAAAGTGGCATATTTAGTAGAGCTGTGAGAAGCTTCAGGTGCTGATTCAGTTTGGAGGAGATTCGGACCTATTTGGCAGCTGAATCTCCGAATCTGAATTGAATCAGGAGACCAATAAAAAGGTCTGAATCAATTTAAAGCTTCCAAATCAATTCAGAAAAGACTGAGAAAAAGATTTGGAGATTCTGCAATTTAGGCAGTCCCTGCTCATCACTGCAGGCAGCTGGACCTGGGCTCCATGCCTGTAAGTAGCGGGGTAGGGGGAGGTGAAGGAGCGGGGAGGGGACCATGGAGGTACCCCTGCTAGGCCCCATCCCCTGCCTGCTCCCACAGCCCTCCTCAGTGTCCCCTCAGCCCCACCTGCTCTCCCAGCCCTGTCAATGGTTGCCCCACCTGGCCCTAGCATCCCAGTGCTTTAAAAAAAAAAAAAAAAA
>JAGPOW010003316.1:177480810-177497623 GCA_030014935.1 Caiman crocodilus
AAAAAAAAAAAAAAAAAGAAGCCCTGCACCTACTGGCTGCTGCAGTGGCCATCAGGGCCTCCGGTGGACTTCTGGCAGAGCACCCTTATGTAGGACAGGGCAGTGGTGGGCAGCAGGGATCGTGCTCCCCGCCTCCCCCCGCCCCCGTGTCCTGGCAGGAGCCAGTGAGTGCAGGGCTTTTTTTTTTTTTTTTTTTTTTTTTTTGAAGAGCCGGGACATGGGGCCAGGCAAGGCAGCCACTGATGGGGCTGGGAAAGCAGGCAGGCAATGGGGCCTGTTGATTCGGAGATTCCACTGATTCAGTGGTGACCAAATCTCCAAATCAGATTTGGCCAAATTGATTCAGGACAGTGATTTGAATCACCACATCAAATCACTGGCCCCTGAATCAGCCGAATCCAAATCTGTAGTGAATACTAGCTGCTTTGCACAAGTCTAATGTTTAGTAGGAAACACAAAAGAAGTAAGTTTTACCAAATCCTTAAAATACTTCAGGGCAACCTAGAAGGTTGACAATGAAAGTATTTTCTATGATTTTTTTTATCTGCTTACTTCAGTGACAAAAAATATTTTCTAGGTTTTCAATAATGATGATTTATTACATGTTTCACTCTTCCTGTTCTTTAGAAGTAATGTTACTATTGATCTATTTCATAGTGTTGTTTCATAAAGTGATTTGGTCTGTACAAGCTCAGATATTTAAAAACACAGATATTTTCAATGTTTTTTTTACTTCAATTTAATGAATTTCTAACTGCTATTGTATCTATATAAGAAGGGGGACGAGGTTGTTTGCTTGAAAATAATGATCAAAATCAGTAAGATTACAAACTTACCTATGAAATTACTTAAATAAAGCTTTTACATACCAAAACAAAAAGATTTTTAGAAAGGAGATGGGAGTAGAATTGCTGGGAATTTGGGGGTTCTTTGATTTTTTTAAAATGCTAAATACGCTGAACAGCTGATCTTAGACGATGACAATTTTAAAAAGAAAAAATCATGGAACAACAAAGACTGAATTTTGGTGACTATGGTCTAAACGAAGAATAATGATTATTATTCCATTACCTGGATAACCTTTTAAAAACCCTATGTTCCTTAGTTGTTTAACTGTCTTGCTGTTTTCTCTTCTCTGCTTGCCCATCTTGTCAGTGTTCCCTCCTTCTTTCTCTCTTTTCCCTATTCTTTGTATTTTAATTAATACTTTCCACCTGAACATTCTACTTCCAGCAAGCTGCTGCATAGGAAAGCTGATACATCCTTGATTCAGTTAGTCTGTAAGGCTGTATGTAGATGAAATGAGTGGCATATGCGCACAACACTTTAAAGTGAGTTAAATGCTTTTGCACCACTTTAATGGTGTTGGTGTTAGTTTTAGTTTGCTGCCCTACAGCCATGAAGCGAAGCACCAGGCTCCATGCAGGTGAGGGGGCTTTGCAGGAAGGCAGGCTCCACCCAAGAAAAGCAGCAGACCTGGTCTTTTTCTTTTCCCCTGGAGCCTGCCTGCCTGCCCAAGCTGCATGGGGACCTGGTGCTTCCCTCCGCAGCTGTGGTGCCCTCTGGGACAGCCCAAGCTGGGTGCCTGCAGGTAGGTGCCACTTAGTAGGGGGAGGGCCGCCGCTGCTGCAGAGGGAAGCACCAGCCGCCGCACCCTGCAACCCAGGGACCTCTCTGACTTCCAGCAGCTCACCCTCCCTTCCCCACTACTGGAGAGGCAGGTAAGTTTGGATGTCTGCATGACACAGGGGTTATAGAGCCCTAAATTGAAGTGGTATTTTTAAAAACCTACCGCTTCAATTTAGGGCCACTGTTTTGTCTACATACACCCTAAGGATGCAAATATATACTTCTTTCAGTATAAATCAGCAAAACATTGGAGGGAAAAAAGAATAACGTTTCCAGATGTTTTGTTTTTTTTCAAAAGCAAAAATGTTCAACTCCTCATTTAAAACAATGACTTACATTATATAAAAAAATTATTATTGAAATGTTTAACAAACCTGAAGACAAAATGACATATTTTATCTCAGGTCAAGCAAATTATTTTTAGTCAAATTTTAAACTTTCTTAGGAGTGGTTCACAGAATTATACAATTCTGGATTTCTTTCCTGAAAAATGTAGAAACATCTATTTTAACTGAAACAATTTTTTAAAATTGAAATTTATTTCAACTACTAATGCAAGAAATATGGTAGTTAGATTCCCAACTGGATACTCTGCTCTGGCTGCTAGAAACATTTCTCTAATATTCAATTTAAAGGAAGAACTCTTAAGTATTGTCTACAGAAGACCCTTTTTTTTTCCATAGCAGATTACAACAGGGAAAAGGTAAGATAATTCCCTTACACTGCTCTCACTGAAGGAAATGATTTATGCATATTAACAAGTTGAGCTCCTACAAGCATTGCTAATACTTTTTGTTAAGAAGTTAAGTGCAGTGACAGCTTCATCACTCACTATGAAGAAATTTAGTAACTTTGTAAGATTTCAATATTTTTTTTACTTGAAGTTTAGCTGGGCTATAAGTTTTCAAGAGGTTCATCTTTCTGGAAAATGTTAATGGTTAGTAAGAAATCATTTCTGAATCTAAAGGAGGACATAGATCTATTGGCTAAAATTCAACATTTAAAAAGCAGGTGAAATCTTAATGACCTGTAACTCATTAGTTTTGGTTGATTTTCTTCTATATTTGCAAAAAAATTGTCTTTGACAGTAAATGAGATGCTTTTCAGACCAAATGATTTTTCCAACCCAAAGTATAAAGTTTATTATAACACAGTTTTAGGCTCTAAACTCATAGAAACTTAACTATAGAGTGACTACTACCTCTCCATAAGAATTATAAATTGCTATGACACAACATACCATATGCCTATACTTGATATATAAAGAGCAATCTTCGCTTTGCTACCTTTTCAGAAGCTTTGAACCAGAATTCATTGTCTAACAGAGTGAATGCACTATTTCCTTATTTGTACTATTCAAGCTTCTATACAGCTAGCTAATGAAGTTGATTCCTGAGGCATTTTAATGCCTTTTAATGTCTATAAAAATAGACTAGAACTCCCTTGGAAAATGTGCATCCAAATAAAACCTCTGCTAAAGAAAAGCTTGAGGATATTCTTATAAGTTGAGTAATGGTGCTATAATACAGAGTTGTGAAAATGCAACTTCTCATTAGGAAAAAAATATTCTAAAATGATACTTTGTTCTATCCAGAGACAAAAACATAAAGGCTAAAACAAAGAAAAATGTCATTTTGGTGCAGCTCCCAAGAAGTCTGAATCAGATAAAACTGTAAAAAGTGAAATGCTGATGCTAAGTTCAAGAAAAGTCAAAAATTTGGGGGGGAAAGAACAGCAAATCCCCTGCTTTGCCAGACTTGCAGGCCATGGGCAAATTATATGCAGCCAGATCTTTATGGGCTCTTCAACCATGGTTGGAGCTAAATTATAAGAAGAGATTAGTGTCCAGTAGCTCCCATGGTATGCATATATGACCACCAGATGATCGTGTTATGTTCAGTTTCTCAGTACTTGGGATATACTGTCCTTTTTGAAAAATCTGATGATTTTGTTTAGTATCAAAATGGTAGATGAACAGTTTTGAAAGTTCAGTTTCACTTTAGGTTGACTCCTTGTCAAAACTTTGTTGCCCCCATCTTTCATGTAATTGTTGCATCTTGTATATTTAGTTTGTAGTCTCTGTGGGGAACAAGCTATCTATTACTATGTATTTTTAAAGTACCCAACACAATGGGACTCAAATTCACAATTCAACATGGTAAGATAAATGGCAATTAATATAGTTTACTTGCATGACTATTGTGCTCATGTCCATAATAAAGGATATAAGAATCTTATACCAATCCTATTTCAGGAAACCTCTAACACTCTATCTTCTAAATGCCCACAGAACCAGTAGCTTCTTTCCTTTGTTTTATCCAGGGGTGCACTTTCTTGGATTCCACTTCTGCTCTACAGACAGAAACAGGTGGTCAAACAAGAGCAAAGTTAAACTTGCAGGGGCTTCCATTTGGTTGGGGGCCCTATGCTATGACAGAAATGGTGTATATGTTAACTAAATCCTGATTACACAATGTTAGTAAACTGAAATAGAACAAAGTGCTATACACTGAACTTATAGCTTAAAAACTGGTAATTCTTCAATTAAGAAGCAGCTAGATCCATTTCAAATGTTGATTAAACCTTAAAATAGCTGTATCCTTAATATCTTCTTGAGCGAGTGGTTGCCAACTTCTGGTACACAAATCAGGAATAGTACATCTTCCTGTAACCTTTGTGTGGCACCCAGGTGCAGTTCAACAATCTTCCTCCCTGCCAACTATACGGGCTTTGATCTAGTATGGATGGTATGGCACTCTAGATCTCAAGTATATGTAAGTGAATGGAGATACGGCAAACGGTATCCAGTACAGAAAATGCCACTTCCATAGCAATGAGCTTCACTAGGATTTGCAATGACTGAAATGCCTCTTTCCTCAAGGAGAAGGTAAACGTTACATAATTTAATCTTAAAAAAAATAGTTCTTACAATTAAAATCCAGGAATCAAATTATTTCCTTAACCTTTTATATCCTGGAGAAAGAAAAGACATCAATAGCCATGCTCAATGAACTGCTACTTAGTCTGATTAGGTTTCAGTGTAGTCTACATGCACAAAAGATATATTAATGGTACATATGACTCCAGCACATCTGTGCACTTTTTGATTTGCTTGCATGTGTGTGAAAAGACTCCTTTTGCCAGTCCTGAAAAATATGACAACCTGACATTTTTTTTAATTATAAGCCCTGATGTGTTTAACAGCACAAATTTGGCCTCCAACTTGACAGCTCTCTCTTTAAAATCAATGGTTAGACTCTAGGGCACTGACTTGGTCATCAAGATCAATATTAGAAAAAATATAGCTTGTCAAGACCTCTTGGCCTTTTATTGATTGAAATAGGGAACTGCTAGAGGATTGAATAATGATATTACAACTGTACTCCAACAACCAGAGGCCCATTCATTGATTTCAGTATAGGAAGATATAGGATAATACAATTATTCAGGACACTAGCTGTTGAGAGTCTCCAGGGTGGGTGTGTGTGTGTGTGTGGTGTTTATGGGACCAAGAAAGGGAAGAGGCATGAGATTTTATCCATATTTAGAAGACTGGATGATCCAAAACCTGAAAACTGACAAATTAAAATTAAACATCTCCCCCTCTAAACAAGATATACCTTCTTTATCAATCTTTTGAAGAGTAAATACACCTGTTTTGGTGGTCTTGCTGCTTTCTTTCTCCACCCCTAAATATTAGACTCTTACTACTGCTACTGCTAGTAGAGCATAGCTATTTTCAAAGACCTAAAGTTTATTTGGATTTCAACTCTATACACCCTTTAACTGTGAAACCCTAAGGGTAACCTGGGAAAGGGAAGTTCCTGGCAGCATAACTTCAATGGGGGGGAAATTTGTTTAATTCAACAAAAACAAACTATATTAGAAATAAAACATAAAATGTCAGGCTGTTGTAAGAAAAACAAAGGAAAGGAAATTAAATGAGGAGCTGGATTCAAAGAGGACACTCCTTTTTACTCAGTGTCTCAGGGGTTATGGCAGTTACCCAAATTCAGTACCTTTCTCTGACTGAATGGATTAGAACCTGCATGTCCTACACAAATTACCCATCTACAAGGCATCCCAATACTCTGGAGTGGGAGCATGGCCCTGAAACTCTTCTGTTGACACTAGTGAATATCCTAACCACTTAAAACCACCTTAGTAAAGAGGTATTTCATGTTAATTTTCAGCTTTTATGAATACTATTAGAAGTATTTTTATATAAAATGAAGCAACTCTAAACAAGGGGCAACTGAGGCAAACATCTCAAATACCCTTGGGGTTAGGATGCTTACCTAGAAGGTTGGGGAGACAAGTTAAAATCTGTAACTAAGTCAAGAAGAACAAGAAGTTGAGGTAATATCTCTCACCTAACCACCAGAATGTCAAGTATTTTTGTGGTACTCCCCTTTTTTTCCTGGGAAGCCATACATAACAAGAATCACCGCACAAAACATTGCCCAAAGTTTCTGAATGTTCAAAGAATTGTCTACTATACTGTTCTGTACTGTCCTGTACTATAGTTGCTAGGATCATTTCATAGCTTATACTATGAAACCTGATAGCATAAGCTATGAAATGATTCTAGCAAATTCCCATAAAGTGCTTCTTCATAGAATTGGAAATGTCAAGTAGTGCACTGACATTGTAGGCTTATGCAAATAAATTCTGTCATTTCAATCCATCCCCAGAACATTTCAACTACAACTTCAAGCCATTTGTAAATAACTAAAGGGTTTAAGGTACCTGAGAAAATTTGAGTTTTTCAATACTTTTAGTACTTGAGAAAAGGAGTTTTTCCCCAGGAGACATTACTGCATTTTTAAATACACTTTTCTGCCTTTTTTTACTCACCAAAGCAGGTTAGATTATATGCCCATTATGTCAATTAAAGAGGAGTTAATTAGTGCCTGCTCATAAGAGCTTGTTTAAAAAATATTAACTTGATTTACTGAGAAAAATTAACAGTCTTATATATCATTCCTTTCCTCTGTTCTTATTGCCTCAAACATTCTTCTGTTGCAATCTTTTTACTATGAAATGACTGTCATTTTTAAAGGCTTGGACATATTTTGTTAATAGTTCAAGATGACTAACATATGCAGTAGGGCTGTACAACATTTCTCCAGGTGTTTTGTTTCAGTGCTGTTTCAACTCATTTCAAGCTCAAAACAGTAAAATGAAAACTAAATGAAAGGCATTAAAACAGCCTCAAAATGAAACAAGGGCAGTCAAAATGTTTTGAAAGTTCTGAAATGTTCCAAGTTCCGAAGCTGGGCTTGCTTGCAACTAAAAAGAAACTAAGGAGAGGGGAGGGGAAGAGGGGGGAAGGACTGCTCTGATAATGACTGTGTAGCTGGTCAGTGACTGTGATCCGGGAGAGTTCTCTGGCACCAGCTGGAGAAGAAGCTCCTGAAGGAAAGGCAAGAGGCTGTGTGATAGATTGCCTGAGATGCTGCTGGTGCTACTGTGCTGCTTACTTACCTGTTGTTATATAAAGTGATGGACCAGGCTGAGGCGCTAGGGGAGGAAGAAGTCTCATTGGGGCATGCTACTGTGTTGTGTAGAGGCCACAGCGTCAGTAAGGGCATGGAGACACACACACACACACACACACACACACACACACGTCACAAGTTTTGCTTGTCAGCAGCTTGAGGTGCAGTTTCCCAGAAACCCCTGTACCTACCTCCTTGACACCTGGCAGGATTCAGTCTCAGCAGGGGCTAGCATCTTTGCAGTTTTCACCCTGCCGCACCTTAACACACACACACACACACACACACACACACACACACACACACACACACACACAGTCACACATGTCATGAATTTTGCTTGTCAGCAGCCTAAGATGCAGTTTCCCAGAAACCCCTGCACCTAGCTCCTTGATACCTGGCAGGTTTCCTAGCCTCAGCAGGGGCTAGCACGCCTGCTGTTTTCACTCCACCGTGCTTTAACACACACACGACACAAGTTTTGCTTTCAAGATTTTGAGATGCAATTTCCCAGAAACCCCTGGCACCTATCTCCTTGCAGTTTGGCATGCTTCATGGCAGCAGAAGGGGATACCATTCCTGAACGTTTTATCTGAATCAGGAAGGAAATGACAAAGTTATGTGCTTCTCCATTACAGGCTATGGGCTAAATGTCGAAACAGCATCAAAACAGCGGAACAGTTTTGATGAATCAAAGCGAACAGTGCTTTCAAAACTAAACGAAACAAAACGAAACACTGCCCCATTGAAATGGCAAAATGGAAGTCAAAACAAACCTGTTTTGCACAGCCCTAATATGCAGTGCTGTAATTTAGCAGTAGCCATCATAGAGAAGAGTCATACAAATTGCCCTATGAAGTGATGGATAATACTTATGTTTATTAAAGAACTGTTGTAACACAAGAAACATTCTGTAGCAATGCTGATAAGGAAAGGTGTGGAGAATGAAACCTGGAAATATCCCCTTTTTATCCAACAGACAAATTATTTTCACAGTTCAGAAACAGATTCTATTTTTCTCCCCAAAGACGGTGTACTTGTCTTTAGGTAATGAAGGATTAATGGGATTAGATCTACTTTTCCTCATTTCTTTAAGCAAGCATGCATTTCTTTTGTCCAACTGAAGAACACAGCAAAGGGAGCAGTGAGAGGAAGGGGGAAAGAGGGAGATTCCTGTTTTCTTGCCCCCTGTGCTTCTCCCACTACTGGAAGTATAGAACAGAACTGGTGTATTCTGGTGTATACTGTGTATACTCACCAATTTCCTTTCCAGTCCTTTCTGGGGCAAATGGGAGTTGACAAAGAGTCCCAATATGGAAACAGCCTCAACCAGCAGCCTACTCAGCTCAAACAGCTCACTTGATTTTAGCCTCAACACACTCCATTAGAACAGCTTGCATTTAAGTATCCATGGAATTTCACAACTCAGCCTTTAACTGCCATGTAATGCTATTTGACTATTGTGCTGATGAGGAACGGTAATGAATGCTTGAAGGGCACAGACAAGCAGTGTCATTTTCTTCTGTACTCAGCTGCATTGTTGATGGCTGTTTTGACATTTTGCTATATTATTTATTTAATAAAACTATGCACCTTTATTAGAACACAGAGGTTTCAAGACTTATTTCTTCACAAAGAATCATTTGCATTTCTTTACTTATTAAGCCAGTTTTTGATACTACAACAAAGCATGATTTAACATACCTTGTGCCTGTCTAAACTGATCAATATCTTTATTTAATGAAAGAATAATATAGCTTACCCTCTAAATGTATGCAACTGAATGTACACAGAATGTGCACATCTTGCCATCCTGCTACCTTCTGAACCTAGCAATTCTGAATCAATGTGGCCATCACTGTTTCAAAATGTATTTTAATGTATATTTAGTATAAACATGGAGTGTTTTTTTTCAGGTTTTTTTTTAAGGAAAAATTTTTGTGTGCCAGATCAAATTAGATAGATTAGGTCCAAATCCATTTGAATCATTCAGGAAACATATGTGGTCCTGCTACCAACAAGTATCCTCCACCCCAGCCTGGGGCTTCAGATATTTCCATATCCTTTGGTAGGAATCCTATGTGCAGGTCCAAGCCCAGAGACTTGGGCATGGGTGACCAGTACCTCCACAGCTGATTGGGGAAATGGGGTCCCTCGTGGCATTTTCGGGTCAGAATAATCAGCAACAAGGGAACCCCCCCTCCCCTCCCAGTTAGTGTGATCTGCTCTGGGGGTCCATGGGGATCACTTCTCTGGGCACCCCCACTCCCCAGCCGGCACTCTCGGGGGGTACCAGTGATTCCGCCTGCCCCTCCTGCCCATCGCCTAAGCAGGGAATGATGGCTGTCAGGGGGTGCACCAGTGCTCTTAGGGGGTGCATGTGCAGCCCCGTGCACCCACTACGTGTTGCCACTGGACTTGGGGTTTGGATGCCCCTGAGTTTTGCTTGCCCTCAGTTGTATGGCCACACTAGCAAGCTATGGAGGAGTCTTCCAGTTCCATAAAGTCAGTGTGTATGTGAGATCCTCCCACTGGAAGCTGGCCAATGGGAAGCTAACTATGAGGCTCTCATAGGGAGTCCTGTCTGCAAGCAGACAAGGGTGCACCCTCCACTACACAAAGCCATTGGTAAGGCACCTACTTGGTCAGGATACTGCCCCCTGCCACCTCTGTGGTCATAATATTTCCCCTGCCAGGTAAATGGAGATCTCAGTCAGTGATCAGGTCCTTACTGTAGTAGATACTATACAGTAAAATGAAACACACAGTCCTTGACACAGAAAGCTCAGTCTGCAGTTATGGTGAGACAACAGCTAGATCAAGTACTGTAGTGACTCTGTCTCTCCTCTCTGAGGTGAGGACCCTGGAAGAAGTACATCACACTGTACTCTCTTCTGCTCCTGTTCAACAGTGCTCCTGTCTTTGTACTTTAAAAGCAAAGTTCATCTTTGTGTTATTACTTCCTATGTAATTTTCGCTCACATTTTTCCTCTCCCACATTTTTCTAGGCAAGAGGCTCATGAATGCGTTTTGATCTTAGTCTCATATTTCCCTCTTTTGTTTGGCTCTCAGCCAATTTACTTATTCCACAGGATCTCTTATTCCATTTTTTGACCAAAGTGCCTTAATCTGATTTCACCTTCTGACACTTTCTTTTCCAGCTTTTCCTTCCCTTTTTCATAGGATTCCTTTATTCTTTCCTTCACAAATGATTCTACTTATACCCTGGGGAGTTAATCAATTATGTGCCTGTGCAATTTTGTGCATTAAAGACATGCTTATGCATAATGGCATAATTTTGCATAATTTAAGCAAGGCAGGCTCTGTACCTCCACCTCCACAGGCATCCACCACTCTAACTAGGAGCCCCAAGATGTGGAGGCACAGAGCTGCACAACTGCATAAGTGGGTAAGTGCAGAGGGGAGCTCCTACCTGCAAGAGGGAGAGGTTTGTGGGTGGGAGTAGAGTTTGTGGGTAGCTATGGGCCACACACTATTGGACTGGATGGGCTCTGTGCCTCCACATGTGCCTTCTAGCACTCTAATGGAAAGCCACATGCAGCCCAGCTGGATGATGCCCAACTCCATACCTCCATGTGCAGCTTCTTGCTGGAGTGCTGAAAACCCCAGCTGGAGGACCAGTGCATCAGTGGGCTGGGCTGGTTCCATGCTATCCCTGGGACTTAGCCAGAAGCACAGGCCACTGGAGGCTTTGCCTGCCATGGTCATGAGCACCCCGAGGGCTCGCTGCCTGCTGATACTGTCAGCAGGGGCAGGGGCTGTGCACCATGGAAGGGATGTGTGGCAGGGAGTCCCACACCCACCCACAAACCCCACAAACACATACATCCACACCCTTTCACAACCCCCTCACAACCGCACATTGACCCACAAACACCACATACTTCTTATACTCTTCAGCCTGGAGAAGCGTAGGCTCAGGGGGGACTTAGTGGCAGCCAATAAGTATATCAGGGGTGTGCATCAGGATCTCGGAGAAGGTCTGTTCACTAGGTCACCCCAAGGGAAGACAAGGTCTAATGGTCACAAACTGCTGGAAGCCTGTTTTAGACTGGACATAAGAAAGAACTTCTTTACTGGCTGAGTCTCCAGATTCTGGAATAGACTCACCACAGAAGTGGTGAAAGCACCTACTCTGGACACATGCAAGAAGTGTTTGGATGATTATCTTGCTGGGGTCATCAGACCCCAGCTGACTTCCTGCCCTTTGGGCATGGGGCTGGAGCATCTCACAGGAGCGTGGGCTTCATTCCTCATGTGTTTGGTGGTGAACCTGTAACGGGATTAGAAGTACTTCCATTCCACTTCTGGGTCTACCGTCGAGCGCATGGGGGGGTGGGAGGGAGCCCACACCCTCCTGACTCAGCGATTGCCCATGGGGAGACCCTGAGTGCCCCCTTACCCCCAGGAGGCAACAGTCACTGAGCCAGTGGGAGGGTGGGGTCTGCACACTGTCCGGTGGACCCAGAAGTGGACTGGAAGTGCTTCTGGTCCACTTTCAGGTCTACTGCTGAATGTGCTAAGGAGCCCTCTGTGCTCCTGTGATTAAGCATCATTATCTTTGTCTATGCTCGATGCTAAGTAGTATTTAAAAGAGTTAATAAAATGTATTTCTCAAAGGCCTGTTTTATTTCTCAACATCTTATTTTTCTAATCTAGTCAGATTTTTCACTATTTGTATTATGTCACTTATACCTTGGCAAAGAAGTATAAATTGATGGCAAACATGGTTTTTTTACAGCTAATTCACAGATACTTAACAAGACATAAAAGGCAATGAGCAATCAGGGTCTTCATTTTATTACTACTGAAATGGCCCATCCCAGGAGCCATAGGGAAATCTAGAATTTTGAAAATGGGGGTGTATGTGGTAAGGTGCATCATCATATATAAAATAACATATATGTTTCTCCAGTTAAAAATAAACTAGAAGTTTTACTAATATGCTATTTTTTACTATATTTTGTTTTACTAATTTTGCTAATTAACTATTGCAGAGTAGAACAAAACCATCAGGGATAACATATTACTACATATAGTATATTTAAAGATTTCAAAATTCTGCATGAATATTTAGTAACAATTAAAGGGAGGGTGGGGGGGTTGCATCTCTAATTCTGTGCTAGCTCCTCTACTACAGTAGTGTTTGCTAGTCTGTATCTCCATTTCCTTTCTACATCCTGCACCATTTTACTTGCCTCATGAACTCCTTCCTATTACCATGTCTTTTCAAAGCCTTAAGGGAAAAATAAGACAAAAAAGAAAGAGAAACAAAGGACCATTTAAATAGAACTCTTTAACTAATGATACTCCAAGGTTGTCTGGCACACTTCAGATCTATTCCTGTCCTTCCTATTGACAAACTGGAGGTTAAAATTAGAAGTGAGCAACATTCAGAGGGCTTGTTTTATTGAATTCAAATTAAAACTATTAGGTGTTTCCTATTAAATTTTACAACTCCCTAAATGTTTCCTGTGGGGAATTGGCAGCAAAATTCATGGTTTTTTTCACTTGCATCCTTTAAAAAAATGAATTTCAAAAGGTATTCAATCGAAATCCATATTCACCATAAAATCAGGTGTTTTGCATTTTGTCATCAATATTTTGTACCTGTCTACTTTAAATGAAGATGCATTTATGCTCCAGAATACTGGGTTAAGGATGCTGTTTGTCAGAGAGCAATTTCCTTAACATTTGCTATAGCACTGACTCTGTTTTCACAATCATATCTCGATTCAGAATGTATGTATTACCGCTTATTTCCATTCTCTCTTCTCACCTGCCTTCTTCTTAGTATGAATAAATCATTAGAACAGATGGCAGAAGATTATCAATAAAAGGCGTTGTTAGCCTCAGTGTAAATCTACTATACTCAGTCAAAATGCATTGCTTAGCCACCTGCTCATTTTTGCACTCAAAACAACACTTTTCTGTCTTAGGAAGGCATTTAGTTAGAATTGCAAAGTAAATTATTTTTAATATCAACCAAAAAGGAGAGTTTGGAGACTGTTGACTTGTTCCTTGGAACAATATATTTTTTTGTGCAGCCATTATTTAATTACTATTTTATGGCTCCAATGATGTCTTTTTTCCCCTGAAGATATTATACACACCCACATACAGGCACTTTCTCTCTCACACATGTACTCGCACCCACATACACACTACTATGCAGTATAGTATTTTACATCATGTGGGGAGATAGCCAGGCACTCTGTGCAGCAGCCTTTTTTTCATACTCAGTAGGTTGAAAAGACAGTGATTCTATTTATCAAATGTCTCCTTGATATATGATTGCTTATTAATTCATTTAACAGCAGATGACCTGAACTTCTACTTTTATGATAGTTTTGACATCCTTTCAGAGCAACAGAATATAAGAATATATTATGATACTGCCTGAAATTCTTTACCTCTACAATCAGTCCCTTTGGTGTCTTTAGAGTATTCATGTAAGTAAGGATTATACAGTCTTGGGCAGCAAATTTTCTCAATGGATCTCATACATCTACTCACAAAGGCATGTTCAAAGTGTACCCTTAAGTATTAAACAGACTTAAAAGGATAATGTCAAGATAAATATACCACATTTTCTCAAATATACGATAATGTCTTTCCTCAATAAGCATGGAAGGAAAAAAACCCCGTCTTACATTTGTATACAAAGAAAGCTCATTAAATACATTGCATACTATTAAACTGCTGCCAAAAGCAGCATGTGCTCAGTAATGGAAACCAATTACAAATCTGAATAAAAGCAGCCAACACTGAGCATGAGTTTAAAACGTGTGGCCTATTTTAGGCAAACATACTGATGGGACCCTACCAGAAGGATAACTTAGTGTAGTCTATCTGAATGAAATATATGGTAAGGGCCCATTGAGCATAATCCCCCTCAGCATCAAATCTTCTGACTTCCTTTTTACTGCCACAGCTGAGTTGGTGTCTTTCTTTCTCATTTCCAATTATTTCTGTTTCTTCCCCAGCCTTAAATGTCTAGCAAACATCACCAAATGAGGCCCCAAAGAGTTTACCCAGAATCTTTCTGTCACTCCCTCTCTCAACCTGTCACATATGAATAGTGCAGCCCCATTCTCCATGAGGCCAGGTTGCCCTGCACCTCATCCCCATATAAATTTATGGAGTATCTCGGAAACCTGGTGTTATAAAGAACACCTGGTTCTAGTCATGAGTGCAGGGCTAAGTAGCACATGAATCCTTTGTGGGAGGGTGTCTGGAGTAAACACACACTGAGCAGTGCTGAGTTTTGGGATCAGCATGCCTTGAAATGCTGTTGACTTTGGTGGGGCCTAGCCCAATCAACTATTTTGTAAATCATAAGCCTTTTGGCTTTGGATTTTGTACTACTAGCTTCTTGAAGGCTCAGATCAAGCATAAGCTGTGCTTACCTAGGGGAAATACCATCATCAGCGCAGTGCAACCAGGGAAGACAGCTCTGATGGCATGGGATAGTACATGCGTAGGTAATAGTTAACCTTGGCTTTATGCCCACTTACAGAAATGGGAGGCTCTTCCCTAGCTTTCTCCTGAGGCCCTATGGCTAAGGGCAAGCAAAACACAGGGACATTTGAACCCCAAGCCTCCAGGTTTGGGCCTGCAAGTTGCATGTCTGCCAAAGGATTTGGGAACATCTGAAGCCTTGGGTGGGAGTGGAGGATGTTTGCCAGTAGTAGGGCTACTTTTGGTTCTGGACTAACTCACAGATTTGGAATTGATTTGGCCAATTTGGTTTGGAATATGAAAAATTAAGATATATAGATATATAGATATAGATATACACGTATATCTATATCTATACATGTGTGTCTGTGTGTGTATGTAAAAAAGTGGTGCTTAAAATTGTGATTACAGAGTATCTGTGCTAAAACTCACAACAACTGCAAAAAAGGGTAAATGCATCCAGTCTGGATAAGAAATATGCAGACTACTTTGGGCATGTTATTTCAAAGTCAGGGGTGCATCTACATGTGCAATTAGCATGTAGCAAGATACTTTGGTGCAGTTTGCACCACAGTCTATTGCTCCCAGGTGCAGCATTTCCATGAGCACCTGGGCACACAGCTTGTTGAGCTGAGGTGGAGTAGCTGCAGCTGGCAAAGGAACTGGGAGCTCAGCCTGCCAGCCTGGGCTTGCTCTGCCATGGCTCAATGTGCTGTGGAGGGGCTGGCTTGGGCATGAGGGTGCTTCAGTGTGGGACTGGACAGCAGGCAACCCCCCCACCCTATAGCAGTCCCATGCCCCAGCCAGTCCCAGTCACTGTCTAGATGTTTATTTTGGAGCACATCACTACGCTGATATAGGATAGCATTTGTCCTGAACAGTATTATCCTTACAGCAGAGTTAATTAATTTACTGCATCCAAATATGGGTCCATCTGTACAAGGTGATGCTTTTCTGTGGAGTTAATTAGTCAGCTCTGCAGTAAAGCACACATGTAGATGCACCCAGTGTTTTCAAATTTGCTCCTCACTTTCATATGCTCAAGGAGAGCAGGTTCAGACACTATGGAGGTGAAGGAGGAAGAAGTTGGAGTGGACTGGGACGGGGGGGCCACCTGACTCCCTCCTATTTATTTTCTCTAGCAGAGCTGTGGGAGGAACATACATTCAAGGCAAACCTCCAATAATTAGGTTCTATATCTGGAAAATTATAATAAATGTATAAATATTCCATATATAGAATCTAGTTACCCGGGGATCATCTTATATTTGGGGTTGTCTTATATTTGAACAAATGTGGTATTTTTGAAAGGGGTCTTTATTTATATTCCTATTGCTACTTTAACCATTTTTCAAACTTGGTGAGATTTGTTTACAGTTAGTATTATCTCAGATTGGATTAAGAGTCTGGGTTGGGAATTTTAGTTTGTAATCAGTTTATCTTTCTGTCTAGGTCCTCATATGGCCTCCATCACAGCAGTTTTTAAGCACTTCCCACACAAGTGTGTGCTTTTTCACAATATGCCTAGCAAGCATAGGCATATAATTGTTCCTGGTTTATGTTAAATGGCCAGTTGCATAAAAAAAAAATCAGTGTATACTGTATGGAAGAACTTCAGATGGAAAAACAAAATATTTCTAAGCTCATTGCCTTAATTCTTTCAGATATAAATTTAATTTTTAAAATGATATATATTTTCCTAAAGTTTCTTGAAAGTGCTTCCTTAACTTAGTAGTTAAAAACCCCATGCCTGCAGTCTATAAACCTGATCTTATATATGCTTTAAACAGACTGATACAAGTCAACTACTCACATTCTTAAGTGTCTATAAGTGGAATTTTCAAAGGAGGTTTCAAATTCTCCTGTTGAAACTCAATAAGTGCATCTACACAAGATGTTTACTGTGGAGCTCACTAATAAATAGATCCACAGTAAAGTCTCAGCATCTACACATGCAGTGCGATTAGGGCAGAGTAAACTATCATAGTATCATAGTGCCTAGGGTCAGAAGGGGCCTAGAGCAGGTCATCTAGTCTGACCCCTCACCAATGGCAGGAATGAGTGCTGGGGTCACAGGACCTCAGCCAAGTACCTATCCAATATACTCTTAAAGACGTCCAAGGTAGGAGCAAGAACCACTTCCCTAGGAAGCCGGTTCCACGTCCTAGCCACCCTAACTGTGAAGTAGTGCCTCCTAATGT
>JAGPOW010003316.1:177497723-177542706 GCA_030014935.1 Caiman crocodilus
CCTAACTGTGAAGTAGTGCCTCCT
Organism: Caiman crocodilus; assembly: GCA_030014935.1. Classification (NCBI taxonomy): domain Eukaryota; kingdom Metazoa; phylum Chordata; order Crocodylia; family Alligatoridae; genus Caiman; species Caiman crocodilus. Next base: position 177,497,748 of record JAGPOW010003316.1, read on the forward strand.
AATGTCCAACCTAAACCTGCTCTCCAGTAACTTGTGACCATTGGTCCTAGTTACCCCTGGTGGTGCCTGGAAAAATAGAGCCTGCCCTATTTCCTGCTGATCACCCCTCAGCAGCTTATAGGCAGCCACCAGGTCCCCCCTCAGCCTCTGTTTACTGAGGCTGAACTGGTTCAGGTCCCTCAGACGCTCCTCATAAGGCCTATCCTGCTGCCCACATATCAGTCTAGTGCCAGCTGGGGAGTGGGGGTGCCCAGAGAAGTGATCCCCATGGACCCCCAGAGCAGATCACACTAACCGGGAGGGGAAGGGGGGTTCCCTCTGACCTGGCTTAACATGCTGTGATCCCATGCGCATGTATAAACACAGTGCCCGGGAGCAATAAACTCTGGCACACTATGCCGGAGTAGACGTGTAGACACACCCAGTGGCATCTAAAAACAAATATTCCTCTTTGAAACTACCCACTTTTTTTCTTGGATTGGGCCTTCATATGAGCAATCCCTGAATAATCATTTGTGGGACTAAATCCTACAGCAAGTCTTCCTTCTTATGCAGAAACAGAATATAATTCAAAATGTGCACAACTCTGTTTTCTTTAAGGTGTGTCATACTAGAAATGCATGAGGGCATCATGTATGTAGCCCACCAATTTTGAATAGGAAATTTAACCTGTAAACAGGTTATACTGGTAAAAATAACTCCCTTTGAACAGTTCTCATGGATTATAGTTAAAAAAAATACATTTTTTCCTCACAATCAGCATTTTTCCAACTGCTAGTTTATAAACTGCTTAAAACTGACTGGGATTTATGCTAGAACATAAAAATAAAAATTGTTCTTTCTGCCTTAGGTTATGTAATTTTTTACATGCAACTTTAAAAATGAAGAACAATGTAAATAAGTTAGCTAACTTCAAACCTCAAATGATAAAAAATTTGCATGCTGTACTGATCACAGACAGAAGTGTTATATTTCCATGGCCCCTACTGTTATTGTTATACTATTTGAAATTATTATGATACATATTTTCAGCCAAAACCATATAATGAAGAAGTTAATTATCCCATAGCAGAGCAAACAATGATGAGGCCTGTTTATAGCTAGATGATTGTATAAAAAGTTAGAGTTCTTTTAATATGTTAAATGGCTGATTGTTTTAGTTATTACAGCAAGAGGTATGTTGCCACTGCACTCTAATTGAGTGTAAAACCTAAACTATTTGAATGTTACAGAGGCTTCACCATAGATTTTAAAGCCAGAAGGGACCAATAAATCATCTGTATACCACAGACCTCATAATCCAGTTATTCCTACAGTGAGCTAAATAACTTGTATTTATTTTACTCATATCTTCCAGAGAGACATTCAGTTTTGATCTGAAGCTGTCAAGAGATGAAGTATTATCTCTTTCAGTATTTCATTCCAACATCTGATCAGCCTCATTGTTAAAAACTTGGGCCTTCTTTCCAATTTGCATTTCTCTGACTTTAACTTCCAGGCATTGGTTCCTGTTAGCTTTTCTCAGCTAAATTAAAAAAACCCATTAGTACTCATTATTTTATATCCATAAAGGTACTAACCTAAGAAACACTGAACAAATTTCTTGGTTAAGTTGCACTAATATTTTCTAATACATTGTACATATGGTTTGATGACAATATAATCTTCCACTACATGTTTCTGGGTACTGAACAATTACTTACAGATATTCAACCAATTACCCATATGCATTTGGCTCATTTGCTTACATATTAGTACTAGTGTTTTCAACAGGAATATATATTTAAAAAAAAGAAGAAAAGGTGTAGTGTGTATATATTAATTACCCACGTATTAGCTTCTTCAGTCTGTACCCACAAAGTTTGAGAGTGAAAATATACTTACATGAAAATCTTAGAGGAAAATGCCAACAATGGTAGACTGCGTCTAGCTTTAAGATGATGTTTTCATAGTCATAAACACGGGTGAAATAAAACTGGCATAGTAATTAGGCATTCACAACAAAATCTATTTTATTTGAACCATCTGCACAGCAGCCATAAGATTATTAATTAATTATTAAAGTTGGTGTTATGCTTAAACACTTAGGGCATTTTTAAATGTGCTCTTGATGCAGCACTGGGCACTTTAATTACTAAGTCACAGTAATTAAAAGTTCCTGGTGCTGCACTGGAAGCAGGTGCATCAACGGCGCAGCTCATGTCAGTGTTGAGAAAGCAGTGGTGGTACACTAAAGTACATTGAATGTGTTTTAGTTCAGAGAGCACTTGCTACCATTTTCTCAGCTCAGACTCATGCTTCACCACTAATGCATGTGATGAGTGAGGCTGCCAGCGTGCATGTGGCAGGGCATCTTTGGTACCTGCCAGTTTAAGAGGTTTGAACAGGCTGTGGAGCAGTCAGTAGGTGCTGTGTGGTTTAACAAGGCAGTCACATGACAGAAAGATGGCTCCTGGATTGAAGGATGGGGATGAGCAGGCCCTCAGAGCTAAGCAGGCAGTTGCTTCAGGCAGCCAGAGGGAGCCTGGCCGGAGAGCTGCTGCTCCCAGAACACCTGGTGTTTAAGGGTAGGTACTATGGGGATGGAGGAGGTTCCTGGTCCTAGGGAATGACCTAAAACTACATCCTGGTAGGGTTTAATGGTGTGGCGGGGCTGCCAGTAGTGGGGTGGTCCCCAAGAAATGCCACACCAGTGCCTCCCTAGTAAAAGATGAGTATGGGACACTGTATCGCCTCAGCCCCCATGACCTCGTGGATTACCTCATAGATGGGACAGGTTATGGGTGCAGGCATGTCATCAGGCCTGAGATCCAAGAGGCAAAAAGCCAAGAGCCCAGTGATGTGGCGGAGTAATGAACTCATTGAAAAGGTGAGAAAGCAGTAGGCTCAAGTGAGAAGGCTGCACAGAGTACGGTTTGTGTAGGTGGGCCTGAAGGACTGTACATGGGCCATGTAGAGTAGGGTCCACATGGGTGCACCTAAAGGACTGCACATAAGTTGGCCTAGAGATCGAGTGAGCTGTGTTTGCAGGGCCCCAAGAAGGTGGGCCCATATTAGAGGAAGTGTAGTAGCTGCTCAAGAACCTATTCAGGAAACCCGCAACTGGTCAATGGCCAGGACCAGAACAGTCAAAGGGCAAGGACGCGCACTGTGAGAGATGGTCAGAGCCAGGGACCTGGAGTTCTGACTGGCCTAGAGGCAAGGCCAGGGCAGGGCCTATCAGGTCAAAGGTCCCAAAGGGATGAGAGGGAAAGGGACCTACTGAGTTTGCAGCCCCACATGACAATGGATGTTAGGCCACCTGACAAAGGGAGATCTAGGTTGGGATCCAAGATAGCAGTTGGGAATGTAATGGGGCCCAGTGTGAAGCCAAAGCCACATAACGATGCCATATGCAAGGCATGGGACATGGTACAAAGGAAGATTCACAGCCGTGTAGTAAAAGCTGTGTAGCACTGGGTAGTAACTGAGCAGTCTCCTGCTTAGAAACAACTTATTATGTTACAATAAAGGCATGACAGAAAAGACAGGTGAGCGGGCCAATGATTAGACCGGCCTTGTGATGGCCCCTTGCCACAAAATATCAATTTATATCTTGAAGCAGAATCGGTTAATCAGTTGATTAGTTCCCAGTGTGTCGAAGACTATCAGCGTGCTTAAGTGCCCTTAATTACCTTTGTGACACCATGATCTCAAATGAAGACAACTGCACCTTTAAATACATTTCCTACATAGATCCTACACTCCCAGGACGTTCTCACACCTTCAAGGGTGCTATTAAGACCAAAACCTTGGCTATTTACATATGTTATACATTGGATTCTTGGGGAGTCCATACTACTTATATACATTCCTACCTCCCATGTAGGTATGTTTAAAAATCCAAAAGATTTTCCTGATCTAAGAGAATATTTATATCATTTCAGATTTATCCAGGAAGATACTGTCACTAATTTCTCCATTGTGAGAAATACACACATTTAAATATCCTGACTAGCCACATGTTATTCACACCAGGGCCTTCCCTTCTCATATATAAATTTGTCATTGTCTAGAAGGCCTGGCATATGTGCCTCAGAATGCTCCTTACGGTTTGTTTGTCTAGCTATTTAATACTAATTTTCAGTGATTTCTGCTCTTTTATTGAATGCCCCCCTGCCCAAAAACTACTTGTGGAGCCTGTGCCCTGCTCCGCCTGGTCTGTCGGGTTGTTGACCCTCCCCTCAACTTTCCTGCCACGACTTGGATGTAAATATGACCTTAAGAGGGGTCTACAGTGGAGATCCTTATCCTGGGTGGGGACTCCCAGTAGACCGTGTTACTCATGGTCGTCTGACATGGTGGTCCACAGGGCTCCGCCTCCCCTACACCCTGTCCATGCAGCAACCACTGGATGATGCGCTCAAGATGTTTCCAGGCCTCAGATAACGGCCTCAGACTGGTTCTCCGGTTTCCGGTCATTCCGCCTCCTTCTAGGAGCAATTTTTCCTTTCTCCTCTTTTACAAGAAGTACTCCTCTGAGTTAGGAGGAACTGCAGGGTGATTCCCCTGATTCCAGCTCCCTCTTGGAGCCTCCACTGTCTCCCCTCTCCTGCCAACAGCAGTGCGCTCCCCTCCCTCCTGAGCGTCAGCCGCTTCAGGAGACTGAGAGAGTGCCCCAGCTTGCACTCTCTGTCTGCCTTCTGCTCTGCCTCCCGTAGGAGGCTTACAGCTCTCTGCTAAGCTGCCTGCTTGAGACCCGCAGGCTGGGTCCTCTCCTCTCCATGCCCGAGCTCGCAGCACGAGCAGCTCGACCGTACTCTCTCTCTCCGGCTCTCCCTCTCTCCCTGTTCTGCCGGCGTTTTTAAATTTTCCCGCGACTGCCGCTACGGCCGCTGGGATTGGCTCAGCAAACATGGTTCCTGCTCCCACTGCTCTTCAGCATGTACATACACCCCTCTGGGGGCTTGCTTTCCGGGTCTGAGGTCTGCGGGTCCTCCTTTCTCTCCTTCGAGAGCCTATGGGGGCAAACACCACACTACTGCATTACAAAATGAAACCCTCTGTGACCTTACACCCTTGGTAGTTAGTCACCTAGCACTACACTTCAGAACCAATTAGAGGAATTATCAAACTGCAGCCTATACACAAGAAAGATCAGACCTTGAGAGAAATATTCTTCCACATCTGGCTATTAAACAGCTCCCAATCTTGCCCAGTTCATCATCAGAAGCAGACTCTATACTGCTCAACATAAATCAAATGGGACACAACAAGGCTTAAAAAATAGATATGTAACCTGACAACACAGCTCTGCTGTTATAGTAGTCAACATGGCTCATGATAAACTAATCAGAATCCATGGATCCTACACATGCTTTTTCCAAAATGTGATATATTTAATCTAATGCACCAAATGCCTTCATGGTAATTATGCAGTTAATACTAAACAAAATCTATGCACCAGAGTAAACCCTTACAGAAACCAAAATAAAGGCAAGAGACACAAAATACCAGTAAGCACATTTTTTTTCACAGAAGAGCCACTCCTTTTCTGATCTCACTATTCTTGGACACAAGGGGAAACTTCCAAATGCCTTTAAAAAGTGAGTTTGGGAATACAACTTCACAAACTGTCTGCACACCAAGAACCAAGGGCTGAACACTGATATTAATTACATGGCACACTATACTCTACCTGATTCCTGAGACTGCTTCTGCACACTACAGGTGACAATGACCCTCCTCCGTTTTGATACCTCTTACTCTCCCATTAATTAATCTTGTTGTCTGGTATTTTTTTATTGCTGTTACTCAGAATTCTTCCCTTCTTCAATTCATATCTTTTCTTAATCATTGCTTTGCATGCTTCCCTCCTCAGACCTTATCAAGAATGTCTTGTGTTCAAAAGCTTGTCTAACCTTATCCCAACCATGTAGCTGGCCCCATTCAAAATTTCATGCCAAAAAATCCTTGTTTTACAAAGTTTGCCTCAGTCATTTGGACTCTGAGACTCTCTCAGATGCAAAAGGAATTATTTGTGAAGACTGTGACACTGGAGGATCTTATGCAACCCTGGCCTTACTATAATGTACAAGAAATACATTTTATATCAGTTCTACAATGCATATAAACATAAGGATGAGGTAGCAAAATGCAGCTTAAGGACACCTACCTATCCATAGAGGTTACAAATGCCATATCAGTAAAAGAAACCCATGAACACATAGAATCATAGAAAAGCTGGAGTAAAAGGGACATTCTTCTGTGAGGCAGAATCAACCCCAATCCAAAGCATCCCATATAAATCCATTGTCTAACTGATTAGTAAAACTACACAAGGCATAACCCCCTAAACTGCCACTGGTAAATCAGGGAGACAATGAAACCAAGGGGGTAATGGTGGCCAATGTTCTGCTTCTGCAACGGTTGTTAAAATACTTTTGAGAGATCCAAAGAAGAGGTCCATACCTCCCCCACAACCACCACCACCACCCTCATTACAGAGGAAGGCAAAACCCCCCAATTCTGTACATATCTGACTATGAGGCACTGCTCTTCCTTCTTGACCCCAAATGTAGATAGGTCTTAACCTGAGCAAAGAGGCAAGGCCCCCTAACCAGGAATTCTTGGCTTTAAGTCTCAGCAGAAGCATTAGCACATTCAAGTCAAAATCTGCAGCCTTGGCTCCTGACAGCACCCAATACTTCTGAGGAAAGTGAAATGCCCCCTCCCTCTAGCCCATCACTCACATGTAAAGCAACAGGAAGGGAAATTCTTTCCTGATTCCATGTGGCAACAAGCAAAATTTATAAACATGGTAAATACCCATAGCAGAGCATAAAAATAGTTATACCTGGATCATTCCATTGTTTATAAGACAGTTACATGGGACTTTGAAAAAAGGCCTACTAAAGTCCAGATACACTATATCCACAGCATTTCCTTCATCTGACCAAGTAGTTACTGTTGAGGAAGGAGATCAAGTTTGTTTGGCTGGTTTATTCTTAGTAAATACATACTGGCTGCTTGTGATCAGCCTTTCTTCATCCAGCTACTTAAAAACAGACTTCCTTTTAATATGCTCCAGTAAATTCCTCGGGATTGACGTATGGCTAACTAATCTATAGTTCCCTGGGTTCTCCTTTTTTCCCTTTTTAAAGAGGGACACTAGGTTGTCCCTTTTTTTATGAAAAAAATAAAAAAAGAAATAATCCTTCAACAAACTGGGTTCTCCTTCCATAGGAATTGCCTGTAGTAAGTACTCTGGCACTTCACCTGTCTCCTAGCACTTTGTAAATATATTACAAAGGGCTCCTAGATCTCTTCTAAAATTCCCTTCAGTAACCTAGTACAAAGATCATCAGGCCCTGTTTATTTGAATCATTCAGACTCATCAAAAGATCTATGACTGCTTCTTCTTTCTTCATCACCAGAAGAATTTCATTTTGGGCTTCCCATATTGTGACCTTTAGAACTTCTAGGCCTGTTGCACACCTTTATCTGTCTTCCTGTAGCACCATGCTAATTATTTCATTGAGTGGGTTGAAATCCACTCCTTTGAAATCTAAAAAATTAGTTCTGTTGACCTCATTCTTCCCCTTTCTCAAGACCATACACTTGATTGTATTGTGATCACTTCCTCCCAAGTGTCCTATCATCTTCTCATCCTCCACTGATTCTTTCTATTGGTTAGGCCAAGAACCAAGACAGATGATTCCCTAGTTGTATCCTCCACCTGGAACAGAAAGTTATCTTCCACACAAGTTAAAAACTGACTCACCATTTTCTGTTTGGCTATATTGTCCTGCCAGCAGATGTCCAGAAAATCAAAGTCTCTCATCAGTACCATCTCATAACTTTGGCTAATTTTGACATCTCTCTGAAGATTATCTCATCCACTTCTTCTTTCTTACTTGGTGACCCATTGCATTGGTGCTGTATCTTTCATGCTTCATCTTCACTCAAATACATTCAGATCTACTACCGTCTTCTTCTTGAACCAGGGAACAAGTACATGTATTTTTGTCATCCAAGAATTTTGACACCACCACCTTTTTATCAACCCTATCCTTCCAAAAGAGAGTCAAGCCTTCAGAGTTGATATTCTAGCCATAAGAGCTATTTCAGCCCTGCATTTACTCCCATGATGTAATAGTTCCTGCTTGGGCCCTTGCCTTTCATTGGGAAGATTGATGAGAATGCCACATGTTCTCCAAGCTTTTTAATCCTTCTGCCAATTACCTTATAGTCTTCTCTGACCTTCTTCTGAGTCATTCCTAGAAATATCACTGCTGTAGGGATGAGCAAGAAAGGGTAGTGGTCTGAGGAATGGATGAGCTCTGGCAGTCTTTTTGTAACATTCTGAATATGGGGTCCATGTAGATGACAAAGCTCCTGGGACCCAAAATCTGGACAACAAATTGGTGCTTCTGTTTCCCAAAGAAAGGAATCTCCACTCACCACCACTATTTTGTCCCTTTTAGTGTAGTGGCCTTAGAGCCCCCTCTGTGGGGCCCTTCATGTCCCATTATCTAGACTTGAGTCCTCTGGATCTTGCCTCCCAATGCCCTCACCTCTTCCTTTTCTTCACCTGTTCTACCAAGAGGCCAGGGACAGACATTACACTTTTACCAATAGAAGTGGTCAGAAATCAGTCTATATCCATAACAGAATGGTAGTTCCTCACACATACACTAGTGTAAAAATGGTGGAACCCAATATAAGATTTTCCCTTCCACTAAAGAATGAATATGTGTTATGTTCACTACTGATCTAAACTACGCTGCTTACAGAAAACTGTAACTTAGATCAACTCTGCCTTAGGCTTTTTGAATGTCTGTACCTAGCCAGAGTGTTTGACCTGTTTGGCATCCCACAAATATCTCAAAATATTGTGGCTTATGGGACACCAGGATATGTTTACATTGTATGTGTGATATAACTATTTTGGTTCATATACTTAGAAAAGGAAGAGATTATCATAGTAGTTAAGGGAACACATGAATGTCTGGAAACAGCACCTCTTATTGTTCCCAGGAATATCTATTATTACTTGAGCTGAAATAAGTTGAAAGAGAAAATTGTTTGGTCTGTTATATTAAATGTTTATTATGTGCATCCAATAGAATATTAGGTATAGTCTTTTTAACTATGTACTTGATGGTTAGCAATGCAGTAGTTTGATGACATCGTTGTCAAATACTAATCTAGTGATGCGCATGACTGTATTTTACAACAGTCTTTATGCCAGTAATACAGCAATGGAGTTTTTTTCCTTAAAATTTTGGGGCCAAAAGGTTTCCTCTTTCTGGTGATAACTTCATGGACCTGGAGAATCAAAGTAGCTGGGGGACAATCACAGAACTCCTCCTCATCTACACCCCATACTTTATCACAGGCATAAGAATCAATGGGAAGGTGAAAAGGGATGAAGGTCCCTCAACACCTGAATTCCTTTATGAAACCCAAAGGAGCATAAAACTTGGTTCCAGGGAGAAATAATTTTCTCTCTCAGGATCTGCATAATGTTTGGGGACAATACAGATCTTTTGGCCAAAAAGCTGCAGGCCAAACAAACGAACAAGAATCCTTACTGCTCACCTAAATCCTAGTGCATTTTATCTCAAGATGCTTCTTTATCAGAATCTGTCAGAAATACAAATTCTTTAAAAAAAAAAGAAAGAAAAAACTTCTAGAAAAGTCAACTTAACAGTAGACAAAAATCTATTGGTACATTTTCTGTGAACTTTCAGTGTCTTCCTAGTCATTTTTTTGAGATTAGACTAACTAAAAGAAATGTAAGTAGCTTCTGGTTTATATTTGTTGGTAAAATCATAAAATTGTATGTTATCATGTACCTGATGGTGAGATGCATCATGAGTACTTATTCACAGGTGTGCACACTTTGGTTTGTGAGTAAATATCAGGCCTTTAACTATATTCCTCAAATAGTATTCACCTGCACCAGATAGAAAAGTTTCTTATTCAAACAGACAACTGACCCACAGAGTAAAATCCAAGAAGCTACAACTGTCTTCCTTACAAGATGTCTGTCAAACTGCTTTTCTGGACAAGCTTAGTTAAGATTTACCAATTCAATAAGAAGGTATATTTTGAAAGCGACCCAGGAATTTTCAGAAAGCTTTGAAAGATATTTTTAAAGTTGTATGTTAACTCTACAGTATTTCAGGGAACTTAAACCTCCAGAACTTATCCAACATGTCACTGAGGTATATTACGTTTACATAAAACATCACAGGACATACTAAATGAATACTGGCTGGTACCAATTTGGACAATTTTATTTTAATTATATCAAAACAATATAATATTTGCTTTTTCAAGCCAGGCACAAAGACAGACCAGATTCAGGTTTCATAATATATGAAGCATTTGAATTTAAAGATTTATGTGGACAAAAGACTTTAACTTTGTCCCATCTTTATTGTGAGATTTGTGCATGGGTTGCTTCTATGAAGAATTCTTAGTTAAATGTTCCTTTGTTCCACTTTATCTTGAGAAACAAATGTTGTGGGCCACAGGCAGATAAGAAATTCAAGATTTTTGGGCCACCTGTATTAGTAATAACCCAAATGAGAACATCTTTTAAAAAAGCTTTCAAAATACATTCATCCATTTGGATGAGGATCTTAACTTCAGTGTTTAACAACCCTGAAACAGGGAGAGAATCATTCTGTTTCCCTGTTTCTGAGGGTGTGTTAGGTACAAGCTCAACAAACTATCCCCAGAATGATGCATCTAAATGGTTTGAATGATTCCAATCAGTATCGTCACAGGCTAGGTGAAGAGCTATTGATTTTTTATGACTTGAAACTGCCCCATCACTCCCAATTCTTGAGGTTTCAAGGAAGAAGGAGATTCCTATGATGACAAGAATGCATTGATTTATGAATTGGGTAGAGCTACAACATATAATTTCCATTGAAAATTATGGTTTACAGCCACTATTCTTTCTATAATAGACAATATTCCCATTACCGTATAGCTGAGTCCAGTGATCTTTCAGCAGAGATTGACATCACCATGTATGGAAGCACAATCAATAAGAAATGATTTTTTTTTTTTAAACAGACTTGGAACAGCACAGAAATTGCAAATGCATACAGGATGACCACACAAGGCTCAGAAAAGACAAGACAGTATATTAAGCTTCTATAGCAGGGGTGGGCCTCTAACAAAGACTAACCTAACTGGAAGAGCAACCAGATAAATGACTAGTTGTCAAGAAGTCTGGAGAGCTAACCTTGTCTCTTCCACCACAGTTGTGTTCTTGGGAAAATTCCTTCTGCCTGGTTTTCTCAGCAATAAAATATTGCATGTTTACAGCATTTAGTAAAGGTTAAAGTATCATTTCAGTGTGCAGTATAATGATTATTACCTAATCAAATCAATATATTATTTAATCCAAACAAAACCTATAATGTAAGTTGGCCATGGAATAGTTTGGTTTAAGGCTGCATTTTAGCAAACCACAAGCCAAGTCTCTTTGTGTGGAATTTTTTACTTCTTTATCCACCCTCTTCCCCCCATCCCCAAAGAGTGTTTCAAATTGTATTCTTAGCCGTTATGTTACACAAAAGAATTTTCCAGTTATGCCAGCATAAAAATTCTGGTATAGTTAGATTGCTATCATTTTGCAGATATAACTCTCTTGTGTAAACATGCTCTGGTAGGAGTGCCATTTTTTAAAGCTGTTTAAATTAAACTTAAATTTAAACTACTTCCAAAACAACATAAGCTAGCATAGAAAAGGGTATTGATATAGACCAGGGATAGTCAACCTTTTTGGCAGGCATCCCAAAGGCATGCCTGATAGAGATGGCATGCTGCCATGCCAGAAAAGGATAGGGGAAGTGAAAACTCTGGCCATACAGAGTGGAGCAGGAGCAGGACACAGCTGCAAGAAAAGTGTCAGCACTAAGAGCTAAGTTAACCTTTACCCTTTTCCCTGGCATGAAAACTGCTGGAGTTTTATATGGCAAGTGAGGATCCAAAGCCCTGGATTTGGTGGTCGCCACAAGGCAAGGGAAGACTTAGCATGACTTGGGGCCTACTCAATTTGCAGTTTTGTGGAAATTGTAAAATCAGGTATTGTCCATGAAATTGGGCAAGGTCTGTCAAATCAACAAGGAAAGAATTACTAAAACTAACATGTTATTCCCTAGTGGGAGCCAACAATCCTAATGGCTGCTGAAGCCCAGGTGTGAAGCCCACCAGAAGGGAAAAGGGGCGGTGCTGCCAGCACAAAAGGGAGCATCCAAGATGACTGCCATACCTGCTGCTCATTGTAGATTGGCTGAGAGGGCTGCCTGTTACGGGGCCCATCCCTCTCCACCAATCACTGGTGAGGGGCAGGGCCACCGGGGCCCCTTGGCCAATCAGAGGCATGGAGAACAATAAGCTCATGAAAATGACAGTCGGCCCAGTGATCTGCCCGTGAGACTGGCTGCCTGCCTCCTCAATTTGAGGAGCTCCCTAACTTTGACTATTGATAGTGAGAGTTGACACCTCCTCTTACAGCAACTGCCAGCCTTTGCTCCACATGGCTAGAGGCTGGAGCCCTCCTGCCTCTTTTCTGGTACCTCCATGTCACCCACAGTAGCTGCCCATGGCACTTGTAGCAGACAAGCTGCAGGTTGGTCACCCCTGCTATAGACGCTTAATATGCTGTCTAGTGCCAATGTTAAGTTCCAATATGGGGACTCATACTATGGCACTTCAAACTATGGGACAATAAAATCAGATTTATGCTGTAGAAACCTGACTTTCCAATGTTTAGTTAATTTTGTCACAATCATACCCTCCGTATGTGATAGGTGCAATATATCCTACATCTGTTGTAGTGATGGGAGTTGAAACTCAAATACTTACAATTAAATAAAATAAAAGTAAAACAAATAAGAATAAAACAATGTTATACAGCAGAATAAAGAGTTATTGATTATAAAATTTACTTGAATAAGGATGCTTTCATTACAGTTTAGGAAAGATCTCTTTTTTTCTTTTTACCTGATTCTGCACACATGGAAATTGATCATTTTATTTAAACAGCTTGAAGGCTTGAATTCAAGAAGGATCTTCAACAAAAATGCTCCTGATCTCACAAATGACTATTAACTATTAGGAGTTATAAAATTCTCTTGTCCAGATAATGGTGAAGCTAAAGGTTGGCATACAGAATAATTTATAACCTAGTAGTGCTTTCTAGAATTCTATATCGTTTTTGAAAATTAGGCTATTTGGAGGGAGCCCAGTCCAGCAACCACATTTCTTTGTGCTATAAATGAGAAAGCATGTGTTCATGACAGACTCGGATTGAGAGACTCGAAGCTGGCTGTGGCTGTGAATATCAAAGTAATTTTTTAGTTTGGAGGAAGAAAGCCAATGGCTTCAAGCAACAGCATCCTAACTTTGTCTGATAATGAATATACCAAGATCAGCTGCACAAGCAGCTGTTAAAGCTGGTCCCTTGGCCAAAAAAATTGTATTCAGCAAAAGCAACTGATAAAGCAAAGGAATTTTATCCCGCTTTCTATTAAAGCCACTAACCTTTCACTTCGTAATCTTTGGTAGTTTTGTGTTCTTCATCACTCACATCACTGTAACATAGACACTGATACTTCCATCTGATAGTAATATGATAATTGCTTCTGAATCAACCCAGGAGCACACCTTAGTGATGCTAGGAGACTAATAAAAATGCACAAAGTTCCTTCCAAATGAAAAAGATATGGCTCACTGAAATAAGTGTCTAGGAAATAAGTTTCCTACAAAATCACACTATTTGTATATGTAGAAATATATATGGAAACTGCCCAGGGCTCTCTGCTTCTTTATGTACCTCTATCTGTGTATCTATATACATCTGTTGCTTTCATATGTAAAATACCGTATTATAGTATATATGCATTTTGGCATATAGAATTAACTTCTGTATTACATAAGAATTAGATACAAGATTCTGAAATATCAAAAAAAAAAAAATAGGTACCTTCCATAGCAAGCAAAAAAGAAGACACCCCTGCCTTGACCTTACAAGAATAAATCTAAACTAAGAGTCCCAAATGCAGATAAAAAAGAGAAAGCAAAAGGACAAGGTTAACAAGACACTAAATTAAACAACCTACTTTTCTTTCTACTTTAGGCCATCTTTAGCTTCTTGTCCTTTCTTGTCATATAGAGGAAAGAGCAGAAAGAGGATTTTACACAGGGTGAGTTGCATGGTTTGACAAGTAGATTCAAAGAGGACATTCCAAGCAGCAGAAGTACATGAAAGACATTTGCAAGGATGCTTGTGGAAAAAGAAAACAAAGTGGGTATTGAGTTTAGGGTCATTTATGGAACCGGCATGTGAAAGAAAACCAGGTTCTAAGTTAAGGCAAGGTTTACATGATGTAATGACCTGAAGACGAAGCCAAAAAGTTTGAATTTAAGCACTGCAGTGGTAAATATGTTCAAAGATGGATCAAATTATTAAATATTTGCAAAAAAAAATAGTTTTTCCATAATAACAAAAAGAAAATTGGTGGTTTTCCACTGCTCCACTCTGAGTGGCTTTGCATATAACTACAAACTGCACTCAACTGGTGCATATTGCCTGGTGGCAATATGGTAAAGCTACTTGTGGTGGGATAGCTCCTATAAAACTTTGTTGCCACCTCCAGAGTAAGGTGAGTATAGGGTACCTCAAATCCTTAGCTTCCAGTGCCTTGTGGGTACTCCTTGGTTGGAGAAAGACACATCATCCTACAGAAACATACCCTCACTGAAGTGTTTGGCAGTAAGAAATAGTTCTTATCTGTCTTCTCTAGCAGAAGCTACAACCATCAAGTCACTGAACGTCTGGACTCAGTCTGGCCTTTGGATTCTTCCTCAATGTCTAAAGGAAGGATGGTAGGTTTTGGGCAGCCTCCACTCCTCCATACTCTCACCTACGTGCACATATCAAAAGTCTTTGTGCAGGACTCTGAGCAAGTGGATTCATCAGGCACCTGACTAGACCTCTTAAGTGTAAACCAAGATCCATAGAATTGATGGCTGCCAACTACTCTGAGTAAGCCTTGTAAGATATGTGTTTTTCATTTTCTTCATGACAAATATGCACTGCAAAACAAACAATGAAAAAGCACTTGAGCAAATGTAGGTAGCCAATTAACTGCTGATCAGCCACATGCAGACAGCCAACCAGGACCAAATTTGCTCTGCAAAGCTGCGGGCTGGGAGCTCCCTGCTGCCAGGACAGGGGGACATTGTCCCGGCTCCAGGTCCGCCACCAAAGCCTGCCCCAGAAGCAGGCAGCTCTCAGGGGTAGGGAGCAATCTCCCAGCCACCACCATGAAACAGCTGTCTCCTGGCCCCATGCTCACTGGCAGCCCCTGACCCAGCATCAAGGGGGAGCATGGAGCTCCCCTTGGCTACTGTAGGGGGGCAGAGGAGGGTAGGAACAGCCCTCTCAGGGCTGCTCCCATTGGGAACAAATCTGCCCAGGGTGGGTTTACTCTACAGTAAATTATTACAGAGAAAACCAATCCAGCAGTATTTGCATATGTAGATATACCCAGTACATTTCAAAATGTCCTTTCTACCTGTAAATCATGCAGGGGAAATTGTTAGCTTTCTGCTCTGGGTCCAGCTACTGTTCCAGAGCAGTTCCCCAGCTACACGTATTGCTAGCACCAAAATCCACTCTTATAGAAATGACTGACAAAACAAATTCAAGAGTAGTGTGTCATCGGGGGTGGTAGATGAAGATTCAAATACTGTGAAATTTATGAGTCACAAGGATAATTATGAAAGACAAAAGAATAAAAGTTACAAACCTTTTAATCAGTATGATATAAGTTAACATTTTTCCCTGTCATGAAAGAGCTGGTGTAAGATATTTTTTTCCAGAGTACTTACAAAGTAATTCCTTTTTTTCTCTCTTTCATGTTCATAGTGTATCACTTTTTTTTCTATTTTCCTCCCAATTATTTTGGTTACTTATGCTGTTCTTTTTCAAATCACAAATTCTGTATTATGTTTTATATCAATTTTGATAGCTGCTTTGTTTTGAAGTCATGGCTATTGTCCATTCAGTTTTATTAATAAGTATACATATTATTTACATGATTATAGACTTCGTCATAAAAACACAATTTATTGACAAAAAGTTACAACGATCAGAGATACTTTTTTTTTATCCTTATCAGTGCTCTGTTTTTCAGTTTGCTTATATTTCATCTCACACCTTCCATCTAGTTTGTATCCGATTTGAGTTTCTTCTCAAGCTGTTTTCAGTTTATTCCTTAACTAATCATTCCCATCAGTGATAACCTCTTTTCTGTCTTTCGCCTACTTTTCTACATGACTAGGAAAACTAATGTTGCATTTGCAATTTCACAATCTCTCACTCTCATTTGAAGTTTCTCTATTCTCTCATGAATACTTTTCTCTTCCTGTACAGGCACTATTATTTTTCCCAGACAGTAATAACTAAAGTTTTCAGTCACAAAACAGGAGTTGTGTTGACAAGGCACAATCCCCAGTGGTATTATTGTACAGTACAAAAAGTAACAAGTATAAAATTTAGTTTCCGGGTGTCCCTCAGTAGAATATTACCTTATAGAAAGTTAAGCACAGTGCTGATGGGTAAAAATGTCAAATAACAGTTAATCTTCCAAACACTTAGTAGAACATCTGAAACATTTAGGTCTATAGTATTGATATTGGGACTCATCTATTAGACAACCAAACATTAAAGTTTGGTTTTGTTCTTCTGAAGAAGGACATAGTTTTTTCTCTCTCTCTTTTTTTTTTGAAAAACAAACATTTTTCACACAGCTATTTTCACATTGATGAACTTTTAAATTTCAGACTTCTCATGGGAAAAGTGAGGTTTGGAAGACGATGCCATTGGAAACTATATTACAGTGTTAAAAGCTACATTACAGTGTTAGAACACAGATTTCATACATGTCCCATAACAAGGAAAATATATATTTGCTTTCATAGGTGCATATGCTGTATTGAAAATAACAATATATTTTCATTAATAGGAATGAAAATGCAATCTAGACAGTTTACCTACCTGTGTAATAAAAATGAGAACTTTAAAAATACATGATTTTATGTGGATTTTCTTCTCATCTCTATCTTCAAAATGGATATGATTAAAGTTTTTATAAAACCAATGGCCCCGACCCCACAAAGTATTTCAGCAAATTAATAGTTTGATTGAAATCAATGGGCTACTCATGCTTAAAATTAAACACATGCTTAAGTACTTGACTGAGTTAAAATCTACAAAGTAGGGCTGAACACAATTATGAAACTTCATAATGCTGAACATTTCCTTCTCTGTCTCCACTCTTAGGTTTAGAAATTCTAGGGGAAATACATACAAAAGTTCAAAGTCTGAAGTTCAAATGTATGCATTTCAGGAAACAATAGCATAAAGTTAACTAATATAATACGAAGGTGAGAATTTTAAGAGTTCAGTTGTTAAAATGCATCTATATAGTTATCTATTTATTGATAGATATAGATGCATATAGATGTGTGTGTAAATATATAATGTTTCTGAATTCTATATATAAATAGCATACACAAAAAGGTTTTAAATATGTAAAGGCAGGTATATATATCTTAGGATGCAGCAGAATTAATTCCTAAACTTAATTCGACCTCATTTCACAAAAATTTAACTGTATAAACACATTCTAATTTTCCCCATCAGGACCCTGGCCTCTTTTGATGCTCAAAAATGGATGGTGTTCAGTGTGTGCAAAATTTCTTTATGCTCTGAACATCAAATATTTACTGCATATCTCTGCACTTAATCTAGAATTATTAACTTCCCCATCATTGTTCTGAAAGTTGCACAGATCAAACAGAACTTCTCCACAGTAGAAGACCCACTACAGTCCTGCGTGTTATATAAAAGTCCAAGAAATATAAATCAGGGGAGACTTTGGTGGAGGAAGGGGTGGAGGGATAGAGCAGGGTACAAAAATCTAAACTTTTCAGTTGATTCAAAGGTGCTCAGAAACCACAGAGATAAAACCAAGATGATAAATGCAGTGTAAGAAACTGAAAAAAACAGAAGCAATGTGAGAGCAGAAAAAAACAGAATTCAATCAAGAAATTTTTTATATGCCTTATGGTTGAACTTGGAGGCTTTGTTTCGTTTGCGGCACAGTTGTGTGAGCTCTGCATAGGCATGCATTAAGGCTGCCATTGCCTCAGTGACTAATCTGACCAAATCTACTTATAAATTGTCACACAAATTAAGTTCCTATAGCATAAATCATTCTTACACCAGTTTAATTCTCTCTCGGAGCAAAATAGTGAGTCTTTCCTCTCCACATTACAAAACATTTTCAACTGAAATCTATTATTTTACCAAAATTTTCTTTTATTTTATAAGTTTTGTCATTGGTTGATATGTTACTTTGCTTGCAAGTATTTCCTAAGACTTGGGACTGTGAGAAAACAGGCTCCCTGTAAATGAAGTAGTCTATCTAATCAAAAATGGGGGCTTATAGTTAGCTTGCTATCTGTTTTCTCCAAAAGATCATTAATAGTTGTTATAATTATTTTAATTCTGACTTTATTTAAGACTTTAAATTGATGGTGATTTGCCTTACTCTATTGTAGTACTTCACTTTAGTGATATGGTCAAAATGAGACACTGCAAAATAATGGATAGCCTGGGAGAGCAAGACCCTCAGGCCATGTACAGACATTCCAGGGACCTGTCTATGATCACAGCAGTTGGATCCCTACTTGTTCACACATTTGCCAGGGCCAGGAACCACACTGGGAATGCAAACCAAGTAAGTCAGAGTGGGGAAAGGAGTGGAAGGGACCGGTGTGGGGTGGCTAGAAGGTCTGTGGGGGAGGCTGATGGGGCCAGGGGTTTGGCAAGATTTGACAGGGCTGGTGGGTCCACAGAGATTAGGGCTAAAAGTATTCAGGGGCGGGGGGCAGGAGTGGGTACAAAAAGTGCAGCCCCAGGGCTGGGGTGAGTGGCTATGCTCTAAAGGTACACCCATTCGGGACATTTTATGTAGTGCACTTCCTTAGGTGAACTAAATCAGATGGGACAAGCCACTTTTTGCCCAGTCTAAACTGCAAAATAATGAATAGCTGAATGTATGCACAGTTCAGCACTTGGATAAACCTAAACCTAGTTAATTTGATCTAAGTATAATGTCTGCACATACCCTCAGAGAAGGAACATCAGCTTGGGTCTTCTATATTTTAGCTGAGAGTCATCCAGGGGGATACTAGCTATTCTGAGAAAAGCAGCTGTTTCTCAATTTTGAAAGGTCTCTCGTTCATGCCAGTGCAGAAAGAAAACAAATGTTAATGCTTCAAACATTTTCTCAAAATGGGATTCTTGTGTTCTTGTTTGCATGCACTAGCCTGTTTTGGATGTGTTTTAATTCTAATCAATCAAGCATACAGATTTTTGTGAGTCCAAACAAATATATGTGTGTGTTCGCATGTGCGCACATGCACACGTGTGTATAAAATGGCCCATGTCTTCAGATTGTGTTTAACAGGCATAATGTCATCAGGGCCATGCTGATTTCTGCCAGATAAGCACTTGACCCAAATTTTAAACAGAGCTTACATTTAACCTTAGTGAAGTGTTTTGTTTGATTTATTAGCTTAAGCCAAGTTTTCTGAGGGTGCATCTTTATTGAAGCTGGTGTATTCCAATGTAGTTCATTGCCTAGTTTCACTGGCACAGTTATGTGATTCACTTGACATCATGGCACACACTCTTAAGCAACAAACCTGCCTGGGGCATTAGGTGATTCCTCTCTATTTCAAAACATATTATTTGAAAAGGAATATACAGACATGAAGAAATGCCAGTTTCTGCTCCTGGTTGCCCAAAGTGTAATCCTACTGTTAAAAATCAATAGAATCATGCCAGTAAAAATCCAAAATTAATGGAACAGAATGTAATTCACTGACTGTATTGCTAAGTGGATCGTTCAAAACTGGACCCATGGTAATATTTAGCCAATGGATTAGTAGGCCATCAAATACAGTCTCCTGTGTTCACAGGCAATCATTGTACCAAAGACTCCAGAAAGTCATCCAGTCTAAACCTTCACAACCCACTACTGCAAGGCACAAAAGTGCAAGGCACAAGAAAACCAAAAGCATCCTGCAACAGGCATTCCACCTTATATACTGTATCTTCAGAGCTTTTCCACAAGGACTGAACTGAGATGAAGATTTTTTTTCCCTTTCCTTGGGAAGTGTATGTCAAAAGAAGGTAATAATGCAGTTGCTTGACCTGAGTTAACTCTTGAAAAAATGGTGAAAAATCTAGGGAGGACATGCAGGGGAACCTGAGGACGTTAGGTTAATTTTTTTTAGATGGACGATGACAGTTGGTATACCAAATACAACAGTATTTTGCAGGGACTCTCCTCTGACTTCTAAAATGTCAGAGCACAAAACAAGGTGATTTGCAAAGGAGGTACCTGTTGCAAGATTTAGAATTTAAGAACAAGATAATTTTTTATTCATCTTTCTATCTAAATTAAATAATATTTCCTCTTTCACTATAAGAATAGTGTTTATAATCACATAGTTATTAGGGCTGCACAAAATTTCAGTAGCCATTTTGTTTTGGAAGTGTCTTGGGGCCATTTCGGTGCCCGAAACACCAAATCTGAATCCAAACAGAAGACTCAGAAATATTTCTGAAATGAAACAAGGCATCTGAAATGTTTCAGAAAATGCCAGTGTTTTGGAACCAGGCTTGCAGGGAAACAGCTTTCTGCTGCTGCCCTGCTGTGTCTCAGCTCTGCAGGAAGCAGAGATCTATGCCAGGGGTCTCCTTACTGCCGCTACCCACCCCCCACTACCCTGGCAATGTGGGTCTGCACGGGGCAGGTAGTGGCGGCAAGGGGACCCTGGTGCAGATCTCTGTTCCCTGTGGAGCCAGGTCACTTGGCAGGGCAGTGCTAGTCCCTGCTGTGTGACCTGGCTCTGCAAGGAGCAGAGATCCAGGGCTGCACAGTGTGGGCAGCAGTGGGGAGGAGATCCTGGTTCAGATTTCAGCTCTCTGTGGAGTGAGGTGACACAGCAAAGCAGTGCTGGTCCTTGCTGCATGACCTGGCTCTGCATGGAGCAGAGATCTGGGGCAGCGGGGAGTGGGCAGCAGCAGGCAGGAAATCCCGGCACAGATCTCCGCTCCCTGTGGAGCCAGATCTCACAGCACGGCAGTGCTGGTCCCTGGTTCCATGGGGATCAGAGCTCTGTGGCTGCATGGGGCAGGCAGTGGCAGCGATAAGGTTCCTGGTGTGCATCTCTGCTCCCTGAGGAACCAGGTCTCACAGCAGGGTAGTGCTGGTCCCTGCTGTATGACCTAGCTCTACAAGGATTGGAGATTCATGCGGAAGTTTCCTCACCTGCACAGAGGGCAGCACCCCTTCTCTTCCCTTCCTCTGGGGAAAACACACACAGCCCCGTCATGCTCCTCACTGGGGCCCTGCAGCCCCACCCACTGGGCTTTGAAACAGATTTGGAGAAGCCAAATCACTGAAACAGATTCAACCGAAATGAAACAGGACAGTGATCCAAAACACTGAAATATCAGTGTTTTCTGAAACAGCCAAATCTGAAACAGAATAAAAAACAAAGCCATTTCATACAGCTCTAAGTGTAACCACCTCCCCTGTTGCCTGCTCCTGCTTGCTCATCCTTCAGGTCTCCCACTTCCCCATTCACCTCAGGGCTTTGGTCTCCATCTCCTGGCAAACCTAATTTAAAGCCCTCCTCACAAGGTTAGTGAGCCTGTCTGCGAAGATGCTCTTCTTCCCTTTCTGTGTCAGGTGGATCCCATCTCTTCCCAGCAATCCTTCTTCTTGGAAGAACATCCCCTGGTCAAAGAAGCCAAACCTCTGCTGGTCACATCACCTGCACAGCCAGATGTTGATCTGCACAATGCACCTACTCCTGCCCAGGCCCTTTCTCTTGACTGGAAGGATCAATAAGAACACAACCCCTTGCACCCAGAGCCTTGTAGTCACTTTTGATATGCTCAGGGTCTCCCCTGGCAGTATCATTGTTTTCCACACCGATAAGCAGCATGGGGTAATAGTCAGAGGGTTGGATGAGCCTCAGTAGTCCCTCCGTGACATCTTGGATCTGGGCTGTGGACAAACAGCAGGCTTCCCAGAACAACAGGTCAGATCTGTCCCCTGCACAAAGGAGTATCCAACCACCTCACCCAGTCACTTCTTGGTGGTGGTCATCTCTATACTGCCCACCTTGGTGAGGCCTGGCTTGTCTTCCTACACAAATGGAATGTGCTCCTCCCTGTGTTGTTAGGACTTCATATCTGTTCTCCAGATAAACCACTGCACGTGGTGGTTGAGATCTCTGCTTGCTGCCAAAAGTGATAACCCCCCAGCTTCCACTTTATTGGGTGTCCATGTCCTCTGCCCTCTCTAGTGCTACCTCTGGCATTTCTTTTTTCATGGTTCTAAGTTATCAAGGCCAATTTAAAAAAATGCAACATCAATGTCAACTCATGGGAGACGATCATCTAGGGCCACCTCAAATGAAGGAAGAGTTTGCTTCAGGAATCTCAATACTTTGTTGTTCCCATGACAACAACTGGAGATGGAAAAGTGGAAGCAGCGGAAACAGCATGTTGCAGACCAAATAAAAAATCCAAGACCATCCACCCCAATGTGGATTTCCATTACATTGGTAGGGAGTTGTCAAGTTTGTGGAAAGCCACTTAAACTGTTTCTCCCATTATGGAGAGATCTTAGAGAAGATTTGCCATGGGGGGAAAAAAAACCCAACATTATTTTTATGAAACAGATTTGACATCTTACACAGAATGATTCTTATGTCATTGTATTGCATGGCATAGATATTTCCTGGTCAATTGTATGGGTAAATATAACTAGGTGCCTTGCCCCTTAGAAGATTACTTTTTGTTTTTTTAACAGCTCTCCTGCAAGGTAAGAAGAATATACAACTGGGATGAACAGGGCTCTGCAAAAGAGAGCTGATCAATGCTTGGGAAGAGATTCCATCACTACCTTCATGGGTCATCTAGAGGGCTGACTGTGCTAGATATTCTTGCCCTTATAATCTCTAAAACTCTCTGTACACATGTATGTTCTTGGCAGCAGGGAGAAATGGATTATCCCAAAGGGAGAAATTTTCCTTCAGTCAAAGTAATCTATATATACACATTCTGTTTCTGTGTTAGTATTGTCCCTGAACCAAGAGTACCAGACCAAGAATACGATAACCGGTATTCGAGCAAGCCTTTGAGAGAATCACTTTCTTGTAATTGCTTTGCTATCCCTTTGTTGTTTTTATTGTGGTATTTTTCATAATTGTAAATAATTGTTTGGCACTTTCTAGCCTCTAGTTCTTCATGTGATTCAAGCAAATGAATACTCAGTGAATATACAAGAATATAAATATTATTCTTTAATGTGGGCATTAAAAAAATCCTTCATCATTTAAGCCACATTTTAAGCATCTGGATACATTCTCCTGTTTGTTTGTTTTTCATCCTGACACCTTCAAATAGTCATTTTCCAAACTTTGCTACAGAGGTTCTTTAAAACAAACAAACAAGCAAAACAAAAAAAAACTTTTTGGGCCAGAGCTATTTATTTAACACCACATTTACTGATTTATGGTTTTTAACTATTCCATAACTATTCCACATAGATACAATTAGTGGGGTAATATTATTGTTGTACATAGAGTCTGATGACATAATCATTCATTTTCTGTAGCATTTAATTAAATGCAAGATCACTGAGGCCAAGGGAATGCCTCTTACTCACTACGCACTGGATGAGGCATAAATAATTATTTGTATCTCTAGTTCTCACTACAAAGTAAGTTATGGGATTTGAGGGGGAAAACATAATGCTTTTATGGAGAAGCTTAAGGGCAAGCATGCTTCATATATGTTAGAAAGAAAAGTGAACAAGTAAGGGTTTTGATGCCATCATAATTGGTAGAATAGAAAAGACGGAGGTTGTTTTGTAAGACAGAAGAGTTGGAGGTTCTAGTCCAACCTCTGCTGGATTACACTACTTCTACTAGCATCTTCTAGTAATGTAGTAATACAACTAACATTTGTGACACAGTTCATTCTCTTCCTACTAGGCAAATCTAAACAAGACACTGTGCAGTAGCCAAGAAAATACTGTGCAGTAGAGCTTTACAGTATGGATAGTGCTAATACATTGCTGTCCGGTATTATTAGACTATTGTACAATAGCATCACATGGAAGACGTTTGCTGGTACTACTCCACAGTAACTCCAGTTACTGTGAATTTATACAAGTATTAAACAAATGCCAATGATAACTCTGCAGTAGCATCTCGTATTTAGATGTGTCCCTTGTAGACCTTTTTTGGTTTTTATTTTGGTTTTTGGTTTGGTTATTTTTTTACTAAGTTAACAATGACATGATTTTATGTTACAGAAAACCTGGTCAAGGAAGACCACCATGCACACTTAGCACAGGTTTATGCTGGTATTTACATCCTGTGAGATTTCATTCATAGTTTAGACCAGTGTCCTAAAAGTCCTTGTTCCCCAAGAGAGATGAGATTTACTTTTATATTAAAAGATTCTGTCATGCCAGAAGAGTCTAGTGGTTGACCATAGTGTTCATGTTAGAGACTAGGTCATTATCTTTTTAGCGATTTTGGCCTAAGCCACTGTGTGGCTTGAAGATGAATACTGAGATCTTGAATCTGACTTCACATTCTATGTGAAAACAGTGCAGAGAACAGAAGATAGGTCGGATGTGCTTATAGCAACTGTTAATGAAGAGAACCACTCTATGTACCTCTTCAAGCTTTCTGAGCATTGATGACTTCATACTTCAATAACGCATCACTCCTATTTGAACAGAAGTTAGTTAAAATGCATATAAGTAAGCATGAGTTATTGTATACCAGGATAGAGTCTCCTAGTCAACTGACAGTGGTAAAAAGTGATACATGTTGCTGGTGGTATCTTTGAGGTGAATATGAGCAGGAATGCAGGGCCTAAGGGGATTAGTAGGGAGAGGATACAGTTGTAAAGACAAGGAAAAATAATACTAAAAATGTTTTAATGTAATAGAGGAGGAGGAAATCAAAAGGGCTGTCATAGGGCAAACAGCAAAACAGATGACACTGTGGTACATTCTGTAAAGGCTGGCATGGACAACAAGTGCATCATGGAGAATGCTGTATTGCAGTAATCAAGATGTGAGATATTTCAATCTGAACAATACTTTTAGCTATCTAGAAAATGAAGAGATCAACTGTGGCAGGGCGCTGGTGGTGCCTGCCACTTTAAGGGCTGGAGCAGGCAGCAGCCAGGTGCTTGATTGCAGCAGCCATTTTGAGACCCAGGATATATAGGGGGACGGAATATTTTGCTGCTGGCTGCCAGGACAGAGACATCAGCTGGCTGAGCTAAGGCTCACATCTTGGAGGTATGAGCTGGGGCTATGGGGGTGGAGGAAGCCCCAGGTCCTGGGCATGACCTAAAATGCCAGCCCCAGGAAATGCCAGGACTGCGAGCCTCCCTGGGAAAAGGCAGGTAGGGGGTGCCTGATAACCTCCAGCCCCTACACAGTTCTGGCTGGGAAAAGCCCAGACCTGTGAGATCTTGGATAGGCCTTTAATCCAGTGGAGTTGTGAGGGGTAAGAGAAGGCAAGCCACTCAAGCCTGACTTAAGGCACCTGAACTGGCCTATACTGGGGCCAGGACCTGAGGGGGGTCAAAAGGGCCAGAGGCCTACAAGCAAGGGACGCCTGGAGTAAGAGTCTTGGGCTTCTAACTGGCCTGAAAGGTGGGGCTAAGGTCTAGGGAGGCCAAAGGTCCCAGAGAGGGGACCACAGTCATAGAGAGTAAAGGGTTACAGGTGAGCTTAGTTGCCTGTGATGCTATCTGCGAGGCGTGGGCCCCATTGTAGGGGAAGGTTCAGAGCTGGGGATAAGATCCCTAGTCATCGGGGTCTTAAATGGGCAGCCGCCCACCTGAGTAACATCATAATCATTTATCATCAAGGCATGGTAGAAGAGAGATGGGGAGTTAGCTCAGAGACAGATGGGCCGGCCAATGTCTAACCATCCTTGGGAAGGTCCCCTGTTACATCAACCCTTAGCATCTTATGGAGAGCAAGACAAAAGATCCAAATACAACCTCAGTTTTCAAAGCAAGAAATAGGCATGAGTCAAAGGTGATCTATAAGCTACAGAAATGAGTGGCAAAGAGGACAATGAACAGTTCATGGAGAATGAAAGAATGGACTGGGCTCTGAAGGAAAAATTAGGGCCCTAGGGTTAGCTCAGGACGTATTAATTTTAAGCTGAGTCTATTTATGGACACATGTTCTTTTGTAGTGCTACAAAGTGCCACTCTCTGCACTGTACCCCAGCTGGAACATTAGCAAGTTGCCTTAAAAGTGCTCTCAACCCAGGGAATGATGGGGGACTGCTGCTCTGCTGCCTCACCCACATCAGTGAAGCAGCAGACAGAGAGTATCATTCGGAAACAGTCCTGTCTGCCATTGCAAGAGCCCTGACTGGTGGCAGTGGTAATAACAGCTGTTCCCCTTCTGCCACTAGAAGAGCATCAGCTATTGCCACTGTTTTCACAGTGGCAATGATGGAAACAGTGTCCCAACAGAGCTCCAGGACCGTTTACTATGTCCCAGAGCCTTAAAAGAGAAGAGGGAGAGTGAAAGACTGGGGGGGTCCAAATTTCATGCTACATTTAACTGTCCACATTACATATCATGATACAAAACACAGTGCTACAGAAAAGTTCCTATTTGAAAGAGAGAGACATGGTTCTTTGAGTAAAAGCGATATAATTAATACGACCAACTAAATAATTGGAAAATTTGTTCTTTGCAAGCTTTTAAGTACAAACATCCTTCTTCAGGCAGAGGGAAAGTTTGCAGTTGTTTTGTGCTCTCCCAGATGGGATAGAAGCCAGTATTGAAAAAAGCAGGTCAGTGAAAACACAAATGTGTGGCAGTGAGAGTCAAAGGGGTTAAGAGATGAGCAGGCTGAAGAAAATGTTTGAATCTCAGCAGTTGTGAAGGTGGATGAAAGCTGCAGAGAAACAAGATCCCCAGTTATCTTGGTCTCCTTGCCATTGGATCAAAGGCCTGTTCTGTTAAAAGTCATGCAGAAGCTGATGTGCAGTAGCTCCTCCATGATAAAAGAAATCACGCACAGACTTTCTTACATGAAAATAGCTTTTCTAACACATCTGTGGGACAGAGCTGTACTGCTATCTAGCGTTCCACCGCAGGTGGCAGATAGTACCTGGGATATATTTTGTTTGTAAAAGACTATCTACATAGTCTAGGAAGGTACATGCCCCAATCTTCCTTCTTCCTCCTTCCTTAACTTTGAGGGGCCAGAGAGAGAGCTAGGCATACTAGATGCACAAGCTTTTATAATTTCTGGGATGCTCTTTTGTGCTATATGTACTTGGCACTATGTAGCAATGATCACTGGTCTCCACTGTCATCTTGAACAAACACAGATCCAAATGTGTCAGGGGTGCTGGAGTAGGGGGAAGAGGTTACGCAAAGACAGCTATGCCTCCTTTCCACTTTTCCCACCGAACTGCTAAATATCCAAACACTGAGACTCCTTCACTAAAGGAGTTTATCTAAGCAAAAATATCCAAACCAATTTACCTTATAAAATAACAATGGAGTGTCATCTACATTCTGGCGCCTGTATAAATTCTCCAAAGGATGGACACCAGCATATTTTTGAACTTCAGCTAGACTGGAATAAAATGAGATGCTTCCTTAAGTACCTTCTAACTTCCTGCAATAGATTATGGTTTTTATTCAACCCACCTAATTAAAAAGGCTTTGTATGCTTTGAAGGGCTTCTAAAAATTGGTCCACAAGGCAGGCAGCTTCTAAAACAACAACAAAAAAAGTAAATTTGAACTGCTGAGCCCAATCAGCAAGGCTTGCAATCAGCCCAATCAGCAAGCAATGTCTTGTTAACCTCATACCTTAAGTAATGACTAATCCTGAGAGAATTTTTTTTAAATTTGTTTTTCTTAGATAAGTAAATACGTTCTGCCTTTCACCAGTTAAAGAATAGAACAGTGTAAAGAGCACTCTGTGTTTAGTACAATAAAATATTTGGATGTTATTTAAAAAAAAATTCTGGGACTGCACTTCATTATTCTATAACTAAATCACTGTGGGATACAATTAGTCCAAAATGAGATATTCCAACCACATGTTCAAGGGTGCAAATAGGAAGACGTGGGAACACAGGAAAAGTAGGCATCCTTATTGACATGCAACAAGAATATTTTTAAGCATCCATCAAGAACATTATTCTTTTTCAATTTTCCTTTTCAAGAACAAGAGATATTAAATCTTTTTTCATCCATCTGAGGAAGAAGTGATAAAGTTGCTCCCAGCACAATACAGGCCCCTGAAGCACCTCAGCTGAAGCCAAAAGCACAAATTCAAAACATGCTTTGGAGTGGAAGAGCTGGCTTTCCCAGATCACATGAGCTATACCCAGGGCACCCAGGTATTGAAAGGTAACTGAACAAGGTGCTAGCCACATCATTCCACTGGCTATTAAAAGTGATATGCTTTAGTGGGATTTGCCTGGTGTGCCATGTAGGTGTGGAAAGGAAACCATTTCCCCATCCTGTGAAACTTCAGCAAGCTTTCCCAGTCTATACCAAGAGAAAAAACTGGAATGTGCAATTTTGAAATCCAGCCATACAAGAAGACTGGGTTAGCATCTTGTCTTCCATAATTCGAAGTGATTTGATTAGATATCAACCATTTCTAATGTTTAATTTTTTGAAGTTCTAATTAGCCTAAACTTTTAAAATGAACATGCACATTTTAAATAGGAAATCTGTGATGTCATTGTAAAGACACTGAAATGAGATCTTTAAAACCTTTTAAAGAGTTTCTAACTTAAAGACTTAATTGAAATAGGTCCTTTCTGTGAATTTTTTATTTGGATTAATCAACATTTTTCTAAATAAAAATCCTGCCCTATTGAAGTATGAAAACTGTATTACAGAACAACTGTGATTGTCTTTACCCAAAGATGAGGATTATCAACTTTCTTGGCAAAATAATTCATTATTATTTAGGGAGGAAAAAGTCAGTGTGATCTCTTATTCCAGGGGAGAATCGTGTGCAATTTAGAGGAATAATGCAGTCTCCCTTTTAATAGTTCGTGAACTCTATGATGTTGGTTTCCTGTTTTAGCTTTGTAGTATGAATATGTATATAGCTAGGACTGGAATATTTATATGCATTTAATAAACATGGTTTTATGAAAACTAACTGTAGTCCTGTGGCTTCTTTAAATTGACTTTGTTGTGAATGAAAGACAGAACAGAATGGGAACCAGGTTTCTGGTCCTTTATGGGGACTTGGGTGCAGGTGCATTGTGAGGGATCGGCTGCTTCCTAGCTGAGACTGACTTGCAAGGGACTATAAAGCAAACAATAGCTCCAGAGCTTCAGGGAAGACTTTTGCAAGAGACTAGTGTAGGAACTTGGGTTGTTACATGGTATTGACCTTGGCACGGAGCTCCTAAGCAGAGCTCCGGTCCTCCTAAAGGCCAAGAGTTGCCAGATATATAGAACCCCCTGGATCAAGGGGCCCATGAACCACTAGAAAGAGTCTGATTCTAGGGAGCTCTGGAACATGACTTATTTCAGACACATGATCTGTAGAGAGAAACTTTTAGAGAATAAATAAGACCCTATGTGAGAGGAAAGAGATGACTGTTGTGCTAAGTTACTTTTATGTGGATTCTGAATAAAGAGCCTGAGCTAAATTCTGGATGACCTATCAAGTTCTCCTGGTCTGGGAAATGAACCAATAGCCAAGAGTGAAGTAGAGCAGGGCCAGGAATTCTGTCTGGGGATTTAGAAGAGCAACTACAAACACTGTTGCCTAATTGAGATCTGGTGCTAGGAGAAGATAGGGCTCTGGGGAACAGGGACTGGAGAGATACCTTTGTCTCCTATGAAGGTACTGGGCATGGTGGAGGACTTCTGGGAGCGGGGTGCTGTTGAGACTTCGTATATTCTATTGGCTATGCCTGAATTCAAGAGTGAATGGAGAGAAAATGGTGGGGAGATGCAATAAGGCCTTATTGCACTGGAAGATAAGCATAATAAAAACACAAATTCTTCCATGAAGGGTTTATCAAATGGATTTATAATTGCAAAGATTGCAAATGTCTTAATTAAAAATCTATGTTTGTGTATGGTATTTATTGGAATAAGGAGAACACAAATGAAATCTCTTGTTCAATCCTGATCTTACCCTAAGGAGACAAAACAGAAAAACACATGAGTTGCATTTTAGAGAGAATGAGATAGCCAGGGAGATTTTGAAACAATTTATGTTTGTGTGTTGGAAAAGTGACATGCTAGCAACAAAAGGTCGTATTTTCTCTTCTCATTCTGATCTCACTCCACTCCTATATGCAAGAGGGAGGGAGAGACAAACAACAGGGAAAAAGATAAATCAATAGTTTTCATTGTCCAAGAAAAATGGTTCTGTTCAAATAAATCAGACTCCTACTACTGGGATACAGAAGATGAAGGACACCACGAACAGAATATTGAAAGCTGCTGTAAGTGACAATCTGTTCTGCACATCATTCAGGGGAAAAAAAGAAGCGTTCTATTCAGTTCTACACAGATTTAATATCTTTTCCTTCTGATTTTGATTTGTTACTGTCAGCAACCAGGCATGGAGAATTACAAGATTAAGATAACACACTTCATCGATACCATTAAAATACAGAAATGGACAAGTCTCAGAAGGTTTACCACTTGGATTTAGTTCAGAGAAGCATCATAGAAGCTTGGTTGCTTTATTTACTTGTAAATCTAAGTTTGAATTCTTACGAAGACAGGCACTGATAGATTTAAGCCTCTGGGCTCAAGTATTTGCATCTGTCTTCTTTAAGTTCCAAACAGATCTCAAAAATGCAGAAGTATGAAACAGAAAAGATATTTGCCATCAGTCCAAAAGATATGGTCATCCTACTCTGATTCAGACTTTCTGAAAGACATGTGGCATATTATTTCTTTTCTGTGAAACCTTACTTATAGAACAAAGGGGCAATTAACCTTCTCTTCTTCTACTCTTTTACTGCTGCATTGTGGAGATTACTAAATCTTCAAGGAAGAGGTTATGTTTTACTGGGCATGTGTACACGTGCATCTATGTGGGTTTAAAGTTACTGCACAGTTAGTGGGAATAGTTCAACATCTACAAGTGTAGGCATTAAAGAGCATTACACTGCAGGCGGATTGACTTGGGACAGTCCCAAGTCAGTCTGAACACATGGTATTACTGCTCAGTAAGGCATCTACATGTATGTTACTACATAGTAATTAATCGGGCATGATTCAAGTATTAAATTTATGCTCAAGTCAGCATAAGTAACCATATTACCTGTGCAGGATGGACATGCACATGTAGACATGCACCCATACTGCACAGTAATTTTGGTTACTGCACAGTAAGTGTGCGCATGTAAACATGTCCACTATATATCTATGTATTACCTACTACTACACAGATATTGCTTGAGCCCTCTATCTAGGAAGCCTACTGAAGAAATCATAACTGAACACAGAACAGGTTCCTCTTAAGACCATAGCAAACAAACAAACCAACCCTTCCAACATACAGAGTCAGTTGTCATGGAACTAATGGTAAAAATTGGTTCCCTATTTCATCAACTTTGAACTTCTCACACTTATTAAAATTTGATCCATCCTTTCAGGTTTTTAAGATTTCTGATCCATGGCACATTACATGATATCATGAGCTATCCTAGATAAGGAGAAGAGATGTTGTATGTGTCATTAATTTAGCTGTAGGTCAGAAACAATAAAAGAAGTAAGAAAATGCTACATTACTGTCATTCCATTCAACACCACCACCACCATCCTATAAGACCAGGTTTGCACCACAGTTTAATTTGAAAACCAAGTATTTGCAGTAGAAGTTGTTGTGTTCAACCAAATACAAGTGACTTTCAATATACAAAAACTTCATCACTAGAGATCTTCAGGAATTTTCTGATGAAATTTACTTTGTTGGAAATATTGATCTGTTGAGAACTACAGCTCTTAGTATTTATTTTCCAACTCTGAAAATAAAGAATAATTCTTAGACTTTAGTTCTTATGACAATTGTTACCCTGGAACAAGATCTTATGGACAATTTATATAAATTGCAAGAGCTTACAAGCTCGGAGTATGTAGGGAAGAGGTGAGTTGATGGCAGTCCCAGAATTACTGCAGAAGCAATGTAGAAATATCCAGTGTAGAGTAACTATGCCCCCGGCACACATTACATTTATGGCACAATTAACATGTTAATCACACCCTAAATAGCAACACCCCACATGTTCATTGAATTGATAGTGGCACAAAATGGAAAAATGTGGAACATCTTTATGGCTGGTATATATGGCACCATAAAGCGAACATGTGCCATGCCCCATCATTGTAATCCCAATCAGTTGTTTGTTAGCACTGAGTCCTAGTCTGGAATGGCTTGGGGCTGTCTTGTCCCAAAACTGATAATTGCTGATTTCCTGCATTGGGGCGCAGGGTCCCTAGAACCTAGCATTGTAAAGATCCTTGCCCTGCAATCCCTATCTTTAAGGTCCTGGGTCCTGGAGAACCTCAGGGCATCGAACAGCGCTGGGACCTGGGACACAGTCCTCCCCTGCCTGATTCTCAGTATCGCACAGGGTACATTCCTGGGTCCCAGGACAAGGGCTGCCCAGTGCCCTCGACTGCCTCAGTGAAGTTCAGCTGAGCATCAGGATTCAACGTGGGGCAGCTCAGAAGTCTGAAACAAAGCCTCCTTCCACCCAAATGGTGGGATCAGGATAGGGGCAGTTTCAGGTCCCAAATACAGTTCCCCCATAGAGGCAGCCCCAGCTTTTCAGTCTGGGATGCTGGGTGCCTCTTTAAACAAGTGCAAAACTCAAAATGGGGGAGCTTGGGGTTTGTGAATTTTATGCCCCCTTCCCAGAATCTCACAATCTGCCATGTATGTTTAGCATGGCAGGTCACACCGTTTTGAGAAAGGGGTATCTGATTCCTTAGACCTCAGTTGTGTGACTTTCTTAACATCTTCTGATAGACACTTTTTCTTTCTAATTATTTTCATTACTCCCTATTTGGAGGTATTGTGGTAGATTACTTGTGGTGTCTTACCTCAGCTCGAGAGACAAGAGTTCTAGTGCTGCCCTGGATTCTTGTGAAAGGTTTGCCCCCAATTGATCCAATGATCTATAAATGAGTATATCTGGACAACTGGGCTGGGAAGTCAAAGCTGACTGGGTATGATACTAGCCATATCAATGTGGTATATCACCAGGCAAAGAAACTGGTGTGCCTGAACTACAGTTGGGCTTACAAGATATTTTAATTATAAATTGTTTTAGGCAAATATATATTTTACTTTCATTGCATGGCATGATGCCTGAGCATGTTCTGCATATCAGAATACAAGGCCACACGTTTAGCTATTCAGGGCAACGTAACTCCATCACTAGTTTGCACCAAACAAGAATCTCACCCGTAGCTCCAAAGTTGCAAGACAGATTAAATTCCACTTCACCATAACAGCACTTACTCTTTCACCTATGTAGCTGGCAATGAGAAAGCAGGTAATTCACATTATAAGGTATGTTATATAATATTTGTTCTGATTAAAGCCACACTTCAGACAGACAAGATCCTGTTACATCAGTATCAATATTTTGTAAGTGAAAAATATTATTGGCTGGCACTAGGGTAAGGAGAGCATTGTTGCCTGTTCTGTAGTACAACAGCTGAATTTGGATGAGCATGTCAGATCAATTCTTAGCTAGAGCAAGCATTCATATTTTTGATTTGAACAGAACAGACAAAGAAACCTTCTTGTAGAAGTTCCCCCTGAGGTAAAATAAAGTTAGTTGTTAAGAAATTTAGTAGCAGTGTACTACTGAGCAGATGCTAGGTGATGGCAGGCATTAAAGTACGCCATGGTAGGAAGGCCTGCGTTAGTGTCATCTGCAGCCACTGTAATCATGTCACTGTGAAACAGGAGGTTAGAGATATAGCTAAAACATACCCAGTGGGCAGTTAGAAGAGAAAGATGCATATACATGTGTGTGCACACAAAAGGTTGGTTAAAGTACCTGTATTGAGAGGGGGAAATAGCAATGACATTTAAAGTTAGAGCACTGAAAAATTGATAACTCTCAATGAAAACTTTGAAAAACATTGTGCTTTGTTTAAAGGAGACAAAAGATTGAACAACTGGATCCAAATGTCTGAGTTTTAGGGTAGAGGGATTTGGGATATGAATCTGCATCTAGTTACAGAGCTCTATTATAGGATGCACCAAAGAATGGGTACTTATACACATGATACATGAGATGAGAGAGGCTGCTGCAGTGCAGTAAGTGCCACGCTCCAGCAGACTTGATTAATCAAGCCTGTAATTACAACATTTTGAAGCAGGCTCTGTGTTTGTGTACAAGGACCCGAAACCAAGCGACCATGAGATTCAAATCTAAATGTTGAGGCCCAACCCATCTCAATTTTAAGAAAAGTCTACTTACATTGGTATCTCTGTTTAAAGTATAGCTATTCTGGACTACTTAAACCTCTTCTGGGGTCAAAATCATGTTATTTTATACCGTAGGAGTAGCCACACAGAAGACAATGAGTAAACTCATTGTCCAGCAAGAAAAATACATCATAGGATAAATTTTGCATCATTGGGTTTTCATCAAGGTAACCAAGAACTGAACTTGAGCCAAAGTATTCAGTGTATCACTTGAAATTGTCCCAGAAATGAGGTTATCACAAAGAAAATGAAGAAAGAACAGGAACAGATGTGATCTTGAAATAGAGTTGCTGCTTTCAGGAGAAACTCTATAATCAAATATGTGCACTGTGGCTCAAACTGACTAAACAAAACACTTCTAGACAATTTTCATGAGGTGTCAGCAGGTCTAATTTTAAAAGGCCAGGTCAGACAGTAATAATGCAGCTAAGCTTTCCCCCCCCAACCAAAGAAGGTTAATATAGTTTTTAAAGGGAAGAAGAGAAAGAACATGCTGTAACCTTTTATTTTTGTCTTTAATCTGACACTAAACAAAAACTGAGGAAATACAGCCGGCTGGCTCCTCTCATTTCACCACACATTATTCTGTGCAGGAAATTTCCAGAAAGTGGTACCAGCAACAATCACATGCAGATAGGTGGACAGATGCTCCCTAGGGGGAAAAGAGGCAGAGAGAAAGACCATTCCCTTCATACTGCACTAAGAATAATAATAATAAAAAAAATCTCTAGAGAGCAATGGCTTGAGAGAAGAAAAAAAAAAAGGTCACTACACTGGTTTAAAATCCAATGATACTGACAACATGGTTAATGGCCCTCCAAGCATGATTACAATGTAGGGATTGATTGTGTCTTAATGAGGAAAACTGCTGAGTGTGGAGGTTGCATCACTCTGGAGCGACAGCATTACCTTTAGTGTACATGAAAACTGCACCACCTGCTTGGCAACTCAGGAGACATACATAAATATGCTGTCCTCCACATAGCTAGGTCCAAATTAAAATGGGAAAGAGTACTTTATGCAGAGATATAAAAAGAATAAAGAGGTTGGTACATAGGGAATACCTATAACAGGGAGAGTGGTTTCCCTGGATGTACTATTGAATTAAGGTCCAACCTTCAAGAAGCCCAGCAAAAGTAGGAAGTAAATCAGTCTCCAAGACCAATAATTAGCAAGCTGTTTTAAAGCCAGAATATTGTGAATTGGAACCTGCAGTACAATGTACTCTACAAAAAATACCAAGGGAAAAACAACTTACTAATAGAAAAAAAAAAATCTAACTTCGCAGATATTCAGTTAAAACCTGGTAAGAACAAAATCATGGTTACTTCTACCCTTGTACTAGCCAGCCCAAACAGCTGGTTATCTGTAGTCTTGGGTCATTCCTCAAAGTATTATCATATTAAAAGAATAACTAATAGATAACTAATAATACTAACAGGATTTTTTTAAGACCCGCTGAAAGAGAAGGACACATCAGAAAACATGTCCAGGGCATATACCCAAATTTGGTATTTTTATACCCCTGAGGCTGCTCTGATGCACTGTAATTACAGCACGTTGAAACAGATTTGATTAATCAAGTCTGGTGAAGCGTGGTAATTATCGCACTCCAGCAGATTCTAGTGTCATGTGTATCAGAGCCCCACACTGAAAAATGGCAGTGGGGGCACTTTACATAAAGCTTGTTCAATGAGCTCTAATTAAAGTGCCAACACTGCAATTTTTCAGCATGGGGATGCTGATACACATGATGCTCCAGGCACTTTAATTAAAGTGACTCCTGGTGCCGCTCTAATTAAAGCACCACCCCTCCCCACTCCCAGACCAAATCTATAAATACCCGTTACGACCACTAACAGTGTCAAGGTAAAGGCCATGATCCTCCTGCTCATAAACTACTTTCCTTACACTTAGTGTGCTGAGAAAAAGTCTCTGTTTACACTATAGGGCCTATAAATCCCCTGAACTATCGTGATTCCAATAAGTAGAGGATATCAAAATGCACATATGTATGCTTGAAGGGCAACACATTATGACGTGGGAAAGATAGGCCAAATAATGCTATTTTTAATTTCTCTAATCTTTTGCTGTAAACAAACAAAACAAAAATGCAAATAAAGAAAAAAATAGAAGGAGGCAAAAATCATCTTTTTTTTTGGTTTATCGTTTTTTTCTAAGGTTCCTAATTAGAACTTATGAGATTATTGTCATTAAGACAAATAAGGTAAAGTAAAGAAATCAACTTATTCATTACAATAGCTGAGGGAGATCCTTTAAAAAAAAGCAAAACAGAATCGCTAACTCTCAGAAGCTTTAAAACTTGAAACAGATAATTGGGTAGCACATACTCTATTTTAAAAGCACTTCAATCATAACTTAAACCAAATGAAGGAATGATTCAAATACCGTCCCTTAAATTGAAGCCCATGCAGTCTCATATAACGTCCAACATTATCATCTTACATAAAAACTATCATTATGCCATTATGCAGTACCAATCAGCAAGATGACTAGGAATTAGTTTTTGCCCTTTATATGTTTTTGTACACCATCCAAAATAATAATAAAAAAGACATGTGAAAATGAGTTTCTCTGGTTATGTGCAAAATATACTTACATTGCAACTGATTCTGTATGACCGCAAGCCCAAAATCAACTACTTAACCCTTTTCAAACTCAGACACAAACAACACATGCAATAAGAATAAAGTAATAATTTCCTTCGTTGTTCCAGCACCCTTGCCTGATTGAAAGATGAAGAACAGTGTTCTCTGATGGCCAAACTCCACTGATATCAGAGATAGGATAGCAGAGAATTTATTCCCAATTTTTATTTACACCTTACACAGGCAGAAGCTTAGTGAATTCAAATGAGTTTCATTTTAAGCTACCTTTATCACTATTTTGTCTACTATTATTTACAATTTTATTGCAGAAAGCTGAGCACAACCACAGATTGTTCACATGAATAACAGAAAGGCAGCCTCCACCTAACAGACCTTACAGGTTTAAGCTTCAGTCATGAAAGGTGGTTGGCGTGAAGTACATTAGTACTCACATTGAAGTCAAGGTGACTATTCTCATGGTAGCATATACATATGTATATTTATAAGAAGATTCATCAGGAGGATGAGTTGGGGTGAAGGGAATAGGGGATCAAGTAACTTCAAGAAAGCACACTTGACTTCTACTATTGTGTGCTCAGCTAGTCTATACCTTTCAAACAGAAATTATGGGCAGGTAAGTTTTTTGGACTGTATTATGTAGAAGATCAAAGGAGGAGGTCATAATGATCCCTTCTGACCTTAAAATTGAGAGATCAGTATCCTGACAATATCCCAGGAATTCTTAGTGGGAGTGCTTTTCCAAGTAAGAAGACCAATGCTTTTTGATGCTAAGTGCCCTTACTTGCTACTCACTTCCACTCTAAGGGCTGAGAACACTCAGCACAGACTCAGAGGCAAAAAGGAACACGCTTACTCACACGGAGATACAATAAAGTCTCTTTACATGAATGCCTGGTACTCGACAGCTGAACATTAGAGTACTTTAATGTAGTAAGGTATTATGATGTTAAAACAAGACAGATACCAATGCAAATGTACACTAATTCATTTGCTAATGATCAACATCAACCAGGGAGCAGCCACCAGTGGTTTCATGTCCCATATCAAAAGGGAGATGGAGCCTACTTAAATGTTTTAATTGTTGGAGAAATGGATTTGCTTTTATCCAATCAATATTATTTTGACCAAGAATCAATTAAACTGACAAGGCTTCTGCTATTTGAGTAAGTAGGGGCTTTAATTAAATTCCTTTCCTTAGTTTATACAGGGTACAGAAGACAG
The DNA here is from genome assembly GCA_030014935.1 of Caiman crocodilus. Taxonomy (NCBI): domain Eukaryota; kingdom Metazoa; phylum Chordata; order Crocodylia; family Alligatoridae; genus Caiman; species Caiman crocodilus. Next base: position 177,536,284 of record JAGPOW010003316.1, read on the forward strand.
AAGGAGCATATAGGGGCCACCCTACTTAGTGTACAGATTGGTAACTTTGTGAGGAACAAGTCATAAATTAAAACAAAGGTGCATTAATATTTTACTTTAAGCCAGACAATACATCAAAGGAAAACCACTGATACATAGTGATTTAGTGATTTCTCCTAACACAATATATATATTTATTTATATATTTTGTTTCAAATGGATGCAAAACAGACAACTCAACAGGGTCTTGAGAGTATAAGGACATGTATCAAGGAGGCATTCTTCTTCCAGGTACTCAGAAATTATCCTTTACATTAAGCAGCCTTTTTTTGCCCATTTTCTCTAAAAGATAATGACACACAAAAGGAAATATTACAGGATAGCAACACATTTTATTTAACTGGTGCAACTCTTCTCCTTCCCTATTAGCATCATAGCACCATGTTTGCTCTCAGGCAAGAAAGTCATTAAACCATTTGGAAGTGACATTTTCTTAAAGAATTTTTTTTTTAAAAAAATGTCTTAAAAAAAAAATTCTGAATCAGGGGATTGTGGACTGGACTGGAGACAATCTTTGTCCAAAAAGTTTGGTGAAAAGTATTGCATGAAATCAAGCACCAATTTGCTGGAAATTTCAGAAGACAAAAGCACTTCAAGCAAGACACCATAAATGTGTGAACTTTCTGCAAGCAACATCTCTGATAATTTAACCTAAATCTTCTGTAACTCCAGTCTTCTGACATGATATCTATTCCAGTTTTATTTTTCTTAGGCATCTTTGTTTGCCAAGGCAAGTAATTAAAGTACCAAATGAGAGAGCTAGAGCTACCAATTAACTTTCAATATTATTGTCCAATTGCTAGTGACTACAACAATGGTAAATCTAAACTCTTCCTTGCTAAACAGCCATTAAAATAACTGATCCAGGAAAAATCATCACCAGCTTTCTTTTTCTAAAATGTGCCTTTGTTGCAATTCATATAAAGTTCTAAGTAACTTAAAAGTTCCCCTGACTTTCCATGGTTTCTCCTAATTGCTCGGTGATTCAGTCCACACGCATTTCACCAACAGCAGCTCCTTCAGTATCCAGTTAGTGTCTCCAGCTTGCTTAGCAGCGGCATATTGCCAATGCTTTCATTTTGGCTAAGTAGATGTGGAAGCAGGCATATGCCTACACTGGCTGGGCCAGAAGGTGTGGGGGCACCGCTGCACATCTCCCCGCCTGGCAGCGGAGCCCAGCCGAGCAGGGTCATGCCCAACAGGCCATCAGGTGCATTCCCCTGTCCCCTGTTGTCACTGCGGTCTCTCCCCTGCAGCAAGCCCTAGACTTCCAGAGCCGGTAGACATGGCGAGTCTGGCAGTGGCAAGGATGGTGGGGATGGGACAGAGTGCCCCCCTGCCCCAGCCACAGCCCCCCACTGGGGTCTGCACAGTGGTGGGAGGGCAGAGAAGGGGCTTTTTCCCCACTGCCTGGCAGGATGATTGCCCATCCTTGACCCCACACCGGACCAGGCCTCTCAGCTATGGGGGCAGGGCTGGGATGGGGGTCTCTGTTCCCTGCACCCCTGTTCCATGGTGCTGAGAGGCTGGGTCCAGCACAGGGGCAAGGCTGGGGTGATGACCAGGGATCCTGGTTTTCTCTAATAAAAAAAAAATCCCCAATTTTCCATTTATTTTTTTTTTTTATCAGAGAAAACCAGGATCCTGGGTCATCACCCAGCCAGGCTGTGGGGAGGAAAGCCAGGCTGCTGGGGAAAATCCATTTCCCACCTCACTGCCAAGGCTTGGGTTGGGGAGCAGGGGCTTTGCTGCTTCAGATCTGTGACAGCCCAGGGGTGGGTCCAGCTGGGTTCAGTCAAAACAGACAGCAGGGCAGAGGTTAGTCCACAAACCCTGCAATGGCGGGTTGGCAGGGGAGCTGAACACAAGCAGGTTACACACAATTGGGCACTTCCTTCCCCTATAGCATCTTTGTTCTGGACAAGAGGACTGCTTTTACCTCTTTGGTACCTTCTGAAGTTTTTCTAAGTTTTATGCATTGGTTCTGGTATGCATTGTACTCAACAAGATCGTTACGAACGTAGTGTTTTGGTGACACCTTTTTGGATTACTCACAGTATTAAAGGGACTTGCGTACAGTGGAATCTCCTTCCTGGAGGTTTTCAAGAAGTTGGATAAGCAATGGTTAGGGATAATTCTATAAGGATATGATTCTTTCTTTAATACCTTATTTCATCTTCATAGAAGCATGTCAAACAGATCAGAATAATAAGCTAATTATATACGTTACCACAGAACTCTCTTTCTGTCAATAAAATCGCTAGATAAGATGTCGGCAGATGGCAAGAAAAACACAAATAGTTTGTAGGTAGAAATAATATGATTTCCTTTCCAGCATGACTTTTTTCTTTCAGGAAATGCCAATTCCATGAAAGAGAAACATTTCATGGAAACTAGGTGCTTTCAACAAAAATTCATTTTGGAGGAAACAAAATCAAAACATAGCATTTAAAAATGCCCAAAAGTCCACTTCAACTGTTCAACTAAAACAACTGTTTCTTTTTAAATTCCCTTTAATTCCTATTACAAAATTAAGATGAAAAATATTTTTTCCCTTGGAACTTCATTTGACAGGAAATTTCAAAGCTTGTTGTTCTATTTCATAAGAAAAAGGAAAGCAGAAAATTAGAAATTCACATGAAAAATCCAGGACCCATAGCGTTCTAATTATGGATTGTATAAAAACTAGCTTACTATTCATTCAAATAGCTTCCTGTGTGTTGCTCTTTATACCAGCCATTAACAATAAAAGGATGCAAACATTTCCTGATCAGCCGTGAGATTTAAAACCAAATGCAATCTCACTGTTCAGTCCCTCTGTTTAAAACCTCTCTGTCCGGTCCCACAAGGAATCTCTGGTACTTCAGAGTTTGCAGGAGTAGCATAACTAGGAATGGGTGAGTGGGCATGTGATGCAGGAACTGATAAGGGCAGGCACTGGAATGGAGGAAGCTGACTCAAGGCTCCAGCTGCAGGGGTGGAGGCAGGAGTTTACCCATAAGCTTCCCTTCACTCTATACCGCCACCCCATACCACCCTGGTGAGATGCCACTGCTGTACTGGGAGGTGCTGGCTCAGCCAGCAGCCAGGTTGTTAACTCTCCTGCTTGCACTTTCAGACCTTTTTTTCATCCCTGAATCTCTAGTTTTAAAGCATTTCTCAGGATGGGAATTGGTAGCTGTTGCCACATTAACCCTGTAACTGCTGGCTGAACTAGCACTTCCCCTCATCAGCACCATCCCCCTGTATACAAGAGTGAGGGTGGTGTAAGGATTCTTGTCTCAGGGGCAAACTATACCAGTTATACCTTTGGTTAGAAGGATTTTTTTTATAAAGTTCACAAGAGCCATTTCTACTTTTTCTACCTTTCTTACAGGTAACCACCTTCTGATCTCTTAATACTTGTTAAGTAATAATTTTAATTATCTGATGACAGGAACACAACTCACAGTCTATGCAAATCTCTGTCATTCTTGACTGTGTTATTTCCAAACTCCTCCCTTTTCAGAACATGAAAGAAAGTAGTCACTGAAATCTGCACCACCTACCACAGCTCATTGTTAAAGGACCCAACGGGCTGGCATTAAAGGTTCATTGCACTTGGCCACAGATATTTTATGTCTCCTGGTGCCTGTTTAATAACAATGGTTCTGCAAATAACTTTACAGGAAAGTGTTTAGTTAGGAAATTCTCTGTGGTATTGCATTTAATTAACATAATGTTGAAAATGCTTCTGGAGCCATCACACTTGATTTTAGTGAAATAAAGGCTTAGTATTTCTTGCTTTTATTTAACATCTATTTCCATTACAATGACTCAAGTTTAAATATGTTAAGTCAACAATATTACATAGAGGTAGCTAGTGAGGTGGTAAACACTCATTAAACTTTGTGGCATGGACAATATCATTAGCTTTAAAAGGGTTTACTGAGCCAGGACACCAATCTACTGCATGAGTAAGATCCCAATACATCGGGGAGTAACAGAAGCTGGATTAACTGGCATCGAATTTCGGACTAGCAGCCAACTACTGAATGAGAATAAGAATACAAGCTTAGGCAACTGATAATTTATGCACATGTGCTATCCTGCCTGACTCATCCCTTTAGAGAAGATGGTACACAGTACTAGTAAAGATTTTTTTCCCAAGGCACAGGATCAAAATAAGTACCTTCCTGCTAAAAAGAAGTTATTACTAACCACTTTGGGCATACAGCCTGCGATGGATATCTACTGCCTGGAGCAGGGGACATAAAATAGATAAATTGGGTTTGTATTCCCAATTTTGCCAATCAGTTGTTCTGTGACTAAATTATTATTACTTAAGGTAAGTCGGGATGGGGAGGCTAAGGCAGAACATGGGAGGACTGGGAGGGAAGTGGGGTCCATGGGGGGTTGAGGGGACCATAAGGGGCTGGTGGGGTCTATGTGGGGTTGGAAGGATCAGGGGCTAGCAGGAGTGTGGGTGGAGTCTGGGAGGGTTTGGTGGTATCAGGGAAGTTATCATGGTCCATGGTGGGGGGAGAAGGAGGGCTCATTCTCCCCCCACCAGGGTTTTTTAACCCCCTGAACTTCCCCAACCACCAGATGAACAACACCCCACCCAAGCAAAGCTATCCTCCCTGATCCTGCCCATCCCTCCCCTCACCCAGATTTACTTTCTTTGGCTTCTGGCTCATGAGAATGCTTGTAAAACTGGAACCAGGCTGGCTTGTGGGATGGTGGGGTGGAGGGCAGGGGTTGGCAGTCTTGAGGTGGGGCTAGCTCATCTGTGGAGGAAGGAGTTGTATGCTTCAGGAAGGGTGAAAGACTAAAAATAGCCTTGTGCTGGGAGTGGGGAGGTTTAGAAAAAGTGCAGTCCCAAGGCTGAAACCAGCAGCTGGACCTTCCCAGCCCTGGGACTGTGCTGGGAACTGTACAAAAATTCAGTCAGATCAGTCTCGCTGGACCCAATCTGAATTGGACTACCTTGGAAATACACTTAATTTAGATTGGGTTTCCTATTTTTAAACCAATTTAAACTTCCTGAACTTCTACACAGTTCACACTTAGATCCCTAGCTAGGTCATTCTAACTGTAGAGTCCACACCTTGGTGAACTAACCTCTCCAAATATGTACAACTAGCCCGTGTGTATGGATGGCTTTTATTAAAAAGTGTCATGTAACTACTAAGTACATTACAGGACTTCAATTTTCTGGACACTGGGACTAGATTATAATTCCAGAGTTATAAAAAAATTGGCTAATAATTTTTTTAGAGAGTTTTACCACATGAAGAATTTTTTTCTTTCAGTTTTCATATTAAGATTCTTATAAGTTCATTAAATATTTTTGAATGGTTTTGAAATGTTTTGTTTAAAGCCACAAAGAAAACCCTGGATCATACCTTGGTTTATAAATTGTAGGCACAGTTCCCTCCTGCCCCACCTATGAGGAGGCCCAGCCTGCCCAGGTGGGACTGTGTGTGGAAAGAACTTTGGTGGGACTCTTCCTATGGCTGGACAACTTGTATAAATGGCTATACCCTGTACAGGAGAGACCATGCTGAAAAAAGGTCGAGGGTATAGCTCTCTATGTGAAGGAGAGATACACGTCCTTACAAGCTGAAATTGGCACCCAAGGAAGACGACTGGAGACCCTCTGGGTTAGAATATGAGGGGAACATAGTGAAGGGGATACAATAGTAGGAGTTTACTACAGACCCTCAAACCAGGAACAAGTGCTTGACCAAGAATTCGTCAGGGAATTGGCCGTGGCTGCATGCTCTCACTGCATGATCATCATATTAGAGTTCAAGTACCCGCTCATCTCATGGGATGACCACATAGCCAAATCCAATCAGTCACAAAGATTCCTTACATGCATGAACTCTACCTATCCCAAGAAGTTTATGGGCTGACAAGAGGCAAGGCACTGCTGGACCAGGTACTGGCCAAAGGGGACGATTCAATCAGCAACTTAAGAATTTAAGGAAAGCTGGTGACAGTGACCATGAGTTGATCGTTTTCACCATCCATTGTAAACCTGGCAAGTCAGCCAGCAATGCAGTAGTCCTTGACTTTAGGAAAGCTGACTATCATAAGCTCAGGAGGCTTGTTCTTGAGGCTCTTAGAGGCCATGATTTTACAGGAAGGGGAGTTCATGATGAGTGGTTGCTTCTCAAGGAAGCAATCTTAGAAGCACAAAGGGAGTCCATCCCCACCTGCAAGAAAGGTGGCAAAAGGACTCAACAACCCCTTTGGTTCAAAAGGGAACTCATGGACCTCTTGCGTCTAGAAAGAGAGGCATATCATAGTATCATAGTATCATAGTAGTTAGAGTCGGAAGGGACCTGGGCAGATCATCTAGTCCGACCCCCTGCCTTGGCAGGAAAGAGCACCGGG
>JAGPOW010003316.1:177561593-177572176 GCA_030014935.1 Caiman crocodilus
TAGGTATTTTTCTCTCTCAAAAAAATTAAAGTTTCATTTGTTGTATGAGCAAAGTCATTGCTATCGGACAATTACAAGTGTCTAAATAATACAGCATATAAGAAAACACTAAAGCCACAACAGATGGTCTAATTTCTAAATTGCATAAAACCAGTCTGCAAGGTGCTTTTCAATTTGAGATGTACTTAATCCTTAACTAACAAATTGGACTAGAATCACCCCTGAAGCTACCCCATCAGAATCAAATGAAAGATAATTTGCCCCATTACAATGTTTTTCATTTGTAATATGGGCTTCTTTCATAGATATTTTTATCAAAGGTCTTCTGTGTTCTATTAGTCTTGCAACAGAAAGCATCACAATGTGATAATATTAATACTGACCCTATTTTCAATACCTATGGTGAACCTGGAATAATTCTGGCAAAGCACTTCATGCAAACCTGCTAAACCTTTCTAAGCTTATGGATGATTCTGCCAGGTGGGAAGTCCGATCTATTTTGGCATAGATTTGTAAACCCAGTATCAAAAACATATACTATAGGTAAAATGCCATTCTCTGCATGCTGCACAAATACTTGGATTGTACAGTGATGAAACCGCACAGTCCTCCCACTGGGATACAGAGCAACAACTTACTCATTTTGTGGGAAAACTCAAAGATGAATTCATGAAAGATTAAAATAGTGCAGTTTAAACCATCTGCTGTCGAAAATCTATAATCATTGCCAAGAGACTACCACTGTGACTGATAGACTGCCCTTTATCAAAAACTGCTTAAGATAATGCAGTAAATAAGGCACTAGCTAAATATTTACATAGGAGCCAGAAAGGGCTGGAATCACAATCTAAGATCGCCACTTCCAATGATACCCAGTTCATGTAATCCCCATTTTTACAATGGGCCAGCTAAGACTCCCAGATCACCATCAGGACTGGGAAAATCAGAAATTCTTTCCAAATTATCTGCTTCTTTGAGAGTATTGAGCATTCATTTAACCTGGTAGATAAAAAACAGATTTAAAATATGTTGTGAAAGGTCCCAAAAGATTCCTTTGGCTAATTGCAATAGACTATCCTTGGGACTGTGCTGCATAATATAAGTACTTTTTGGAATACAAAATATTTCAGTTTCTAGCTTATTAATAGAAGCAGCAGCAATTTAGACACCATCACATCACAAACATTGCAATCACCTTACTTGTTTTCTCCGTGAAAGTTCAAATCCACAAGAGAGGTCTCCTGTGATAAGCACCATATAATCAATTCTCTCCTGATTCAGCTGAACACCTAGTGAACATTAACAATGGGAAATAAGGCCCTATTATATGTGAAAGCACATTATATTTTAAAAAGAACACTGGGGTATATAGATCTTTTGAAATCAAGAATCCAGTTGTTTTCTCCAAGAAAAGCTTTAATGAAAAATGTGGTGGCTGTGAGAACAAGTCTTCAAAGTTTGTGTTGTAAAATTATGTAGTTCCTCACAATTTTACATACTGCTTATAGTCTTAATTTTCAGATTTATAATACTAGCATTGGATTTTTACAATGCATTTTTAGAACAATCTGAAAAAAATTCAATTAAACTATGGCTTAGCTCTCTTAAGGAGTTAATGAAGAGCAATTGAAAGAGCTATTCTTTGCTTCAGCTAACATCAAGCATGACATTCTGCCTATATCATTCTTGTCCTGCCTACTACTAAGCCAGCTATTAGGGATGTTTTTGTCAATGCCTTATGCTGTGTACCAGCAAAAACAAAAGTGAACTAAACAAAACATCCTCTCTGTGTGATTCTGATGCAGACATTTAATTCTGATTATCATTATGTCTACAGCCAAAATAATGCCTTTACTCAAGCATAATGTAGCCATATTGTTTGAAAACAATTTCAAATCAAGAGAACAGACCATAAACTAAAGAGCTACAAAATCAGAATTATACATATTTAGTGTTCAACAAACTCTGTGTCGAACTCAGTCAAGTACAGCTTTGAATAACAGCATCTATCATGGAAGTCCCCAGGCCAAAAGCAGCTGTTACCTAAACGATTATGTAAAATTCACAGTACCCCATTTGGTGAAGGTATACCACTGAGGAGTGCTAACTTCCTGGCTGGGGCTTTATGATATCCAACAACATTATCATGAATCTAGATAATAAACCAAAGGGCATAAATGAGAAAATGATGCAGTTACACCTTCTCTTTCACATGATTGTATGCGACCATCATAAATGCTTATGTACCCACTATGATACAGCCATACATTGACCTGAGCATTGGTCATTCCTTCCCAAAACTGGAGAATGCTGTGATTCTGGGATACTTCAATATGTATGTGTAAGTATGCCAGAGCCTAGCCGTGTGTGTTAAGCAGACAGAATTGGAAGTGCCAATACAACTGACTGCTTAGTCTGCATACCATGAACAAGTTGCCAATCATGTTCTGAAAGCTGAACAAGAACAAAGTCATCTTTGACGCATTCAAAATCTCTCCAATTTCTCTTTGCAATAAGGATCTGACTGATGGCAGAATAACTACCTATTGCTGGACAGTCCATTGCATGATTTCCTCTCGAAATGCTTACTCAAAACTTCCCTCAGGTATTCAGAACATCTAGAAAACAACCACAGAGGTTGGAAATGATAGAGAGAATTCAGTGGTAAGTGGCAGAGGGCTGTGCATGAAGCTTGCTGCCTTTGCTGCTGAAATTCTTTCTGATTATGCCAAATTTGAGGGAAAAGACAAGCTTTACATGACACCATGTTCTGCCTGAGCAAACTGTTGGCTTTGTATCAAGGTGATACCAAGAGTAGTTTGATGACAAAGATGCAGTATTTCAGCGTTTGATAAAACAAAAACAGCAATCAAACTGTGAGGGCTTGGAGAGCTCATCAAGCTTTGCTGGCTTGCTCAGACTCGGCTGCTGACAAACTGGTTTCTAGGATGGCTTGCCATGAAGTCCAAATCAGGTTATGTCTGAGGAAAGATCAATAGTGGAATGCAAAGGCTGATAAACTGTAGGCACACTGACAATTGCAACGTGTACTTGTTCTTTTCTGGGTTCGGGATGTGATGACAACAGTCAAGAGAAAATACAAGTGTTGAATACAGAGAGCAAAGGTAACAATTTTCATAATAGTCTCAACACGGGTACTGGTCTGCATCCTTCACAAAGTCTTGGTTAAGCTGCCAGCTACCTGTGAAGCTGACACCATGGTGAAATATATGAAAGACAGTATGATATTTGATATGGGGGGCATCTCTGCTAAAATCAACAAGGTCAATTAATTTCAAGTTCCTACTTTAGCAATTGCAGCAACATGTCTGTCCAATTCAGAATACAGAGATTGCCCTAAAGACTGTTGTAATCATCTTCAACATCAGTAACTGCAAAGGAAAAATATCTGACTGTAATAGCTATAGAAGGATCTCTCTTCTGGGAAGAGACTCTCCTGGATTCTCCTCAACCAATTACTGTTATATCTTGTGGAAAAGCAGCTTCCAGAATCTCGGTGCAGATTCTGGGTAAACAATACAATGGCTGACATGATCTTCACCACTCTGAAAATTCAGAAGTACCAAGAGAAAACACTGACACTTTGTTATTTTTATCAATCTGAGAAAAGCCTTTGAGGCAGTGAAGCAGCCTAGGTAAGATTCAATTGTCCAAGAAATTTCTCTCACTCTTGAGACAGCTCCTTGATCTTTTCCCCACATACTGAATGTCACCAAAGCCCCACATCCACAGACCAGATATAATAGTTCCATGAGTCAGATCCAGCCCACAGGTTTACTCACTCCTAATGTAGGCATTTTTGAACAACACTTGTGTGCCATGGGGAAGAAAATGCACACAACGTGAAAACTGCAGAAGCAACAGCAGCAGCAAACCTCTCATGCACTGCAAGACAATGTGAAATTTGTAACAGAAAGTGCTTCTGTCACATAAAACATCACGTTCCATTTTCTGTGCTACCTTTATCCTGTCACCTATGATGATGACAGGCTCATCACAGTGACCATTGTATGCAGTCTGATCAACTATTGACCATGTGCCATTGCTCTTAACTATGATTCCAAACATAACAGTGATAACACCTCAACTAACCATTCACTTAATAGTGGTACAGTCGCTCATAAAGAGTTGTGAACAGTCAAAGAATGTAATAGGCACCAGCTCTACATTCAAGAGGGCAGAGTTGCCAGCATATTATAGTTACTTACTACTGTTCTAGTAGACTAAAGCAACCATAAATTTGGCTTGAGGAGCATTTATCAAAAGAAACATACCATTTAATATTTAACCTCTTTGAACATGAAGCTGAGATGCAAGTAACAATTTTTTGTACTTAATTGATTTATGACACACTTAACGTGGAAATTTAATCCACGTAACTACTTAGCCTGAGCTGTATTTGGTGCATGATACCTTATACCTTCACACAAGAGATAGAACAGAAACAGTGACAGCTATAGCATAATATAAAACAGAAGACATGATTTTCTTCTTCCTTATACACATGCATATATTCATATACATGCACACAAACACACATATATATATGTCATCAGAATGTGTATAGTCCTTCAAACGTAAGAAAAGCTTGTTAAAGGATGATAATTAAAAGGTACATATGGACATTTGTACATCTTTGCATGTGCAGGTATAAGCCAACAGGCAATCTGCTTTATATAAGAACAAAATAGGCTGCTGGAACTTTGAATGGGGAAAGGAAGGAGGGAATTAAACTGTAAAGCTTATGAACAACTACATAAAACTTCCTCTTGCTTCTTTAGGAAATGGTAGAAACACAGAGGCCTTAATTATGCTAACACCATAGTGCAAAAACTCATTCCCATCTCTCCTAGGAATAATGATAAATGACTGCTACATTATAAACATGAATTCCTCCAAGGTGCCCCAAGAGAACACCTTTTCAATATTTTGTGGCTGCCTCTAAATGTTTAGATTTGTACTTGTGCGTTCTGAGTTCCAATGACTTAAATTCTCTGTGGAAAGAGGACCCTTTTCTTATTGGTCTTGCATTGCATGCTGACATTTCAGTAACTTGCTGTACTAGTTTTATCATTCAGTTCTATGAATTATTGATTCAAGTGTCCTATTCCCCTTCAAATTATTGAACAACTCATCATTGTACTGATGCAAATAGCTAATAAATAAGTGGAATATGAATGACTTTCTGCAACTTTAAAAGAGTACCACAAAGTCTTAGTATATCCAGAACTCTTGCTGGTGATTTCAAGTAATAAATTTCAGCTTGTGAGTTCTAGGCTATATGCTCAAGATAAAATCTCCAAATGAGCTTCAGCTTCCTACTTCAGAGATTATATGTCCATTCGCTAGGGTAGAAAACTAGCTATTCTTTCAGCAAACCCTGTAGTTCCTCTCTTTTATGAAACCTGAGTGTGATATTGAAAGGGAAGTATCCCTCATACGCTCTCGTTGATCCATGTATAAACAAAGGCCTGATTCTTTTCTTAGTTACACTGATATAAATCTGGAAAGCCTCGAATGGCCTCATATGGACATTCATTTTCCACTGGAAGAGTCATTGACCCCCACAGGAGAAACCATGATACAGATATTCAGATTTTTTCTCCCAGGGTACAAATGGTCACCCATGAGACAAATAACCTGAGAACCACCAGAGTTAAATCACTACCAAGAGACTTTCTCTTGGGACAGCAAATGGCTGTACATGCCACGGCTTCTTTTAAAAGAGGACGCAGCCCTATAAGTTCTCCCTCTTCCCAGCTCCCATGGAGACAGCGTTCCAGACTTCGCTGTTTCAGAACACACCCTTTTCACAATCCCCGCATTGTGCTGTAGGGAAACGCAAGCTGACCATGGGCAGTCTGGGTCAGCTACTCAGGGGTGCCCTATGAACTGCTGTGACCCGTTACCAGGCAGATTAACGAAGCCAGCAAAGTGCACTGAAATGTGTGCATGAACCCACCCCCTGGCAGCACAGTGTCTGCACTGTGAGCTCTGCACCTTGCAGAGCCTGGCTATGTACATACACATGTCTGTACACATGGCTCTAAGTAAGTTCCTGGAGAGCAAACCTGGGGGAATTCTCCAGGTGTGAATTGAATGTGTGTATGCAGCAATTAATGTCAATCAGTGGAGTTGCATCAATGTACACCTTGTGAAAGTTAAAGAAAATTAGGCCCACTATTTTCAAAGCAAGCGTTTTATATTAAGGTAAACACTTGATTTACACAAAGTGAACTATAAAAATTCTGAATTGCAGCCCCCGATATTGTCCTTTAAAGACATGCAATGCATATTGTGCAACTGTTATGTATCCAATCTATTTTAGGTATTCTAGAAATGCTGAACTGTACTCTAACAGCTTTAACATACAGTTGATCCCCAAAATTTTCATTGTGCTGGATACTGTCGCTGAAAACAATCTGCTACAGTTAGTAGAGGCCTGGTGGGCTGATTCTCTTTTTTTCTTTCTTTTTTCTCTTTCTTTACATTTTTAGATAGCCGCTGGACATTGAATTCTCACAGGGTTTTCTTCTGCTACAAGAACTATTATATACTGACTGCTGAGACTATGTTAAAGTTTGTGCAATAAAAGATAACTAAAGGAATAAAATACACTGTTTGGATACTCTGCCTGCCCCTGTCCCTCCCGCCCCCTTTTTCCACACATAACACCCCCTTCCTCCCTCCCTCTTAGCTGTCAAATTGTCAGACAGCAGACGACGAGCATGTCTGCCAGCCTTTGAAGCTGGGGCATGGCCATAGCGGGCTGAGGGCATGATGCAAATAGAGCTACATTGCAAAAAGTCACACCACCAGGTCAGGAGCTGAGGTAGGGTTAGGGTGCATCCAATCTCTTCTGCGAAGGCTCCATTTCAGGTAGGGATATGTCAATGCTGTTTTGCTATGGAGGGGAGGGATCTGGTGGGTCCAGGTCCTTGCCCCTTTCTGTACCCAAATGGCATTGACAGGCCCCCACTGGAAACAGACACGGCCATTCAGGTAGGGCGGTGGGATGGGTTCAGGCTGGGTTCAACGAACAGTGGAGGTGGAGGTAGACTAGTCCCTGTCATCAGCAAGGGAAAGCAGATCTGTTCAGGGAATGATGTGGAGTCTGGGGTCTGTGACATCTAGTTTGGTGGGTGCTGGAGGATCCAGAGGGTGCTGGTGATTTGCTTTCGTTCACCTGCTCAGGGCTGAGGGTGAAAACTGCATAGCCTCAGAACTGTGGAAAGGGGCTGAGTTTTCCTAACCCTTGGGCTGATAAAGGAAAGAGTTTGATCTGTGACTTGGCTGGAGAAGTGAAGTCTAGCTGAATCACAGACTGTTTCCCTGGGGAGGGAGGAATTGAGGGGTAAGGAACACAGGGATGCTGGAGGACAGTGTGGCAGCTTCTGTCAGGTAAGTGTACAAATATTTGTTCCTCCAGGAGATATTCTACCAGAGGCAACTTCTACTTCATCCAAAAAAAAACATTTTTAAACTAAATTGATTGTTGTATGTCCTATATCAATACAACTGAAAGTATAGATACTTAAATGGCTATCCTTATATAGAAGTTTTAAAGACAGCCTTTTTAAGTAGCTATTTTATCATGTTTTCCTAAACATTGTCATAGGACAGGATATTTGTTGAAAGTTAAATTTGCACTGCTGTTACACTTCCTCTGAGATCATGGTACCATTTTGCTAGCCAGTGTATCAAAATAAAAGAGAGAGTTTCTGACAAGGACTTCCAACATCAATTATGCTGAAAATACAGACACAGGTGAGATAGGGACACAGAAAGATTAAGGGCCTTGTTACATGGTAATTTTGGGTAATTTTGGAGCTCTTAATACCTGGATTGTCTACATGTTAAGACCTGACACTAGTTTTAAGCACTTTTTAGGAAGCTCAAAGTTACACCATTCTAAACTACAATTTAGTGCAGGGCCTGGGCAAAATGGTAGATCCAGTTGGCGGCCGGACTCCACTTCTCAGCAGCCCATGCCTGTGTTGCAGTGGCAAGTTTTCATAGAGATCCCAGGAGGGGCAGGACCATGACAGTATGAGGTTAGGGTTTTCATGGAGACAAGCCCAAGCACGGCTGGCAGGGCGTGCAGCTCGACAGGGAGCTGCTCCAGGGCTCAGGCTGGGATTGGGATTTTGCTGCTGTGACAATGTGGTCTGGAGCAATGTTCCCTCTAAGGAGTAATAGTCCATGAGTGCACCACCTGGGTCCATGAGCACACCACCTCGGTCTATGAGCATGCTGCCTTGGTCTGCAGTGGGACACTTACTGAAGGAGGCTGGGACCTGGAGGCCAGGGGCTGGGGACTGGAGGCTGAAGCCAAGAAGCTGGGGGCTGGAGGCTAGGGCTGGGGGTTGGAAGCTGAGGTGGGGGCTGCAGCTAAGAGATTGAGGCCAGGGCCCAGGGGCTGGAGCTGGGGGCTGGAGGACAGGGGCCGGAGGCAGGGGCTGGAGCCAGGGGTTGGCACGGGCTCCGCCAGCTCCAGGGAAGTGCTCCATTCCCCTGCATCAGGGCCAAGGAGTGGAGCACTTGCCCAGAGCCAACGGAGCCTGTGCCATCCCCACATACCAGCCTCCAACCCTGCCTTGCCTCACCTTGGGGAAGAGCTGCTGCCTGCCCTGAGTGAAGCTCCACTGGCTCCAAGACATGCCCTCTGGGGCCATGTGAGGGAGCAGAGCAGTGTCTCAGAGCCGGCAGAGCCTCATTTGGGGCAGGCAGCGGTTCCTCCCTGAGGTGAGGCAAGGCAGTGATGGAGGCTGGCGTGGGGGGCTGGCGCAGGCTCTGCTGGCTCCGGGGAAGTACTCCACTCCCCAGACCTGATGCAGGGGACCAGAGCACTTCCCCAGAGCTGGAGGAGCCCATGCCAGGCTCCTGCCCCAGTCTCTCCTGGTGCATGGCTTTGAAAAGCTGTTCACAGCCACACTTTAAATTGTGTGTGGCCATGCACATGCACACCTTACAAGGAACCTTGGTCTGGAATAAGGGCAAAGCCATGATCTGCTGCCTGCATACCCCTGCCTGGGGTGTGCAGGCAGCAGATCATGGTTCTGCCCCAACTCCAGACCACACTATCACCATCACAAAATCCCAGCCTCTGTGATGCATCTGGGCAGATTTTAAAAATAAAAGCCAAAAATCCAGGTTTTTGCCTGTTCCTCTGCTCTCCTAGGTTGGCTGTTTGGGGATTGGTTGTCAGGAGTCATGGCCCGGGCTCCAGTGAGAAAGTGAGTGAGACAGTGTAAGAGAGAGCGGGCACCCACACAACATAGGACCTGCTTGGGCACCAGAGCTGGTGGGCAGGGGTCTGTGGGTCAGGAGTGAGGGGGACCAGCAGGGCAGAGGGCTGCAGATTGGGAGTGAGGAGCACTGTCATGGCTGGGAACTGGGGCAAGGGGCTGCAGGTCAGGAGTGAGGGGCACTGGCAAGGTAGGTGGGGGGCAGGGGCTGCAGATCAGGCACGAAGGACAGGTGACTGTGGGTTGGGAGTGAGAGGCACCAGCAACAGGTGTGGGGTAGGGTACTGCATATCACTGCCCCCACTACCATCATATTCCCCCTTTGGACCCCCACCCTCCCCAGCGACAGGTGTCCTCATTTTTGGACTTGGAAATATGGTAACCCTGGCCATGTGCCCTGCCAGTGCTACTTGGGTTGGTCTGCAATGGAAACCCCAGCTCTTGGCCCCACTGTCAGGTCCCACCCCTCCCGGGGTCTCCATGGAAACCAGCCACAGTGATGTGGGTAGGGGCTTCTGGGAAATGGAGTCTGCTGTGGGCCTAAATCCAGCCCGCAGGGTAGACTTTTCCTACCCCTGGCTTAGTATAAACACCCTCCCACCCTACTGTCTCCAGCACCCCAGATCCCCCCTCTCTGCCCCCTCCCTCACTTACTTGTGGCTGCTTGTACTGTCTGTCCTGGGGGAACAGGCAGGAAAGGGATAAGCTGTTGGCCTGGCACCACCACCAATGCATCATCATCAAGAACAGCAGCCAGGCATCAGAGGTTTCAGGAGCCAGGCAGACAGGCTAACTCTTCCCTGCCTGATCCCCTCGGACAGACAGCAAAGGCAGCCAGAAGTCAGTGGAGAGGGGTTGGGGGAGTCCAGAATGGAAGGGTGACAGTTCTTACCCTTCAGCCCTCCAGGCCCCTGCTGAACTGACTGTGACAACTCCAACCCAAGCTAACACTGAGCAGATTGCAGTATAACTTGTAACAAGGCCCTAAATGACTGGCTGAAACAAACAGCTGGGGAGGAAAAGAACAAACCTAAAACCATGTTGAGGACATGGGTGTCCACGAAGGGTGGATGTTCCTTAAGGAGACGATCCTCCGAGCCCAACGGGCGACCGTTCCTGCCCGATGCAAGATGGGCAAAAGTGCCCGGAAGCCCCCATGGCTTAATAGGGATATTCGGGGGACCCTGAGGGCTAAGCAGCAGGCATACAACCTATGGAAGAGTGGAGCTGTCTCCAAGAAGGAGTACTCCTCTTGTGCTCGGGAGTGCATGAGGGCTATTAGGAAGGCCAAGGCGGGAGTAGAGCTTCGCCTGG
>JAGPOW010003316.1:177583358-177624912 GCA_030014935.1 Caiman crocodilus
AAAAAAAAAAAAAAAAAGCCCTGCACTCATTGGCTCCTGCCAGGCCAGGGTGGGGGGTGATCCCTGCTGCCCCCCACTGCCCTGCACTGTATGAGGGGGCTCTGTCATGAGCTGTCATCCCCTGCCCGTTCTCCCAGCGCTGTCAATGGCTGACCTGCCCAGCCTCAGTGTCCCAGCCCTCTTTTTAAGAGCTGAGATTCCAGGGCTGGGTGGGGCAGCCATTGACGAGGATGGGAGAGTGGATGGGGGATGGGGCCTGTTTGAGTCAGAGATTCAGCCTATTTGGCAGTAGCCAAATCTCCGAATCAGATTCAGCTGAACTGATTTGGGACAGTCACCGAATCAGCTGAATCCAGATCTGAAGCCCATGCCAGCCATTTTGCACAAGACTAGGAGGAACTCCAAAAAGAGATGCACAGATTAGGTGAAAAGGCAATGTGAAAACAAATGAAATCAAATGAACAAAGGAATAAGGTTTGTAAATGCACATTGGAGGGGAAAATGAACTACTAGTACAACTTACAGGGTTTTAAACTAGCCATAATCAAAGACAAGGGAATTATTTTACAGATCTCAGAGCAGACCTCTTCTAAATGTGCAACTTAGGGGAAAAAAAAAAAGCATGATATTAGGAAACATAAGAAACAGGATAACAAAAATAAAAGACTAGCCAATATTCTTATTCAAGAATACAAAGAACATCAACATGCCATTATTTAAATCACAGATACATTCCATCTGCTTATAATGTATGCCAGTGGTTCTCAACCTTTTTGGCCTTGAGGCACCCCTTGTTGAACTTGAGGCACTTCTACATAACTTTTGTGAATTGAATGCTACCTAATTTAAAAAAATGAATGTATATATTACAGTGCTTATCTCCTTGCAGAGGAACTGGATAGTGGGTATGGAGTATCTGCCAGGAAAGGACAAACCTGAACCTAGGCTTATCTGCTTATTATCTCACAAAGAAAAAGGATCTCTTCAAGGACCCGTAAGGTGCTTCAATACCCTGGTTGAGAATTACTGCGGTTCTCATGATCCAGTCCTCTTAAAGATGTTAAACAACAAGAGGAGGTACTGAGAGGAAGAATAAGGAAGATCAAGGGCATGGAAATGGTATCATAGAAAAAAATGCAAAACAGGAACTGTATAGAATATCTATGAAAATAAAGGGAACTCCAATTATTTTGTTAATTATTATTCTTCTGCTTACACTTGCTAATTTAAATATTAGTACTTGCTAGTCACACTATCCTAAATGGATCTTTTCAAAGGTTACATGACCATTAACTTACAATCACTGCTAGAGTTCTGCAACACAGATGTTAAATTCCTATGTCAGATGACCCTTGCTGCAGTTTTGCAGGCTGAAAAATAACACCTCCAAATTAGGTCATGGAAGATGCGATTCAATATTTTACCTATTCAGTCTGAATGAACAGTGCATTTGTCTCTTTATCCAAGCCAGAATGAGGCTGCTGAGCTCGTGGATACAGACAGCATCTTTTGATCTTGGGACATGAAGTAGTCAGTGGTCACATCTATGTGAGCAGTGGACTGCACATTTGTTACTGTGCAGTCATTTAGTATTTGCATAACCAAGTACAAAATGACTGCGTGGTAATCAGCATTAGTGCACATTTCTTTCCCCGCACCTTCTTTTACAGACACTACTGCACAGTAGCATCACGTAAAAATGTGCCTAGTGAAACACCTCGTAGTATCAAATTAATAAGTGAATCAGTGATATCATTTGCATGCTCCAAAAACTGAACTTCTCCTGTTCTCAATCTAAAATTTGCAGTTGTATCTTCCAGTTAATTGTGGTGCAATATTGATTGACTTTAGGGTTTTTTTAGGGACTTTCTGAGAGTATCAGTTGAATTACATGGTGGTTTCATGATCCAATGCTTCCTAATGTCAGCCTATGCTTTGCTTCATCTGTTTTATGGTTTAAAAAAGACTTCCACACTCTTGTTAATTGCTTCTTATTTTAGTACCTCAGTAATATTTTCCAAGAGACATGGACCCACTCTATATTCAAAAGTCTAGTTGTTGCTTCCTGAATTCTATACTATCATTTTCAAATACTGGCTTGAGAAGCAGCTAGAGAGTAACACAGGCCACCAGGAACTAAAGGAATTCCGTTTTAGCATCTGCTGGTCTGTGGAGCAAAAGATATTGCCTGAACCCAAGTTCTGATCTCTTGCATGACAGAGCAGCGCACTGCTGCCAGGCCAGCCATCTCTCTTGCAGGATTTCTGAGGTGGAGATTTAGTAATCAGAAAAACATTTTCATGCCTGAATGATATTGCTTTGGTGCATTTGCCCTTGAAGTGTTCTGGAAAAAAAAATTCCCTCAATGCCTCCAAGCTATGACTGGAATGAGAATTTATAATGTTTAGGGCAGGGTGCATTCTAAATTAAATGTGAGGCATGATTTATCAACAAAATAAAATTTTAAAAGTGTGTGATTATGTTACACAAGAATAGCCATCAGTATAGGGTTAAATACTATTCTATATATACCTTGTTGGAAATTCAATGAACTGTTGGATCAATATTTTCCAAACTGTCAGTCATAAAATAAGTAAATACAATTCTTTTGACAAAACAAGGTAGAGAGTCTCCCAGTGTACAGATACGACACATCACACATTGCAGCAGTTTTCATGTTCTGAAGCAAAACAACTCCACAGTCAAATACTCATGTGCCAGATGCACAAACTGTATGCATGCGGCTGCTGAGCTGTCTGAAGAACACAGCACAGGTCATTTCCTTTACTTAAGGGTATTGGGGAGAGGTCTACAAACCAGAAACCAAGTGTGTTCATTTTTGCAGTTCAGAATTTTTTCTCTTTTTCCCACTCCCTGCTCACTTTTTAATTTTCTCTTCTACCTACAAATTGCTCCTGCAACAAGTACAGATGCATGTCCTGACAGTGTTCTTGTCAGATACAGAACTAATTTGGGGGGTAATGGGTAATAGGAAAAAGGGTGGAAAGTTGTTAGATTTTTCCTCTTTAGATTATACTTATTTTGGTAAATGATACAGAGAGAAAGCTAAAGATTACTGAAGCATCCCAGTTCAACTATAGGACCAAAATGTAGGCAGTAGGCATTATTATGCCTCTCTCTCTCTCTCTCTGTTTGTCAGAATTGCAGAATTGGAATGTCAGAATTCCAGACTAGGTTTCTGAGCCCAGTAACTTCTCTTTAGGCAGTGGCTAGAAAAAAGATGCTTAGAACAAGAAGCAAACAGAACTGTGATAGTCTAACCCTTGCAAAAGGTTTCCTATTGCTTTTTAATGAGACTGGCTTAACCTTGAAGGACAAAGCTTAAAATCTTTTCTCTACATTTACAAAAAGCTGATGAATCCTGGGTATTTTGTATCTATTCCAATACTTTACCAATTGAATTATATGTCAAGTTTTATATTTCTATCATATCCTATACCACTTATTTCCACGTTCTAATTATACAAAAAAAAAAATCAACCCAAACTCCCCAAGTTTAATGTGTTTTGGATTTCCCACCTTTCTGTCAGGATGCTTTTAAGCTTTCCTCAAAGGCACTGGGTGTTAGCTATAGCCAAGGCTAGGGATTGACTGTGGTGTACCAATGCTCCTGCTAGGACCAAAACAAGAATTTTCTAGCTAAAGCATCTTGCCCTTCCACTCGAGGTAAGGCTGATTGCCATATTTGGCTATGGACAGATATTCAAAAAGCCTGAGCCTGAATTGATTCAATCTTGATAGATTAGTCTAACCTGGTGAGAGTGAACCGGTTTGTAAGTGCACAGACATCCCAGACATGCAGGCACATGCCTGCAGTGGCTCAGGCTAGAAGCTGTGGGGGATGCTAGAGCAACCCTCCTATCCCTTTCACAGCACTGAGCTGAGGCTGGCCATGGCCAGACCCCGGTAGGATGCTCTGATTAGCCCAGCAGAGAATTAATAACAGTGTTTATCACCTCATTAAGAAAACAACAGAGGAACATTACCTGTTGATTCAGCAGGGACCTAAGCCAGCATGTGGTTTGTTAGCTAATATACACACACTTCCTCAGCAAGGTGTGGGGGGGGTAATTCCTGCTTAGCAGGGAGTGCGGGGGGGAGGATGGCAGCCTGCAGTCTCTGTACCTGCAGCCAGGGAGCAGAGGGGAGACGTCAGCCCTGCTATGAAGCAGAGAGCCCCACCCAGCCCAGAGAGTATGCTGGGATGCTGGAGGTGTCTGGTTTATCTTAAACCAGCAAGGGGTCTGGGACAGACATTGCATAAACTGGTTTGACCCAAATCAGTTAAGTTTGATACTACATTCAACCAAGTTTATCTCAAACCAGTTTCAGCCATTTTCAAACTGGTTTTTGTGCACTGAACACCTGTTCTGTTACAGGCTTAAATCAGTTTCTGATCACTTAAACCAGTTTATGGGTAATGTCTGTCCCTAGCCTTTGAGGTCAGGAAGAAATTTTACTCCATGGTCAGATTAGTATGGACTGGGGGGGGGGGGGTTGCCTTCCTCTGTAGCAGCAATCCTCCACCTAGAATCTCTTGAGTATATACTGACAACATTTCAAAGAAGCAGGACTCTGGCTCCTATGGGTCCCCAACTTTATCTGTGGCAGGTTCAGATACTAGGTCCTTCTTGTGTTAGGCTTGATGGTAGTCTTATGTAGAGTTTAGATAGAAATGACCCTGCCTCAAGCAGGGGGTTGGATGAGATGTCCTTCTCAGCCTACTTCTCTATGATTCTCTATGACAATAGTAACTCACTCACTCATGTTTTACATCCATAGAAGAGAGTTGGGATGATGACTGCATTGTAAACATAGATTATGTCTTTCTGGAGATCAGAATGAATAAAGACATACTAAAACAATTTTCCAAAGGAGGCACATGTATGCCTGATCCTGTTTTGGTTCTCCACATCAATGTTCACCCTCTGAGAGAGGTAGCTACTGAGGTAGGGAAAATGTTTGAGCTTAAACATCAGATGTGGAGGAAGAGTGATTTGGACAACGAATCCGATGGCTAAAGTTCCCCTTGATTGGTATTTGTTTTCTGGCTGTCACCCATTTTCTCATCTATGACTAAACTTCATACTTCTCACATTATGATTCCTTAGTTTTATTAAGGGCCTAGGACTTTATCAAAAGATTTCTGAAAAACTAAAATGATAATACGTTCTCTTTTACAATCTATTTTTATCACATCGAAATTTCAGTGAACTGAAGAACTAAGATTGTACTGAACAAAACCTAAGCTAGTCTGAATTTAAATGTTTGGAGTTTTTTCAGGCTGGATTTGGGTACACAGGTCCCTCAGTTATTTTTGAAATTTCCAGCCTACCTTAAATCACAGGATTGGACTACAGCCCACTACTTTGGGATTCAAATGATGATTCCTTTAGAGTGAGGAACAATAATTATTACCCTGTCAGCCAACATTATAGGAGATTATTTTAATAAGAGACTGAATATGTGATTCTTCAAAATACTTCGAAGGCATATGTAGCATCCCATTCAGATAGGGTTTTTGTACTCGATTTCAAATTTGTGTCTGTCTCAACATTTTCTCTCTTAACACTAGAGATGGGTAGAAAATGTTCCTTTCCCACAAAAATGTTCAAGCATTAAAATATTTTTCCTAGTCTGAATGAGGAGGTAGACAAGATATTTTGTGCTTTTTCATGGAAAAACAAATCGCCCTAAAACATCAATAAGCTGCTGTTTTGCCATTCATGTAGGAAACGCAGCTCCAAGCATCTGTTCAGCCTGATACTCAGGAGAGACCATTTAAAAAAAGCAGAAAATGGCTGTCCATTTATACTTGTTCTACTTCAATATGGAAATAAGAAAATCCTGTTACAAAAATCATTTCATTAAACTGCAGGTGAAACTGTAAGTGAGACTAGGGGACTGCCAAAAACCTACCTTTGTCTGAAATCCTTTGGCTTTGTATAGTAACTTCCCACTTCATTTCTTAGCTCTTGTTTATTTGCTAATTTTAAATAGCCTTCAAGATCTGCCAGTTACTCCATGAAAATACAGTTGTTTGGCTGCTGAACGTTTGCATGAATGGAACTGTATTGGAATTAAAAATGCTTCATACGGCAATGTCATCGTTATAAACATTTATTGAGCTAGGTGCAGTAATCTGAAATAAACCTTCCTACCAGGAGATAACACATTTGTCTAATGTGAATTAAAAAACCTAATCTTTGTCTGGAGCCAAAAGATTTTTTATTTGTTTGTTTTTAGTGCGGATAGAAATGGATATAGAAAGAATACTTTGGGAACTGGAATTTTCTTTTTTGCTACAATGATTTAATAATCTTACATTAATTCTAGACAGGGAAATACTTTGTAATATATGAGTTAATCATTATTGATTTTTTTCATGTTCACTGAATTGACAGTACATAAGGGCATGTCTACAGCAGATGTTTACTGCAGAGCTGCTTAACTGGCTCCACAGTAAAGTGTCTGTGTCTGCATGCGTGGCCCTCTCTATGTGGTCCTATAAGGTCACAATAAACTAATATACACCACTGTAGATTAGTACTTGTAAATACAAGTACTATCCTGCAGTGGCAGGATAGTAGCGTGCAGCAATACACATATAGATGTTGACAGGGCTGGCTAGGGCATGAGGGTGCTTCAGTGCAGCAGACCCCCCAGGTTCCCTGCCAGCTAGGACTATTCCAACCCAGTTCAACATGCTGCAGTTCTGCATGCACATATAAACCTGGCACCTGGAAGCAATAAATTCTAGTGTCATTTGTGCTAGAGTTTATTGGTCTGTGCCAATAACACATGGAGATGCACCCAAGTACTATAATTCCTTTTGTATTAATGGAAATACAGCAAACTAGAATTACTAGATGCTAACAAAGAGCAAAAGGGTCCAAACCCCCAAACTTTACTGACAATTGAATATGGTTCAGTGAACTTCCTTTTAAATTAAAATAACAGCAAATGTTTATTTGAATTCATATTTAAAACTTGGTTCATGAAGTGCAGTTCACAGGGTCATCTGTGAAACGTGGTTTGTAAATTCCATTTGAGGATCAGGCCTGAGAGACCGGAGACAGATGGTGCTCTGTTCTTGTCTTTGATAGATTTTAGGTGTGTGCTCATTCTGGTGCACCATTGTTCCTTGGTGTCTCCACGTAATTTCCATCAAGGCACTGGGTGTCCTGATGGAGATATGTATTGTATTGTGAAGATATCTCCATACTGGAGATACAGTTGTCAGGTTTTGCATGTCTTGTCATGGCATGGCTTGGATCCATTTGGTGTGTTTTGGGCTGTAGGAAGTTGACTTTTGGTGATGAGGTTAGAAGGTTCAGTGTTTGTTTGAATTTACAAACCACTTTCCACAGATAAGCCTATGAACTGCACTTCATCAACCTCCTAGGTACAGAAACTCATGGAATCAATATAGATATTGGAATTCTGACACACTACAACCTGCCAGACATCTGACACCCCAGGTACCTCTCCACTTTTACCTGCTACATCCTCCTTCCCCCTACCCTAGCCTGCCTCTCACCCCCTGACAGCTCCATTTCCATTTTCACTAATCGGCGTTCTTGCCTGCACTGCATGGCAGTCTCTGGCTTCTTTACTATTCCTTCCATCCAGAAACAGCACACACGCATACCAACTGCAGGTGCTTCCTCAGCCTGACAAAGTGTTTTTCAACCAAAAACTTTCTAAGATATTTTTTCTGTAACTATTCAGTTGGTCTGCTAAAAGATACCAGATCAAATTGACCCAAAGAACCTTGCCTGCCAGTGCCATGTCCTTAGACCAACACCTCTAGCATGTGTCCCTGGTCAGCTGACCAGAAGGATGTGAGGCCATGGGCACATCTAAGCCCCAGGGCTGGGGTTGGCAAGAAGAGTTTTTCTGGCAGCTGCTGGAGAAGAAGCTCATGCAGGAGAGGTGTAGATATGCTCAGTTACAACTGGAACCCTACTTTCCCTGTTGCTATGGAAATGAAATAAGGTTTGCCATTTTTTTCTGATATAGATTACTTCTTAGAAAAACCACCCATAACAATGTACAGTGGGCACCAAGATATCATTTCCTATCCCATGCAAACAGCAAGAACCTTGACTCTCAACTACTCCAATATTTTAGCCAGCGCAGCTGAACTAATGCAACGAAGTCAGTATGCTGCTTCAGGAAGAGGCCTAGAACATATTAATTGCCAGATAAAGCAAAGAGCTTAGACCAGACTGTTCCTCTAGGTTTTGATTCACTATCCTTCCATTATGATTAATATTTAACAACCTGGAGCCCATCCTGGAAAAAAAATATAGATGCTACTACAGTTTAAATGACAATTAGCCACAATAATAAAATGTTACAAAATTACAAATTTTAAAGTGCAACATTCAGTAACAATGCATAGAATTCAGTTAAATCTGTTAGGATGTGTCTACACAAGACACAACAGTGCTGGAGTGTCCGCTGGCAAAAACCATGACACCACCACTATGCTGCAAAAGCAATGCATTCCCTCTTTATAGCATGTTGCTATGGCGATGTAGTGGCCTAAAATAACCATGATATCCATCCTCTCTGTAATTGTCCTTCAGGTATTTGAAAACTGTTGTCAAATCCCCTTCACTTTTCTCTTCTCCAAGCTAAATAACCTTAGCTCTTTCAGCCTTCCCTCAGAAATCTTGCTTCCAAGGCCCCTAATCATTTTTGTTGCTCTCCACTGGACTCTGCCTAATCTGTTCACATCTTTCTTGAGGTGTGGGGCCTAAATTGAACACAGTTCTCCAAGTGAGGTCTCACCAGTGCTAAATAGAGTGGAAGGACCTGGTTTGCAAGTGAGCTTCCTGTTAATACAACCCAGTATGCTTTTTGCTTTCTTTCTAACAAGAGCATAATGTTGGCTCATTTTCAATTTATGGTCAACCAGAACCCCCAAAATATTCTCTGCAGTACTGCAGCCCAGCCAATCATTATCCAGTCCATATCTGTGCATGAAATTATTCCATTCCAAATTCAGAATTTTGCATTTGTTCTCATGAATTCTATCTGATTGATTTTGGATACTTTCTCCAGTTTATCCAGGTCATTCTGGATCTTAACCCTACTCTCCCGAGTATCTGCAATTCAATCCAATTTACCATCCACAAATTTGCTAAGGATGCTCTCAATCCCATCATCCAAATCATTATTGGATATTGTAAACCATATCAGATCCAGAACAGACCCCTTTGGAGGCTCACTTAATACCTCCTTCCAACTAGAAATTGAGCCATTGATAACTGGTCATTTAGTACAATGATCCAACCCATTATATGTCCACCTTACCATATTTTTCATCTAGTTTGTATTTCTTTAGCTTGTTAATGAGAATGCCATGGGAGACACTGTCAAAACTTTTTGCCAAAGTCAAGGTATGTCACATCCACTCATCTCCTCCCATTTATAGAGTCTGTCACCTTATCACAGAAGGAAAACAAATTGGTCAAGCATAACTTGCTTTATGTGTATCCCTGCTGACTGCTCATGATCACCTTGGTCTCCTTTAGGCGGTTCACAATAGGTTCCTTGAGGACCTGCTCCAAAGATCTTTCCAGACATCAAGGTCAGACTGCTGGATATATAATTCCTTGGATCCTCCTTCTTCATTTTCTTATAGTTTGGTATATATTTGTCCTTTTCCGATCAATTGGAACTTCACCTGCTCTCCATGATTTCTCAAAGACAAATCTATATTCTAAATGAACTGGGAACACTCTTTTCTAGTTTTTCCAATAGGTCATCTTTATTTATTGAAATAAGAACTAATAAATGTCCTTCTCTCCCATTCTGAGAGGAGAGATATTCATTTAAGTTTATCAGTGCAATATCACAGATTGAAAGCAAGATCTCCACTCTGATATAGCTGATGTGCATTCTAGGAGGTGAGGGAAGTGGAGACAGCTTTCAACTCTAAAAGCTTAAATGAAGTCAAAAGGAGCAGACTGGCAGTGGCAAATGTTGAAAACTTGCTTGAGAACAGAAGGGAAAAATCTTTTCTTAAATTGCTAGTTACACTAATGCCCTGCAGAAATGCATTTGAGTGGCTATGTTGCCTGTTTTTTTGAAATTCTATCTCCTTCCATAACATGACTTTTCCTGACACTACTGCAATGCACATATGCATTAATGTGCTGAAGTCATGCTTTATCTTTTGTCCTATAAAAATGTTCCTGTTCTGCAAGAGCAAATTTCTTAAATATTTCAAATGCAGTTCTTCTCTAAATATTAATTCTAATAAAGAGCACCTGAAGAATATATCTTCATGCCTCAGTAATTTGCCAATGAAATATGCTCAGGTTATAAATAATTATTTTTTCTCCTCCCTTAGCTCCTCACTCTGAAAACTCTATTTTGGTTGTATATCAATATTGGAAGGCACTGGGGCAGACTGTATTTTTGGCCCCCATTTACACCACTGAAACATTATTCTTTCAAATTATGTTTTAATTGCAACAATGCCTTCCAACTGCTATTAGAAGCAAAGGAATTGTTATTCTGGGTGAGACCCGAAGATCATCTAGTCCAGTCTTCTTCCATGTCCAGTAGCAGTTACTCCAGTGGAAATGGTAGAAACATCAGATGCAGATGTAGGATAAAATGACGTAATTAGGTTCCACCATCATCTGTATCAATTAGAGATTGGCTTCAAACACACAAGTATATGTTTTCCAAAATGTTTATCATTATTTGCTATAACTCAGGGTATTTGCATTGTCCATATAGCCAGCCAATCCCTTTTTTAATCTTGCTAAATTTTGACCTCAGTGACTTCCTGTGGTAATGAGTATCATCATCTATTTATATACTTCTGAAAAAAAATTTTTTTTTCAATTTTAGTCTGCAGCCTTTAATTTAATTGAACAAACTTCTCTTGTGTTTTGAGATAGTGAGATCAGAAACTCCCAAACTCCTTTCTCTATACCATTTTACCATTACTTGAATGCTCCTATGAAATCTGAACTTGCATTTCTACATGGGAAAACTTTTACAATCTTTTCTCCTGTACTGTTCAGAATGGTACTACCTGGTTTACCAAGGTATGTGCCACTTCAAAGCCCAAGGTGGAATGGAGGTGGTGGAGGAAGGAGAAAGAGACCTGCCTGGGGTTGCAAATCCCACTCCCCGTGCAACAACATGCCCCCACGTTGCCAAAGAACATTTGCATCCAGAATCAGGATCCTCAGTCACCTGAGGATATATCAAGCCTGATGGACCTCATCCTTGATTTTGAGGGACCACTGATGGACCTGACACATGGAAGATATTGAATTTTAGCCGATTTTTAAAATGAAATCTTTACAATTTTACTAGGAGGAAGCAAATTATACTACCTGAAATCTGAGACCCCGCTCCTTCTTTTGTTTGAGGTAATTTGCATCATCACAGAGCCCAAAGACACCTCACCACATAAGAAATTCCTGCCCAGAAGAGCATTCCATCCTTGTCCTCTTCTGCAACATATGAAATATCATAACCAGCAGGAAATATAAGTACATCCCCCTTGCCACCAAACAACTTTGAGGTAAACAGACTATTCCAACTTTTCTCTGAGCCTAACCTGCATAAAATGAAGTGCCCGACACAAGAGATTTTACCACACCTTTAACTCTCCTATGAAACATGAACTTTCATTTCTACCTGGGAGAACTTTTACAATCTTTTCTCCGATGTCTGAATAAGGGTGCTTGTGTCTGAAAACTTGCAACTCAAGAATGGGTTTTTTTTTGCAAAAGTCTAGTTGATCTAGCAAGATATCACCTCTACTATGAGTTCTGATTCCTTTCTCTATACCATTCATTATCCTCTATAATTTTAACCTCTCTCATTTCTTCCTTGTTTTTTCAAACTTCCTTAATATAGAAGTTTATCTACATAGGTCCTTTGCCTTTTTTACTGCTTTTCTCTAAAATTACTCTCCATGATATTCTTTTAACAACCCATTGTAAAGCTTACATTTTGCTCAAGATCTTGAACTTCATTATACTGTGGTCACTATTATTTAGCACCCTAACTACTGTTACATCTTGAAAGGACAACCACTCCAGTGATTAAAGGAAAGTAGATACGATACAGCTTGGCTTTTGAACTGTCCCATGTGACACTTTTATAAGCAAACTGAAGAAATATGATCTAGAGGCAATTAACAGAAGGTTGAAAATTAACCCTGAGTGAGGCAGTGTTAATGGTTTTGTGTCACAGTGGGAGGACACCGTGGCGGTCCGTCTTGGGCTCAATTCTCCCCAGCAGTATTCATTAGAGAGGGACTCCAAACACTCTGGAGACAGGATCTAAATTTAAAATGGTCCTGATAAATTACAGAAGTGATCCACAAGATGTAATGAAATAAAATCAAACGTAAAGCATGACACTAAAAAAGAAGTCAAATGCACAAGTGCATCATAGGCAGCAGTACTGAAGAAAGGAATCTGAAAGTCATACCACCTCACAACCTAATTATTCGTTAATAATGTGATGCTCTCCCCCAAAAAAAGCAAATCTTTACTCACCTTGGCACCAATAAAACCTCATTTAGAGAACTACATCCAGTTTTGGGCACCACACACACACACGCACACACACACACTTATGTGTGTATCCTTTGGACTGTCTAATTTGTCAACATCTTTCTTAAAGTATGTTGCCCATACTTTATATGTATAAAATGGAAGATTTGCATTTGTTTGGACTAAAAAATACAAGGCTGAGGGAGATATGACAGTCTTCCAATATATACAAAGACAATGATCAATTGTTCTCCACATACACTGAGGGTAAGACAACAAGATATGAACTTAATTTGTAGCAAAGAAAAAAACTAAGTTAAACAGATGAAAACTTTTTAACTTAAAGGAAAATTAAGCAGATAAAGATATGCAGGGAGGTTGTGGAATCACCATCACTGAGGTCTTTAAGAATAACTCAGATAAATGTGTTTTGGGTTTCATCTAGATGCACCTGATCCCACTTTATATGAGGACAGTATATTAATTGATATTCTGAGATCCCTTCTTTCCCTATACTTCTAAGATTCTATCTTGAATTACATCCTGTGAGACATGCATGTCTATTCATAATATGAAACCCTTCCCATACCTAGACAAGATAACCCTGTGGTCACTGTGCTAACCAGACAAGAGGCAATTTTATTAAGTCCAAAGTAATTTTATATAAATTTGATAGATTCATACATAATTAATATCTTCTGAACATAACCTTGCTCGGAGCAAAACCCAAATAAAAAAGAATCAAAACTCTAATTCTGTTCAAAGCTGAGATATTGTACCTGACTGTATCAGTATCAACAATGCATAGAAACCTCATCTAGTACTTCTCTAGAGCCATAAAATCATCACACTCATAAACTGCCTGCCAGTTACTGTAAGTGTGGCTCTACAAACAACATTTTTAGTAACATTTCTAATAACAATATTTTAAAAGGGCATGACTACACACCAGTGTTTATTATTATACTCCATAATTTTTGTATTATGTTAACAGTACCACAAAGATCCCATGAGAATCAAGGCTCAATTGAACTGGGTTCTGTACAAACATAATAAGTGAAAGTTCCTTGCCTCGTGACTTTACATAGTTTCAATCCTGCAAATATTTACACATTATTTTACTCACATGAATAAATCTATATATGTACATAATAGCTTGCAGGAACAGGTTTCAATTTAAGAGAAAAGCCAACAAGTACGTACAACAACCAAACATAAATAATGGGTAAGGACTGTAAGGGCAAGATTATAGGAACATGTTATATAAATTGGCTATCAGCAGCTTCTAAGGTTATTTTTCTGGATAATGTAAGTGGACTGCAAGCTACTGACTTCTTGCCTAAAACAATTACCATAAAAAGTCATGATTTTGATGCAAACAGATCATTTAAAATGAACAAACCTGGGGCATAATTTGCCCTTTTAAAAATCTGATACAACTGTATGCCATAGACAGGGTGAGCTAGCAGACTGTCTGAGCCATGAGTGTAATGCTAGACTCTAGCTGGCATACTGTAAACCAAGAATCCCAAGACCAGCATAGAAATGTAACTCTATACGTTAAGATGGGATTTTCAAAAGTAAACGGCATTGGTCTGCGTTCCACTGAAGTCAAGAATAAACTCCTATTATGTTTGCCGCAGTGAACTTAGGCATATGTTTAATGTTTTAGAAAATATCTTAGTATTTTATGTACCAAAAAAAAAAGAAAGAAAGAAACTGTATGAGCAAAAAACAATTTGTTTTAAAATGTGCTAATTTAGTTAAATATCATTTACAATCATTTGCATTACACAAGTGACAAAAATAAGTGTCAGTAACATATGGAGATGGTCATTTGTGTTGGTGTTTGCTTTTTTGTGCTGTTGATAAAAGCATACATCTGTTGATAACAGATGTAATTTAATTTTACCTTTAACTAAATTCTACAACGGGGAGGGAAAAAAAGACCCAGTAAGTGAAAAGCTGCCATTGCCTATTTTCAAATTTCATAGCAACGAGGGAATTTTACTTCCAGAGTATGAACTTTTGAATGTGAAGTGTAAAGGATAATGCTGAGACTGATTTTACATGCAACTTGCTCAGAACAAGGTACTAGTACCATATGCACTAATGCAACAAATGTTAAGAGCAGATGTTTTCTTTTACTTTATCAAAGTAAAAATTATCTCTTGCAAAGCTAAAGGTGGATTGCACAAATATATAACTGCATTTCAATAACCTCATTCTAATTGATGTTCAATTTGGTGAACAATAATAAAACCCAGCATCAAACTGCTCAAGAGAAGAATCTGTCTTACATATTCCGTGATTAACTTGCTTTGTTAACCTACAGCCAAACATACTGAAGTGGAGATGAGACAAAGCCAGGAAATGTTCAGAACATATGGCTTGCCAGTTCACTGGGAAAATATCCCAATTGGTTTTTACACTAATATTCCAGAGCAGTCATGTGAATGCATCTTTGTAACTAGTATTCTGACCAGAAAAACACCTTCCTTACTGCAGTTTATTATATACAAACAGATGTATCATTTTATTTTAATGAAATAAAATGTTATTAAGAAAATAGAAAAGTTAAACATCTTTTACTTTTCTAATAGGGATTTTTTTTTCCTTACTTATTTAAATTATGTGCATTTAAAATATATTCTTTTCTAGTCCCTGTACCTATTGCCAGGACTTCTGGCGGATCAGGAAAGCTTGGCACTCAATCAGTAAAAGTTATTTTTACTTGTTAGAAGTGAAGGACTAATAGTTATTATTATTCATTATTATTGAGATTGTGGTCTTGCTTAGGAAATAGTGACATCTAGCACATGTCATTGTGCTAGGTTCTTATACAAGTAGAAGAGAAAATGGTACAGGCTAACATGAACCTTAAAGCACTCAAGACAGGAAAATCCAAACATCTTCTCTGTTCAAAGGAGAAAAGGAATGCAGTGCTGAATGTGTGTCCTGTCCAAGGTTGTATAGCTTTGAGGAGCAGGACACTGGGTTAGGGGCATAGCTTGGCTGAAATCTACCATGGCAAAAATCTTTCCCACTAGGGGCTTTGTGAGTGTCCTGTACTGGCTTATTGAATCCTCAGGTGCTTGGAAGGGAACACTTTTTAGCATCCTTGAACCTGATCCATGTCCAAGTTTCCTGCTACTAAATGAGCACAAACTATTCAGAACTTTAGACATCAGCTCCACTGGTCTCTGTTTTTGTAGAACTGCTCCTTCAGTTTTCTGAAGCCTTTCACTTTTAGACTTTGTGTAGGTAAGTTCTCATTTACTTTGAGTATACAACACAAGCGTGTCGTCTACACAAGATGCTTACTGGGCATTAGCTTAATAATGTGGTTTAATAACACTGTGCAGTAGCTTAGCAGTTAACTGTGCAGTTAACTGAACAGTGTTATTAAGCTAATGCACAGGAAGCATCACTAAAAAAACCATGTGTCGGTGCTACTGCGCAGTAAATCTAGTTACTGCGCATTTGGTTAATACCTCTTATTAGAGATACTAAACAAAATGTGCAGTAACTAAGGCCCATTAATGAATGTGCAGATGTGCCCACAGAGATTTTCTCGAGCCACTGCCAAGCACAAAGGATCAAACGCAGCTATGCTGATCGTGCTTATAAGATGGAAGTAGAATCCACTATGTAGGAATTTCAGAGTTCATGATGTTTAAAACTAGAAAAGGCCATCACATCATTTAGTCTGACTGCCTGTATACCACAGAGCATTAAATTTTCATCCAATATTGCTATGCTGGGTCCAATGAATTTAGTTAAATTAAAGCTTTTCAATCCTTAGGAAACTATACCATTTATCATACGCTGCTAATAGAGAAGATAGAAATTCAGAGATGCAAATGGAGAAATACAAGGCTAGAAATTGATTATATATGTTGACATGATTTTAAAACCTGATCCTCACTCTATCATGCAAAGCAAAATGATATCCAAGGCAACTTAACATTCACGACCCCAGATCTGATGATCAGTTTGACCGTAAACGTGTGGAATGAGACACGCCAGCTAGGCATTTAAGAAAGGGGATTTTTGTATGATTGCAAAGCACTAATACACACAGCCCCATACCTCATCTCCAGCTGCAGCTAATCTCATGATTTGGAACAGGAAGAAAGCACAGGATATGTCCATTCAAAATACCTCCTGAGGGAGAAAAATATACCTTCTTGAAGCCTTGAAACATAAGATTTGATTATAGTCACTGCTTTAATGAAGAGCTGTACTTATTATGAAAATGTTGATAGTAATACAGGCAATTCTATTTTTCTTTCATCAAAAGGAGGGGGATGAACAGAAAAACTCAACTTAATATGCACATAAATGACCAATAGCATTAGGACCTCATGAAAAGGAAATGATGCCTGTGTTTTAAAAAAATATTATTGCTATACTGAATTAATATATTTTTTTCTCAATATCAAGGAAGATGTGCAATTCTCTGAGATAACCAAGGTGTTTCCTGAAGTACTTAAACCAGTGAATCTTAACCAGGGTGTTGTGGCACCCTGGGAAGCCTTAAGATCTTTTCACCTCAAGATGCCATAAAGCATTAGGACTTTTAGGTGTACAAACATGATTCCCTAGACAAACCCAGAGATTTCAAATAGGAATCCGTAGTATCAGAAACGTTCTACCCTGCTATGGTCTTTTTTGAGTTTTTTATAACTGAAAAATGTCTCTGTTATTTTTCTGTAGTCAACAAACAAGTCAAAACTAAGAGCTGGCTTTATGTGAGGGGGTACCATGAGCCTAAAAGGTTGAGAACCACTGACTTTACCATATGTTCCTTAACACTTTCTATTTCATCTGATGGGTGGCATAAAAAGCCTTTGGTGAGATACTCTCCGAGTTCCGTACTCTCTAATAAATAATATTGTTAATATGAATAAATAAATTTATTAATAAATACAACTCATTGCTAATAACCCAATCTAAGACCTTGTATATGGCTTTAAATTAGGCAACACAACCCTTAATCTGTTGGCTTCTTGCCAAACTGACATGGTCAAGAGCCTAAGATTCCTATACTGAACATGATGCTTCCCAAGAGCGAACCCAGTTAGCCTATGCACTCAATAGAACTGCGTCCAGTTTTGGGCTCCACCATTCAAAAAGGATGTGGAGAAGCTTGAGAGAGTCCAAAGGAGAGCCACATGCAGAAGTCAGGAAAACAGACCTTATGATGAGAAGCTGAGAGCCACGGGACTCTTCAGCCTGGAAAAGCGTAGGCTCAGGGGTGATCTGGTGGCCACCTATAAGTTTATCGCGATGCTCAACAGGACCTGGGGGAACGTCTGTTCACCAGAGCTCCCCAAGGGATCACAAGATCAAATGGTCACAAACTCCTCCATGACCATTTCAGGCTGGACGTAAGGAAGAACTTCTTTACTGTCTGAGCCCCCAAGTTCTGGAATAGCCTGCCACCAGAGGTGGTTCAAGCACCTACTTTGAATACCTTCAAGAGACATTTGGATGGTTATCTGGCTGGGATCCTATGACTCCTGCCAACTTCCTGACCTTGCGGCAGGAGGCTGGACTCAAAGATCTTCCGAGGTTCCTTCAAGCCTTAATGTCTATGAAATCTATGAAATATACCTACAGCCCTCAACAGGAAACACAGTTTGCAAAGGCATAGAAGTGGAGCTGAAACTTATTATCAATCTTAGAGTCTGGGCATAGGCACATCAAGGATTGCAGCAACGGTGGTCTGGCCAGATCATCTTTGACTCTGTGGTACATGCACAGGGAAGAAAGCTTATTGGGAATACACCACAAGCTACCAGCATATCATTGCAGCTCTGTAAGGCTATGGACAGACATTATACTTAAACCTGTTTACGTGATCAGGAACTGATTTAAACCTGTAACAGAACAGACGTTCAATGCACAGAAACTAGTTTGAGAATGGCTGAAACCAGTTTGAGATAAACCTGTTTGAATGTTTGTATCAGACTCAAACTAGTTTATACAATGTCTTAAACCAGACATACCCAGCATCCCGGCATGCTCTCTGCTCCACAGCAGAGCTGGCCACTGCCCTCTGCTCCCTGGCTGCAGCTCCTTCCCCTTCCCCTCACCACTCCCTGCTAACCAGGAATTCCCCCCTCCCCTCTGCCTTGCTGAGAAGGTGACTGTGTATTAGCTAGCAGACCATATGCTGGCTACCCTGT
The DNA here is from genome assembly GCA_030014935.1 of Caiman crocodilus. Classification (NCBI taxonomy): domain Eukaryota; kingdom Metazoa; phylum Chordata; order Crocodylia; family Alligatoridae; genus Caiman; species Caiman crocodilus. Next base: position 177,602,116 of record JAGPOW010003316.1, read on the forward strand.
GCTGAATCAACAGGTAGAATCAGCAGGCAGAATCAACAAGTAGCTGATAATGTCCCTCTGTTTTTTCTTAAGTGGGTGTTTAAACACTCTTCTGGGCTAATCACAGAACCCTGTGGGAGCCTAGCCACACCTCTCTTCAGTCAGCAACGTGAAAGGGGAGGAAGGGCTACTTTAGTGCTCCCCAGCTTTTAGCCTGAGCCACTGCAGGCATGTGTCTGTATTTCTGGGATGTGTGTCCAGTTACAAAACTGATTTAGCCTGGGCAGGTTAGATTAACTTGCAAAGATTGAATCAACTCAGGCTCAGGCTTTTTGAATGTCTGTCCCTAGCCTAAGTGCCTTGAGCTCTGTGAGCTCACCAATGTGGGGATCTGCACAGTCTCTGAATTCAAATTCAGCATTATGGGGAAAGGAGGGGAACAAATAGCCCTTGGGCTCCATGAATGTATGGGCTGAGCATCACTGCCATTCATCCCCTTCTTCCTCCTGCTGCTGAATTTGGGGTGGGGAGGGGTATAGGAAGAAGGAAGGAGAGGAAGACAAAACAGCAGTAGGCTCTAGAGGTGCTTGAAAATACAGCAACTGGACGGACCAGCTGGCGAGATCATAAAGCTCACAGCACATGCAGAGCTCCCAGTAGGTATTCTGCTGACATGCTGGTGAGCTCAGAGGCCTCACTGTGTATGTGGCACATAGCCAAAGGGGGGTGTGACTATGCTGCTATACCCACCTCTAGATCCACCCTGAGCTTGGGTATTTGACTTAGGGAAACAAAGAAGGTGCTTCATCATGTCAGGCCCTGGACTGCTCAGAAAAAACCCTTAGACACCTAAGACTAGTCTACTAGCAGATAAATGCCATATGTGGACACAGGCTGCAAGTTTGAATCCCCTCAAGATGAAATGGGACTGAAATCCATATCTTCCACTTCTTGGACATGTGCCCTTACCACTACAATACTTGGCAAAAAGTAGGAATCTCTTTTTTCTCTGGTGACTGTATTTTGTTTTGAGCTCCACGCATGCCTTCAACATCTATCCTGTTTGGTCTCATCTATGAAATCAGGGATTTAAGCAGTGTTTGGGTACCTTTTACATTGATTTCAATCATGACAGACTATTGGTAGGAACTAGGAATTGAACTGACTAGCTGTTATAATTTCTGAGCATGCCCAGTACCCTGAATCTAGAAGCCTACAGATCTTTTCAGACAAAATGAAAGTGCCTAATGATAGGCACCTAATCAGTTTTGCAGCTTCTGTACAAGATTGATTTGGATTGTGATTTAGTCAGGTACATTCTAAACCTTGTGTAGGTGCTTATAGGATTGATTTGGATCTGGTCCAAAACAAGCAGATCAGGATAAGTTAACAGTTTCTCACTTAATAATGAAATATGCTAACATGACCTTAAGTATTCTTGGCTGCTCCCTTCATGACCCTAACAAAAGTAGATTACTTTTTCCTTGAGTCTGCACTTTCCATTTATATTCTAGACTATACTTATTAGTACGCATTTATGTGCCAGCTTTCTCAGAATTCTTAGCTTATGATTGATGTAGACTATTGAACATTTTTGAATTACGAATGTATCTGCTGCCCCAGGACACTAGTTAACAAGTTATTTCATGAGCTGATTCCAGTGTGGCACAACATTTGAATGAATAAAGTACTGTGCTCAAACTGTATTGAATTTTGAACATGAATTTATAAACCTTAAATGTCTGGAATTGATTAAGAAGTAACCTACAAGGTCATCAGAGAAGCTATACAGTATCCTTTGGAAGAGCTTTTTCCCATTTTCAGTTATTGTTAAAATAAAAATTGATTATAATGAACTGCAAAGCCACCACCTTTCCCTCTCTACTCTCAGTTACTATTCAAATAAAAAGTCCAAAGATAAACTGCAAAGCCAAGATGAAGACTGAGTGAAGCACAAACTTACTAACCAAGCTGTGGGAGACACTTAGCAGAGAAATAATGTTTGACTTATCTTTTAAGTGTTACATTTTCTCCTGTGTCAGACCTTTTTAGTGATTAACTAAACATATCTTAGAATGCTCTGCACTGATATTAAGGATACAATGGCTTTTATTAGGGATACAGATGGAATCTTAGAACTTTCTGGTACAGTCTTAATAAATTAAAGTTAACAGAAAAGTTTAAACCACATACTTTAAAAATAATTCTTTGCTAAATGCCCTAACAATGGCATATGATCCTCAAAAAACTCATATTTAACTCAATTCTAACGTTTACTTTGCAATTCACCTTTAAAATTCATATAATCTGATTAACCAGAACCTGAGACATTGAACACATTTGCTTAAGGATTAGATCACCCTGTGACACAATGTAGTGTCATTGCTTCCCCAATATACATGACTTACAATAACCCCACTTCCCTCAACCAATAACATTCCTGCCCAAACTTCCTCTCCTATTCTCCTCATTGCTCACTTTTGAAGGCCACAAATCCCATCTATGATGCTGTGTCTTTACAGATGAACTGTGCTTCCCCTCTACACTTCTGCCAAGTCCAACTCCCTCTGTGCATCACTCCTGCTCAGTTACCCTACAAGCTAATGGATGGAAATGGGAAGTGTTACAGGAATCTTCATTCTTCCCTTTCTTGGGAGAAGCCAAGTTGCTGGAAGCTGCAATGGTTGGGAGGCTATCAACCCCTCAGCCACTGCTAGTCATTATGTAGGATAAGAAAATCTTTACTCCTTTTCCCAAAGTCCATAGATGGCAGAAACATTGGTTATGCTGCCACCTTGGAAAGCGGGTTTCATTCTTTTATGCCACTGACCAGAAAAGGGAGGGCTATCAGGAGACTTTCATGCTTTCTGAAATGGGGAAGAAAATGGGAGGAAATTAATAGACTGATTCATTGCTGCGGCTGCAGTCACTTACAACTACCTACAGGAGAAGGGAAATTGACAGAAGCCTTTCAGACAGGCAGCTAGAAACCATTGTTTCCATTTCCCAGATAGGAAGTTCAATTTGAGGGAGTCAAAACTAAAAGAACATTTATGAAAATCACTGTAATGGAAATTTCTTGGCTAGTACTGTTGAAAATCCCTAAGTATTAGGGGTTTTTTATGCCCCCTCTCACAGTCATCAGTTAGCACACCAACATGCACCACTGCTGCCAGAGCCACCACTCCGGCCCCAGCATGTGCACCCTAGAGAACAGCACCCACCGACTGCTTCTTTTTCTTGGTGGTGTATGGCAGCAGCATAGGGCCTTCACTTATGTAGAAAAAAACCAACTGGTTTTCTGCATCATATATTTAACAAATAAATTAAAAAGATGTTGTTCTGGATCTTAATTTTAATGTAGGATTAGCTATCAAGTGGAAAAGAAATGTTTATCCCCTCCTCCCCAAAGTCCCTTGTTTTCTATTTTAAATTTGCCAATATTTATCTAGTGAACAAAATCAACCCCTGACAAAACTAAGCAGAAGTGGAAGCCTTTGCTCAGCATTAGGCAAAAGATTAAAGATCAGATGCAAAGCTATAATGCTTCAGATGGTATGAAAAATGTCTGTGATACTTAAATACTTGCAGAGCAGCTACTGTTCTGAGGTTTCTAGATAATGCAGCTGGTCACTCATTTTATTCAAGTTAATGTGACATTGCATGAAATTAATCCAAATATTTATTAATCCAATATAAACCAACAGCAAAAACAAATTAACAGATGTGTAACACATGTTAGTAGAAATGTCTTTTTCTGAATTTCTGTATAAATTGCAGGTAATTTGTTATTTGAGGAAGAAAATGTTTTCCCACTAAACCACAGTGATACAATTCATGTTTACATAAAGGATACAGGACTGACTAAGGAAATCCAATTATCTAGGTCATGAAGTAGACCATTTTACAAATAATACTTGCAGATACATGTGTGCACCCTTAGTGTCCCTAAAATGGTGATTTTTAGCTAATTGTGCCTAAATTTGATACTTGCATAAAGCTGGTATCAAATTTAGGTACAAATAGTTAAGGCACCTTAAGAGACATGTAGATGCCTTGAGGAACCTTTATGCTGTGTATGTCAACTGGGTGGGCTAGAACTGAGCCTGTGAGGCCCTATGCTGCTGCCAGACACCACCAAGAAGAAGAAGCAGTTGGTGGGTGCTGTTCTCTAGGGCACGCATGCTGGGGCTGGAGTGGTGGCTCTGGCAGCAGTGGTGCATGTTGGTGTGCTAACTGATGACTGTGAGAGGGGGCATAAGAAACCCCAAAAGAACTCAAGCTCCTACATGTATGTGGGCATGCTGGGAAGGAGAGGTGGCTTCATGTACTCCCTGCATTGTACGAAGAGCAAGAAACTGTGCAGCAAACCAGCAGAGGCACAGGTAAGGACAGGGGCAGGAATTGTGCCCCTACACACAGTCATTGGTTGGTATGCTGATGGGTGTCACTGCTGCCAGAGTTGCTGTTCCAACTCTGATATCTATGCCTTGGAGAACAGCACCAGCCAGTGCTTCGTCTTGATGGTGCCCAGCTGCAGTGTGGGGCACCACATGCTCAGCTCCAGCTCACTCTTGATGGACGCTGGGGAGGTAGGAACACGGAGAGGGGGTTAGAGCTGGGGCCAGGGCTGGGCCGATCACATTGGAGGGGACTGGAGGCTCCTTTCTCCCTTGGCCTGCGCTGGGCAATATAGCCCCGGCTATCCTGCTGCATGCTTTGGGGGCCTGTCCAGGGTACTGCCCAGAGATCCATGTTAAGGCAGGCATGTGTAGTCAAGTGCCTAAATCGCCTTAATGCACTTTAGGCTAAGGCACATTAAGTTTAGGTGCAAGTAAATTCACATGTAGACATGCCCAATGCCTTTTTTTGCCTCGGTCTTTACAGGCAAGGTTAGTTTCCAGACTAACCAGGCAACACAGGTTGGGGAGAAGGTGAGAAGCCCTCTCTAGAAGGGTGGCGAAGCACTTGAAAAGTTTACCTAGGCAGGTGATAAAGTCTCCATCTTTAGAGGTTTTTAAGGCCTGGCTTGACAAACCCCTGGCTGGAATGATCTAGTGGGGGATGGTCCTGCTAGATGACCTTCTGAGGTCCCTTCCAACCCTAATTGTCTAGGACTGGTAGTAGTAAGTTAATTCAGTACAACTATAAGAGTTACTCTTTCTCCATCTCAAATAATACAAGTGAAATCATGGTGTCACTAAATTCTCTGCCATTTCCTTGACGGATCTCAACCTTTGTGTTTCATCTCAGCATTTCTAAAACAGGAACAACAGTACTTCTCTTCAATTATTTAAATATTAAAGAGTGGGAGATGCTCACATTCTATATGGTTGGTGGTGATTTAAGTACCCAAGACAGAGAAATTGATTGTATAAAATGTGGGACTCACAAGAATATAGATCTGTAGGCAGAAAAAGCTTCAGGATTCCAAGATGTGGATGTGTAGGAAACAAGTATGCCCAGAAATAATGGAGTCTTCCTGTCTGGAACATGGACCTGCACTTAAGGAAATTGTTTAATGAAAATGCTGAAAATAAGAGGGGAACTAATACACAAATTGAATTCGAGGTTTGAGTAATTAGCACTGAAGACACTGTTTATATTTTGCCCTTCTTTTTTTTTCTTTCAGCAAGTGACTGATTCTTTCTCCATTAGCAATAACATTTATCTTCTAATTTATGCTAATAAAAACATATATTTTGATGGATTATTTAAAACTTATGAATAGCTCATTATGATTTATTTTTATTTTTTCCTTAAAAAAAATCTATAAAAACTGACTATAATTGTAACTGAAGAACTCATTTTAAGTCATTAGTTCCCATTGTATAGTCAATAAACACTTTAAATTCCATTTAAAGTACATTTGCATTTTTAACAATGACTTCAGGTAGAGAGAACAAGCCTTTTAATAACCAAGACTAAATAGCAGCATTATAACAATGAACAATAAGCCCCCAGGGATTGGCCATATAAATTCAGGGGGAAGAAGGAATTATTCATTACCAAACAATATTTAATTTTCTTTGGTATTTCTAAAACTTTATGTATAGATTGAATTCTACTACTATGCTCTGCTGATTGTGTCAATATCATTATTGCTAGCACAATCTTGAACTCTTTCCAAGCACAAAAGCACATTACCAAAGATTTAACAAGCCTGAAATATTGTCTGGACACTTTCTTTTCACTGACTTAAGAGTAGCTGGGCTTATGTTCCCATTTTAGATAATCAATGCGTAATGTTCACATGTGATGTAAAGAAAGGGTGACATCAGGAATAAAATAAAAAGTGAATGTTTTGTGAATAACGAGGAAGATTTTTTGGCCTTGGAAAAAAGATTTTTTTCTATGTATTTTTGTAGCCTGGACAAGAATGTCTGCTCAGCTATGAACTCTTCATTGAAGACCTCATTCCTAACACTTATTCATTAATACCCAACAGCAGAAAAATATCTGTGGCAACTACCCATTCCTATCTGCCATTTTAAATTAATTCAAGATTTTTAGTGACATTTGAAACACTATAGATTAAACCAGCTCAAAAGCAGATGTTGTTTCTCATGATTCTGCCTTGTAAGCAGACTAATGATTTAATCAAGCCACTGTTATTTTTTTCCCTTTAGCATAAACACACTTAGAGAGTCTACGTGCCAGAAATTTCATGAAGCCAGGCAAATTGGCAGGTGTTGTAGATTGTCTTCCTTCAGATACTACATGTACTTCCTTTATTCCTTTAAACGACATGAAATGTTTATAGAATCATAGAGAAGTAGGGCTGGAAAGGACTTCCAGAGGTCAGCTAGTCAATCCCCTGCCTCAGGCAGGATCAGCCCCATCCGAGCCATGCTATACAAACCATAATCTAAGATCTACATAAAACAATCCTCATAATCTCAATCCAGACAACAGAGACCTAGCAATCTAATTTGCCACAGGTAAAGAAGGGGAACCATAGCAACCAACATCTTGCTTCTATAAAATGCTGTCTACATATGCTCAAGAGATCCCAGGTGGAGGTAGCATAACCCTCACTACAGAGGAAGGCAATCCCCCTCTCCCCAGCAGCCCATACTAATCTGACCATGAGGTAAAATTCCTTCCTGACCCCAAATATGGTGATCAGTCTGACACTGAGTAGAGGGAAGACCCCCTAGCCAGGAATCTCCATCTTTGCTCCTACTAGACATACCCTTGTCAAAGTCCCCAGCCTTGGTTATAGCCAAAACCCAATGCCTCTGAGGAAGATTTAAAAGCACCATGACACATGTAGCAGAAAAGAGCTGGAGGGGCAGCAGGAGGAGAGGATCAATCAGCAAAGCCCAGAAGCAGGGGAAATCCCCAGAGCAGAACACAGGCAGAGCTACAGTTATTTCAAAGCACAATGCTGGAGCCTGTGCTATCCTTGCCAGTGATGCTCTCATGCCCTAAGTACTTACCAGCATTCATTCATCCAGGCTTCTGATGGCTATGCCCGCCATGTTGCTGTCCCCCCTGACCTTTACCCAGAAGCTTTTAACAGGCCTACCTTCCACTTTATACTGCACCTCTGAACATGCGTACATTATCTTTATACATAGGGGGCCACATCGTCCTTTTTTCCCCTGCCTATCTTTTCTGAACAAGCTATACCCATCCATGAACCTACTCCAGCATATTGCTTATCCCCACAGTATATGAGAAACTTCTACCTAAGACCAATGGCAGTAATTAAGTCCCAGTGTTTTTCATGGGAAGTCTCTGGCATTTCTACACTTAGGTATCATTTTCTGTATTTAATATTTTATTAATTTCCTTTTTAGGTAGAAGCTTTATGGGTAGAAGAGTAATTAGGATAGGTACAGCCATTACACTAAAATTGATCTAACTGGGTTTAGATGTATCTAAATGCCCATCTATTCAAGCATTCAAAGAAGTTAAAGTGAGCAAAGAATGGAGGTGATCTAACTAAAATAAGGAACAAGTTAACCTGATCTGTCAAACACCTGTACACTTTCGGAGTGCAGCCCCAGAGCCAGGAAAGCTGAGCTACTTCTCCCAACCCCTGGGCTACTTGTCCCAACCCCCAACTTCCTAAAGCCACCTTCCTGTCCCCCAACACTGACTGGGATATTTTTAGCCCCCTGACCTCCTTATCCCTGTAGGACCCACCCAGGCATGCTCCAAGCCTTCCCACCTCTGGACTTGCAAGCCACCCCTCAGTCCCACACAGTCCCATTCATAACTTTCTATCTACATTCACATGGCTTAAAGTAAGTCACGTGAACATGGGCTAGATGTGGCAAATGGCTCTATCCACCCTTAGATGCCATAGATGTACTGTTTTTGTTACCACTTTTGAAAGTAGGGAAGACTGAAGATAGGGCTAATTGGATGCATTAAAGCATCAGCTGCCATCAGCTGCACAATGTCTATTTTGGCAGTCAGAACATGGTAAACAGTTTTTATAACATATAACACTTGTTTATATATTTTCAATTTATGGCAAATGATGGGGTACATATTATTCACATCTGAGATTTCTTATTCAGTTATTGTTTTAGTATCTCATTTTATGTTAATATTGTTTTTTATATGGAGATTAAAACATGATGTGAAAAAGCTCTCTGACAAAGAATTCTTAAAACCCAAGTTATTTATTTATCATACAGCAGCTCAGGTTTATTACCAGTGATACAACACAGCTATTTGGTTCTCTTAGGAGACCTTTATTGTATATTTTATTTTATGCAAAACACACAGCTTGTGAATCAACTTCACGGATACAAAGGCTTCACTTTGGTATAAAAAAAAAGCTAAGCTCTTTGTCTTGTATCATTTACTTTGTCATATCCTTAGTTGGATGCTTGTTTTGATCCTGTACGTTAACTTGAAAAAAACTTCATGATAAGGATGCACCTAAGACTAAACTAATACTGTTTTTGCAGCTTTTAAAATGAGTTTTGGTAATATTTCAGTTTAGTAATAAAAAAAATAATATAACCTAGTAGAGATCTCAGGAAGTGCTACAGATGTAACTACTAAGAGTATTTTAAGTCTTCTGAAGTAAGCCAAAGGTTGATTCCTACAAATATAGGTCCAGATTCTCACCTGATTCAAGGTTACAAAGCTTTATTTACTTCAGTGGAGCTATACCAGTTTACAAAACTTGAAGAATCTAGTTTCATTTGTAATGTGATGTCCCTTTAAGTGTAGAATGGTGATTTCATATTGCCAGACGTTTGGTACTTCAGCAATCCAGAGTGCTACTAGGTGGGTGCATCTACATGTGCCATTAATGTGCAGCAAAAAAGTGTGGTACTTATTGCTCTGCAGTTCATTGCTCTCAGGAAGCTCCCAGATATGAAGTTTATATATGCACCTGGATCACAGCACACTGAGCCAGGTCACAGCAGCCCTGGCTGAGAGGGGAACCTGTGGGGGTCAGCATGTCAGGCTAGGGCTGCTCCAGCCAGCCTTAGTGAGCTCTGGAGGGGCTGGTTGGGGCATGAGGGTGCTTGAGCATAGGGCTAGCTGGCAGGCAGCCCCCCACACCGAAGCATCCTTGTCCACCACCCAGTGCCATCAGTTTCTATATGTGTGCTCCTGCCCACAAAAAGAAAAGCTATGCAGCAAGGTAGGACTTGTATAAAAAAGTCCTACCTTGCTGCAGAGTTTCTTAGTTTTGTGCTCCTTAATAGTGGTGTGCATATAGATGCCGAGACATTTACTGAAATGCAAAACTCTTGGTTCAAAGATTATGCCTTTTATTAGACCAACTAAGAAACTGCCAAAAAATTATCCTTTTCTGCATTTATTGAGTAGTTCATTAGTCAACTGTGCAGTAATTAGTCAACTGAACAGTAAATGTCTCATGTAGACGCACCCATTTGGAATCAGAATAACACCAAATCTAACAGATAGCAATGGCCTCTAAAGATATGTATCCTTGTAGCCTGTGAACTACCTTTGACAAGGAGACCTGTCCTAATCAGAGGCACCCTAGTTATTATACTTACCTACCTCTCTCTAATTGTAAAGGGACAAAACCACAGTAACAAAAATAATTAAAAAAAAATAGGGATGAAGTTTAGGGAAGAATAACCCCATATTTGTCCACACCAACTTCACAGCATGTTAATGGAATGGTCATTAGAGCAGGATGCTGTTCATATATTCCATCATATAGTCTTACCCCCATATCTGGAGAGGTAACAGCACTAAACTAGCAAGCTGAAATGACAACTGCCATGCTGAATAGCTGCGAGATTGGTGCAATCAGCAGCTGAACATTTTACTGCTGATAGAATTTAGAAGTAAATATATACTGCCTGCCATCAGGGGTCAGAAAGGTGTGAAAAACTAACCATGAAATATTTTAAAAGAATATAACTGGACATGATTTGTGTGTGTATATGTGATGATAAAATTGTAAGTTAAGGGCTAGAGAAATCCCTTCTATAGTAAGTGATTTGAAAGGTATTTATATCTGCAAAATGCAAATGCAGCTACTGTAATAAGGTTGCAGTTCTGTTTGAGTTAGATGTTCGAATAGAAATAAATGTGCAACTCTGAATCCTAGCTTATAAATCACTTGTAAAAAGAAAGCACTTTTATGCTCTCTTGATATAATGCTGACACCCAATTCGTCTGAGGTCACAACTTGCTGGGTCCAGCAAGTTATGTATGAGGAATAGGCAGCTTATGGAAAAATAAACTCCTCGTATATATTTTCTCTTTTCCCTGTGGTTTGCTTCTGACATGACACATTGGGGTTGCAAAACAGAGGTAGACCGAGGTCCAAAGAGGAGCAAACTCTTTAAAATGACTGCCTAATATAAGAAGAAATAACATGCCAGTAGATTATGGGGATCTTGTCTCTGCTCTCTTGGTTTTCATTTCTGATGGGTACCAGTTATTCACAGTGCATGGTCCTATTACTTTACCATGTTATGTTGTGTTACTCTGAAGCAGAAAAAGAAACTAAAACTCAAAGGCTTTGCATTACCTTCTTTTGGGCTAAATATAGCTAGGGTTATAGAAACAATTAAATGGATGTGTATTTTCTTACATTCCCATTTTATCTGTTTACTTGTTAAATATTCATGGCTAAGTACTAGTCTCAGACATAAACACATAGCATTCATTGTGATGTACACAACAGAGGTTGGATCTTCTGAACCAGAAAGAAACTTGCAATGAGAGCTGTAGAGAAAATTCTTTAGTCAGCTTTGAAGATCAAACTTATGTTTATGTTTTCAACAGTTCAATGCAATCCTACAAGTTGCATATCACAACTGTAAGATAAAAATGTCAATGCAGATCAAGGACAATCACAAGACAATATTTCAGGGGGATTTTACCAGAGCCCTGCTCTGGAGAATGACACGTGATTATGAGCCTCAGAATTTCTTGCTAGACTTTTAAGAAATGTTTTAAACTGAATGAAATAAAGGCCAGGTACCTGCTTCATGTCAGTGATCCTTCATGTTTATTTACTCAATGTGGTGCCAGTTGCATGCCATCATATTTGTAATGTCCTATAATTTACTGGCCAGGAAAATGAGGGCTTCTCATATCCAATCCTCAATGCTCTCCTGCCTCTGCTGTAGCAGATTGCTCAGGGCAAAGATTGGTCTTATAAATCACCTGCGCACCCACACAACATAACCTCCACACCCTCCTCTCTTGTTCCTCTCTTGTCTTTCTCCTTTTTCCTCTCTTTCTGCCTTTCTCTTTTGTCCCTTCCTTTTTCTTTCCTGCTTCTTTTCTCTGTTACTGTCCTCTACCACTGCCCACCCCCACTAGTTGCGGTCATCCTCACTCGCAGAGGACGAACAACATAAATTTACTGATTGAGCTACTGCAAAGAAGAACCCCATTAATGCTGAAACCCACCGTTCCACTTTTTGGTCTCCAGAAAGGATGGAGTGATTCTTTCCTTTATTTTGTACATTTTGGCAGCAGTGGTTTATGTCATCTTGTTATATATAGATCAAAAGAATAGACTTTAACAACTTGTTTTTCAAATCCTGAATTTCAAGATCTGAATCCTGAATTTTCTCACTGAGAGAACACTGTCTCCTACACCAAACAGAGGAAGCCAAAGCTGTTTTACATAGTAGCACACTAAGCACAATCTGGTTTGGCCCATGGGTTGCATCTAAACAAGCCCAGACGTGCAGTATGTGGCACTGCAGACATGTCTGCAGTGCCACATACCATGCACTCAGCTATTCCCCATGCTGCAAAGGAGCAGCATGGGGTGGTTTTTTTGACCCCTAAATATCTCACTGTGGTGCCAGCAGTGGGATAAATAGTGGAGAGGTACCTGAGGAGTCAGATGTTAGGCAGGTTGTGTGTCATAAATCCAATGTCTATATTTAGTCCATGATTTTTAGTATCCAGGAAGTTGATGAAGTGAAGTTCATAGGCTTGTCTCTGAGAATTGTTTTGTAAGTTTCCTTTGAGGATTAGGATTGAGAAATTGGAGAGAAAGTGGTTTTCTTGTGAGAAAAACATTTCTATAACATTCATCCAACATAAAAAGAAGAAATGGAACAAATTACTCCAAGAACAAGCTCCCCAGCCACAAAGCAACCATCAGAGGAACAACACCAACTCCTTACAACATTCTAGCCTCAGACTTGATAAAACTGAAAGCAGTGACCAATCCACAAATATTATCAATCTCTCCACACACACACACTTACCAAAACTGAAAAATCTGTCCTCCCTAAAGGCCTAAATTTCTGTCCAGAAAAATACCCTAGTAAAACACTTTAATAGGGAGAACCAGAAGAATTCTTCAGGCACCTCCACCTCAAGGAATAATTCTATGACCAAAATCAATCCACATCCCCAATAACAACTCATGCTCTGACAACACTGAAGAAAAGATCAATTCCCCCAAAACCCAACAAAACATCAGATTGGACACAACCCTAACCGTGACAACTACATTGACTGCTTCCGGGGAAAAATGAACAATGAAATAATCAACAACACACACTACCATTACAACCTCTCTCAACCAGAGAGAAAGGCCATAGAATCTCTAAGATCTAACCACCAAATAGTAATAAAACCAGCAGATAAAGGAGGAGCCATAGTCATCCTAAACAGTGGAGACTACATAAAGGAAGCCAACAGACAACTCTCTGACACCACCTACTACAAAGAACTACAAGAAGATCCTACTCCCCTTTTCACCAAAAAACTCAATAATACCATCAAATCATTTTCATCAGGACTACAAGAAAAATTACAGATCTTGATCTACCCAACCCAGAGACTTTTTATATGCTCCCTAAAATCCACAAACAAGGTTACCCTGGCAGACCTATCATATCCAACCATGGGACCCTAACTGAGGAAATATCAGGTTTTGTTGAATCAATCCTAAAACCGCTTGTCACTCAAAGAGCAAGTTTTGTCCAAGATACTACAGACTTTCTATGGAAACTTAAAAACATAAATCACCTTCCCAGCAACACCCTCCTAGCCACCATGGACGTTATCAGCCTATATACCAACATCCCACACCAGGATGGCATCCAAGCCTACCTTACATATCTACAGGAACAAGATTACAATTCAGAGTACAGACCAAAAGATATTATTGACCTTATACATTTCATCCTCACACACAACAATTTCACTTTTAATAACCAACACTTCCTCCAGATGATGGGAATAGCTATGGGCACCAAAATGGCCTCACAGTATGCCAATCTTCTCAGGAGCCACCTGGAAGAAGTTCTCAAGGACTGCACCATCAAACCCTTGCTGTACTTAAGATATATTGATGACATATTCATCATTTGGACTGAATACATGCAATCTCTAATTGATTCCATCAGAAATTCAACAATCATCATCTCTCCATCCAACTATCTCTTGAATACTCCAGCACCAACATCCCCTTTTTAGACACAATGATCAGTATCCAGAAGGGTAAAATACAGACCTCATTATACAAGAAACCCATAGACCAACATGCATATCTGCACAGAACCAGCAATCACCCTAAACATACCAAAAAAGCTGTGATATACAGCCAAGGCCTCAGATACTACTGAATTTGCATGGAGGAGAACATCTGGGATTGCCACCTCACCAAACTTAAAAAGGCTTTCACCCAACAAGGATACTCCTCGAGAGAGATATATTGCACGTTTGAAAGAGCCACCCAGATACCACATGAAGAACTGCTGAAGTACAGAAGACCCCCCTCTCCACAAATTGCACATCACTGGTTATGACATATCACCCCTCCCTCAAACTCATATGGAAAATCCTCAAACAACTGCAGCCCATGCGAGAAAGATACCCTATTCTTAAAGAAATCTTCCCAGAGACACCTACCCTAGCCTTCAAACAATCACCAAACCTCGCTAACCTCATCACCAGAAGCAAACTTCCTTGGGCCCAGAACACACTAAACAGATCCAGACCATGCCATGACAAGAAATGCAAAACCTGCCAACACATCTCTACCACCTCCACAATTACTACACCCCACAACAGAGCCATCAGTATCCCAAGATCTTACAGCTGCACCTCCAGAAATGTTATATATTTTATTCAATGCACCAAATGCCCTGATGGAAAATACGTAGGAGAGACCAGACAACAACTGCACACCACAATGACTGCACACCGGAAATCCAACAAAGACAACAATACCCAATTACCTGTGGGAGCACATTTCTCACAGGAAAGCCACTCTCTCTCTCCAATCTCTTAGTCCCGCTCTTCAAAGGAAACCAACAAAACACTTCCCAGAGACAAGCCTATGAACTCCACTTCATCAACCTCCTGGATACTAAAAAATGTGACCTAAATATAGACATTGGATTTATGGCACATTATAACCTGTCTGACATCTGACTGCCCAGGTACCTCGCCACTATTCATCCCGCTTCTCCCCCTCACGCAGCCTCTCTCTCATCCACTGACTCCTCAGTTTACACCTTCACTGCCTGCCTTTCTTGTATGCATACCAGCCCAGCCCCTGGCTTCTTTACTTTTCATTACATCCAAGAAGAGAACACGTCAACTACTAAAACTTCCACAGTTTGATGAAGGGCTTTTAAACCCAAAAGCTTGCTTTTAAAAAAATATGTTTTTCCAACTATTCAAGTTGGTCTATTAAAAGATATCAGATTCACGCAAAGAACCTTGCCTGCCTATGTTCTTAGACCAACACAGCTACAACCTATCCCCCAGTAAGTAGATTCAGAAACTTTGCCTTAATGTCTCATGAAAGTTGTCATTCAGATACCCCAGACTTCACTTTATGCCAAGCTCTACAGTTAGACTACATCTTCCAAGAGGAACTTTATACTGTTTTCATGCTAAGAGGAGTTATCTGACTCATGGCTCTTGTGCGTTTTGGCATGTGGCCTAGCAAAGCAGCCCAGCCAACAGAAGATAATGGGATCATGGGAACATGAGAACATTTAAATATATAAGCCATGAGCCACCATAGTGTAATACTAAGCCCCCAAATATTTTGATTTTTAGCTTAGATATTTGCTTTTTCTTTAAAAATATCCATAGCAATTTTCTGACTTCAAGAACATGGATTTTTTTTTTAAAGGCCATTTTCTATCAAAAGCAGTTTTGAGTGGAGGCTGGCCTTATTAATATCCTTGAGGGAGTGAGACAGTAGTAACTAAGAAAAGAGGAATCTGATATATGCTTGGAATTTTAGTCAAATATTTTAGAAATGGTGTTTATGAAGGCCAGAATAACAGTTAGTATTTTTCATTTATGCTTCTCTAATTAAAATTCAATTCCCTTAAAATTTCTATTTACTGTAGTAGCCTTTGGATGATTCCATTAATATATAAAGATCCAGCTGTTCACTTTATGAAATCTGTGTAAGTTTCCATATCAGCTACAGTGGATATGGAAATCTCCCATATCTCTCATATCTCTCCCCCCAAAAAACCCCAAACAAAAAAAAAAACCCAACAACAAAAACAATGCTTATTTACTATTGTCTAGGACAAGCATGGGATTGTGATAAGGATTAAGACTACTTCTACAATAACTAAATGAATGTATCTCTTTTATTTTGTTACAGCTCCATTTTACAACTGCTTTGTTTTTCAAATGAAATCACAACTCCATTTATTCCCTCTGGGTGCATCTCCATGTGAAATTACCAAGCAGCAATAAACTTCAGAGCAGTTCAAGCCAGAGTCAGCTCCTCCTAGGCACAGCTTCTACACATATGCCTGGAACAGCAGCACTTTGAGCTGGCCTGGAGCAGCCCCAGGCTGACAGCAGGTATGGCTGGGGGCATCAGCCCTGGACTCCGGGTGGCACAAAAGTATTAAAGTACAGAGTGCAGCAGGCAGCCCCTGCATTTTAGCACCCCGGCCAGCACCTGTCACCATCTTTACATATGTTTCATTGAATTTAATTGCCTCACTGTAAGATAGTACTGTTCCCAGTAGTACCCTCTTATGACAGAGTTAATTAATTTACTGCATCCTGCTACCAGTGCACATGTGGACAGTGATACTTCACTTCGGAGCTAATTAGTCAACTCTGTAGTAAAGAACACGTGTTGAGGCACCCTCTGAATTTAAGACTAAATGGTACAAATATTGATTCATTCAGTCATACACCGTATAGTCAATAGGGAATCAGAACTCATGGTCGATGTGATATCTTTCATTAGACCATCTAGATTTTTGCAAAAAAATTCTGATATATTCAATACAGAACTTACATATTTATGTAAGTTAAGTGACAACTTCATGTTCCATTGAATATAAGAGAAGTCTTCTGGGTTGAAGTACTGATTTGTAATACCTGTCTAGCAAAGTAAGACAACTTATTCTAATGATTTTTGAAGCTGGGACTGAGGTATAATTTTGATAGAAAATTAAGGAATTTGATTAAATGAAAATGTTAATTACTCAAATAATATTGAAGTAAAATCACCTTAGGTACTATGCTTATTATCTGTGTGAAAGTCATAAAAGAAGCCAACTTATTAAAAGATTTAATTAAGCAAACAGACTTACATGTCAAACTTAGCTTTCCACTTACAGAACAACAGTCCGCAGGAAAAAAAAAATATATTGAGTGCACTTTGCTTGGTGTTCCCTGAGGTCAAGAAAGCAGTGGCACAACTATGTGCCACTGCTATTTGTCCCTGGGGAAATGCACATGCATGCTCACCTGGACATATGCTGTTTTATAACTCATGCTACGTATGTTAGTGTGTTTTAAAGCCTTCCTCAGAGGTATTGGGTGTTGCCTATAGCCAAATCTGAGGACTTTGCCTGGGGTGTGACAATACTGCTGAGAGCAAAGACAGAGGTCCCTGGCTAGGGGGTCTTGTTCCTCCACTCGGGGTCAGATGAATTGCCATATTTGAGGTCATAAAGGAATTTTACCCCATGGTCAGATTGGTACAGACTGTGAGAGTTTTCCCCTTCCTGTGTAGCAGGGGGAGTAGCCCTCTATCCAAGATGTCCTTGGCATAGGACATTGGCTGCCATGATCCCCTTGCTTTACCTATGGCCGATTAGGATGGTATATCTCTGTTGTGTTAGGGTTAATGGGAGTCTTATGTAGAATTTAGATTATGATTTGTATGGGATTGTTTAGACAAGGATGATCCTGCCTCAGGCTGGGGTTTGGACTCTGGAGGTCCCTTGCAGCCCTACTTCTCTATAGTTCTATGAAGTATCCAAGGGTGTTAGATGGCCTCCACTTACATAATATTTGAGTACCTCATGATCTCTAATGTGTTTATCCTTACAATACCTCTGCAGATAGAGAACACTTCTCTTCAGTATGTAATACTTAGATGCAAAGGGTCAGTCTCTATTGCATCTCCTATGTCTTCTGTCAGGGTTTGATCAAAAGCTTCTGAGCCAACTTCTCCCACCTGCTCCCAGCCACATGTACCAAATCCAGAAATACACCTGTGAAGTCATCCTGTCTTCTCAAATACACCAGAGGCCGAGCCTTAGGAACAACCACTGGAGAATGCCCAAAGAACAGTCTGAAAGGTATGAGCAATAACAGGTGAACAGGACATGTCTCCATGCGTCTCTGGTGGGACATGTAGGGGAAATGGTATGGCATTACCCAGAGACGTTAAGGTCATTATGCATTCCTTACTGCCTAGTCAAATTTACAGAGTTAGATCTCTAGTTTCTCTTATGTAATGGATGAAGGGATTAGGTTCACAGAAGACATCAAACCAGAAGTTATGAAATGTTGGAGAAAGAAGAGTAGAGTAAATAGGCAGTCATTAGTGCAGGTACTGGAAATAAGGTTATAAACATTATTCATTATCTTGCTAGCCTAAATTTGTATAAAGTACAACAGCTTTAACAGGAAAAGGTGCAAAACAACCATCTTCAGAATAGAGTGCAAAACAACCAGTCACCCATCAGATAGGGCACCCTAAAGATAGGTCTGAGATATGATCTCCTGTCCCTCTCCTAAATCAAGCACAGAAAGAACTTGGATGCGGGTCTCCACGTTCCAGTTGAGTGCATTGGCTTATGACATATTTGAGAGTCATCTCCACAATTTCCTTCTCTTTCCCTCTCCTTGAATGCCTATCAGATGAGTTCTTCAGGAAGAAAATCAGGCAACACTGAGTTTAAAAATCCTGCCAGGACCTAAACATGAACTATGAGCCTAGCTGTTCAATAATATTAAGATTGAGTGGCTTGTGCACATGACTAACAGCAAAGATTTAGGCACTAAGTAGTACTTCAACAATGAAAACTTAGAGATCTAGGAACATCTTGAAATGTCACAGATGTCCAGACATGCTCTGGAGAGTAAATCAATGCTAAAAATACTTATTCAAGTGTCCAAGTGTCTCTGCTGTGTTTACACTTGTAACTGACTATGCAATACCTAAATGTCTAAAGAGGCCTAGGAATAACCAATAAGAACTACTAATGTGTGTCAGAACTGCCTTCTTAGGAACTTAGGTACCTTCCTTAAGTTCTGTCTTAGTTACCTCCTTTCATATGCAATTCACAACACCTAACCCCAATTCTGAGGTAATGGGTTTCTAAAAACAGATAACTCAAGATATCTAATCTTACCTGTTAAGGAAAGTAGTGTTGGTATTCCATTATTTTCCAGTAGTCATTGGTGCAGTTGTCCAGGAAACAAGAGATGAGAGTTCTAAGCACGTTATTGTTGAGGGGATTTGTACCCACATCTCCCATTTCCCCAAAAGCCCTAATCATAAGGCTATAGCTCTCTTTATGTTTACTGAGGTCAGAAAGTGACACACTTTACTATTGATTTAACCAGTAGAGGGCAACCTTTTTGGTACATAGCCACAAATTAAACCTGCAACCTCCGAGTGCCACTTTGATCCCCTTCTTCTACTGTCTGCTCATAACACTGTGCTCCCTGCCCAATCTGTCTCATGCTACACAAAGGCTGCCCATGATGCTTGTGGCACACAAAGCACAGGTTGGCCACCCCTGGATTACACCACTCTCCTATGTACTAGTTCCAGTTCCCATGGTTATTTCTGTTTTTCAGACAATTGTACAATGTCAAGATGCATAAACAGGGCTGGGATCAGGGACTCGAAAATTGGCAGGCTTCTTCCTATTTGGTTACTCAGAACTGCACATTCATTCAACATTGCAGTGAACAGCAACAGAGACTGAAATCCGGGCTCCCATTCCATGCGAGTGCCATAAACATTAGGCTAAACAGGAAAGCTCTATTCTGTTTGGCTCTCACACATTTGGCTCCACTGTGATCCACCTTCAACAGGAGGGATGGAGAGTGCCTTATTCAGTTTATTCTGTAGCAAGACATTAAGATTTCTCGTGTTGGAGTAGATGTGGATTTAAATCTTCTCAGGGAGATGGACCTTGAACACAGGACGGGTGGCTGTTCCTTAAGGAGACAATCCTCCGAGCTCAGAGGGAGTCAGTCCTAATGCAAACCAATGTGGGCAAGAGTGCTAAAAGGCCTCCTTGGCTCAGTAAAGGCATCCAGGAGCGCCTGAGAGAAAAAAAGTCATACAATCAGGCATACAAATCAGTGGAAGCAAGGGGGATTACACCTCCATTGCTTGTGATTGCAGAGAGGTGGATAGGAAGGCCAAGGCAGAGATGGAACTAGGGCTGGTGACCAGAATTAAGGATAACAAAAAGTCATTTTTCAAATACACAGGAAATAAGAAGAAGGCACCAGGTAATGTGGGGCCCCTACAGGACAGGCTTGGAAATATGATGATTACAGTAAAGGAAAAAGCCGATCTCTTCAATGAGTTCTTTGCCTCCATATTTCTGAGCAGGGACCAGAACAACTCCCCCACTGGGATTACAGACAGGCTCGGGGGACACGACACCATGCCTAGGGTCAGGGATGATCTAGTTAGGGAACTTTTGGAGGGGCTGGACATGTTTAAATCAGCAGGTCCGGATGATCTCCATCTGAGGGTACTGAGGGATTTGGTAGAGGTCACAGCAGGGCCCCTGGCATGGCTGCATGAGTACTCATGGTGCTCTGGCCAAGTCCCAGAGGACTGGAAAAGGGTCAATATTAGCCCCATTTACAAGAAGGGGAGAAAGGAGGACCCAGGTAACTATAGGCCAGTTAGTCTCACCTTGGTCCTTGGGAAGACCTTTCAGAAAATTATCAAGGAGCACATCTGCAGGGGTCCAGCATGGGAGGTAAAGCTCAAAGGCAATCAACACAGGTTCACTGAGGGCAGGTCCTGCCTGACTAACCAAGTTTCCTTTTACGACCAGGTCACAAAGTCCTTGGATGCAGGCGTTGAGGTGGATGTTGTCTATCTAGACTTCAAGAAGGTCTCTGACACTGTTTTCCATGCTCATAAAAAAACTAGGCAACTGTGGCATTGATGCCTACACAGTCAGATGGGTAGCAAATTGACTCGATGGTCACAACCAGAGAGTGGTGGTGGACGGGTCATTTTTGACCTGGAGGAATGTGGGCAAAGGAGTTCCCCAAGGCTTGGTCCTCAGGCCTATGCTATTCAACATCTTTATCAGCAACTTGGAGGTAGGTATGGAAAGCATGCTATCCAAACTTGCTGATGACACAAAGATGAGAGGAGATGTGGGCACACTGGAGGGGAGGGACAGAATTCAAATAGATCTAGACAGGTTACAGGGGTAGGCAGATGAGAATAGAATGGAATTCAACACAGACAAGTGCAAGGTGCTGCATTTAGGGAGAAGGAACCAGCAACACGCCTATAGGCTGGGGAACACTCTTCTCAACAACACTGAGCCGAAAGGGATCTTGGAGTCATTGTTCACTCCAGGATGGACATGAGTCACCAATGCAAAGAAGCTGTCAGTAAAGCTAACTGTACCCTGTTGTGCATCTACAGCTGCATGGCAAGCAGGTCCAGGGAAGTGATCCTTCCCCTCTATGAGGCGCTGGTCAGGCCACAGTTGGAGCACTGTGTCCAGTTCTGGGCACCGCACTTCAAGAGGGATGTGGCTAACCTTGAGAGTGTCTAGAGGAGGGCCACTTGCATGGTCAGGGGGAAGCATTCCAGGCCCTATGAAGATAGACTAAAGGGCCTGAATCTATTCAGCCTCCAGAAGAGAAGGCTGAGAGGGGATCTGGTGGCCATCTATAAACTCACCAGAGGAGACGAGCGGAAAATAGGTGAGGCTCTGTCCCCCCTGTGCACCACCTGGGATAACAAGGAATAACAGCCACAAATTGATTGACAGCAGGTTCAGGCTTGATACCAGGAGGCATTTCTTTATGGTTAGGGCTGCCAGGCTCTGGAATGGGCTCCCAAAGGAGGTGGAGCTCTCCTTTACCTTGGAGGTCTTCAAGAGACCTTCAAGAGATAGATATCTGGCTGGCTTATTATGATCTGAACACCCATTTCTGCCCAGGGCAGGGGGTCAGACTTGATTACCTGTTCAGGTCTCTTCTGACCCTAGAAACTATGAAACTGGGGACATGCTATCCTCACTAGTCTGGTTGGCAAGGGAGCATCACTATTTATTTTTACTAAATTCAATATCGTTGTTTAGCTTAAATGTGTTTTTTGTCCACTTATGTATCTGGGGACTAAAGTGGAGTTTAGGTAACTCTCAGTGGGCTTGTCTACATGAGACACCGACTGCGCAGCAGCTAAAAATCATTGTGCAGTAGTGCATCACAGCACAGGAAGTTTTAATATGCTACTGAGCAGGATTATTAGGCTACTGTGCAGTAGTGTCACCTAAAAGATATTTGCTGGTGCTACTGTACAGTAACTGTGGTTACAAGTGCTAAATAAATGCGCAGTAATAACTGCTGCAGTGTTGTGTTTAGACACACCCAGTAAAACTTCCAATTGCAATAGAACTTCGGTAGGATCTAGACCCTGCTGGAGGCAGGATCATCCCTATCCAAACCATTTTATACAAATCCATTCCTAACCTATTAGTGAAACTGCACAGTCAACCCTGACACAAGCACAAGACCTAACACCCTAACCTGCCATGGGTAAAGCAGGGCAATAGCCTGCTCTACAAAGGTTGTTAAAATAGGTTTGAGTGAAGAGGAGGGTTATACCCCCCTCTACAAGGAAAGGCAAAACTCCTGACACCTGTGCCAATATCTATCATGTCTGTTTCAATTCGGAAAGCTCCATTTTATCTTTAGGGAAAACCAAAGGCTAGTAAATATTTAAAAATATTTTTAAATATACACAAAATGTTAGGATGATGAAAAGAAAAATGAAGTCTAATTTATGAGTTTTGATATTCCACTATTTTCTAAAAATCTGATCAACTATGTATCATTCAGACTGAACCTGTATTTTTCTTTTTTTTT
>JAGPOW010003316.1:177625012-177655754 GCA_030014935.1 Caiman crocodilus
TTTTTTTTTAAAATACATGTACATTATACTTTTGTTTCCACCCATATAACTTTACCTTTCAAATTATAAATGAATGAGGTCTATCTATATTAAGCATGCTGAAGAATATTAAGTATTTCCAGTAGTGAGAATGCTGTTAGGTAATCTGGCTACAGACCATAATAAAGTCAACGTAACATATGCTACCAAAATAGAGGTGAAAGTTAAATGCAGAGTAATTCATACTACAATAAAGTTAGTGTATGACTTTTAATAGCCTCCCAGTTGTCAGAAATAAAAAAAGGAAATGGAAATATTGATTTTTTTTTTCTGAGAGGCCTATAAAAATAAAAGTTCTGCAATTCCAGTTTATATTTCCATATAGAAAATTACCACTTGGGGATGTTGAAAATGTCAAGAGTGTAAAAAATAAAATATTGATACACATAAATATTCCTTGGAGGGCTTTTCCATGCAGCAGAAGAAGTCTTACTTGACTATCCTACTTTCATCAGTAAAACTCTTTGATTGTAAAAACTGAGATCATAGTCTAGTTATCTTGTATGTAACCATGAAAAAAACAATAGCATTGATCTCCAAATACTAAACCTTAAAATATACAAAGTCCTGCTCTGTTTCCTTTGTATCTATGTACAGCTACCTGTTCAAAATCCCATAAATGAAAATAAAATGTTTACTTCGTGTATATCTTTCTACAGGTTTGTTTTTCTTCTTTTATTAAACATTTCCGGTAATATGGTAGAATGACATAAAGGAGCTAAACTGACAATCATCTTACAATTAAACTTTGTTCCATTTCTGAGGAGCAAGAGTTGTTTGGTAATATATTTTATTGGGTCAACTGTATAGCTAGGAGAGCTGTTAAGAAAAGCTTTAGGACACAAAGGATGCTGACAGACATGACGACACACCCCAAACACATTGCTTTCAGAAGAGAAAACATATTAGTTTGACTCAGTTCCCCAGTGTCTGTATAGCTTGGGCACTTCAGCAGGGCTTTTTGGTGCTTTTATCTAAAGTTGATTCAATTAGCCATTAAATAAAAGCACCAAAAAGCCCTGCTGAAGCACCTGATCTATACAGACATTGGGTGAGCTGGGTCAAAATAACGCAATACCTCTTCTGGGCATGTGCTGCACTCAGTGCAGGGGCGCACTGAGCTGAAAGTAAAGCGCCATTTTTTTTCTACGTCTGTAAAAGCCAAAGTGCCCTTCTTAAAGTCTGGGGAAAAAAGCAGATCCTGTCTAAGATAAATACCAGATAGTATAATGACTTTTATTGAATTCTGTTATGTAAATGAAAATAGTGACTATAAGAGGAAGTGAGCATTTAAACCTGTAGAGCACTGAGGACTTATCAGAAGTAGCTACAAAACAAGTAAAAGGCATCTGGAATAGATAACATGATTATGTAAAAAGACTAGGACCATTTAAAAAAGAAGATGGTTGTTGTTACCCATGGATACAGAGAGGTTAGCAGAAGGAGCAGTGAAATTGTAATAGGCCATAGTACCATTATCTGTGTTCAGTCCATGTTTTTATCATCCAGCAAAGTTATGAATTTTTATTCTCAAGTTCATCTTCTGAACGCGAGGTCAGAGGTGGACTGGTTGCTCTGTTAAAAGCATTCTCCCACTGCCAACTGAATGTTTTCATCCTATATCATTTTTCGATGAGAGTTCATTCTGGAGCATAGTGATTGTTTAGTTTCATCCACACAGTTTCCACAAGGGCGTTCGCTGATTTTTTGAACTTTGAAAAGGCATAGCTCAAACTTCATGGAAAACTTTCAATAAAACAGACAGAGTGGAGCTAAATGATAGAGGGTGTTGATATCATACTGATGTTCGGGTATTCTTGTGGTATTTAACTTTTGAATAACTGCAAGAAGAAAAATATGAATCATGAGATCTCTTTTTCTTTTGATGAAAGAAGATGCTGCCTCTGCAGAACAGAGATGGCAAAGTACATCCTATCTAGCAGGGAGTGAGGGGATGATAAATCAAAATAAGCAGTTTTGAGCTACTGATCTAATCTGAATTAATTTAATTACAGGATTATATTATGTGCTTGCCAGTGACAGAAGGGAAACTATGACCCTTCTGGTCCAATGTTCTAAAGTCTTTCATGAAGCACTGTAAACAAGAATGTTAATAATGTCTTAGTTACTTTTCCTGGCTTCCTGTGAGCCAAAAAAAAAAATTGTAGTTGGATCTGGGAATAAAACATAAACAATTGTTCTTTGTCTAGTTCTGTATAAAAAGACACTTTTTGTCATCATTCTATTTATTCTCCAAATATGAACATTATTTTGGTTCTCTTAATACTTTTTGTTTCGTTTTACTGGGCAATGTGGGGAGAGGGGGAGTTTAAGTTTCTTTCTTGCAGAATAATCAGCAAAGGTTTTGTTTTTTTCTTTAACACTGTAGTGTCTTTTTACCGTGACCTGGTGCCAAGAATGTATCTCGTTTGGCTTTTAAATAAACAAACAAGCAGTCACTTGCTTGTCTTCAGTACTTTCCTATAAGCCAGTGATGCAGAAAATTTATAACAGCATTTCTACTACATCCTCATGATCTTTCAATTGTGCAGTCACCTTATTTGGTTTGCCTTCAGGCAAGTCTCTCATTCACTCATCAACTGACTTCTTCCACAGTACTAATTCTATCTTACAGTTCATTACCCCAACCCTGACATTCTGTTGTGCGAGAAAGAGTTTTTGTTGCCAATGAATTCCTCATTTTTATTACCAAAATGCATGGCATATTTTAGTGGCTGCTTGAAAAGCCTGCTAAGAAAACAGAGTACAGAAGTGCTATTTTATCCTATATCCATGTTGTTTCATTCCTTTTTCTTTTAGCTATCCAGAGTTTTATTCTGTATCTGAATTCAAGGTGTATTCCTAGCAGCTGAAAACAAAATACTTGCACCTACTGAAAAATTAAAGTTCTCTTATATTTATTTAAACAAAAAAATCATAAATCCTCACTCCTGCCCAGATTTTTGTGAATTACACCAGAGAAGACTGTGTCACATTGAATATTTACAGCAGGGAAATTAAGCAACTCAGTTTGAAGGCTGTAATAAGTCTTTGAAATAGGAGAAGGTTACTCAAGTGCTTGCTTTTAAAAATATAATTATTCGTTCATTTTTCAGGAAAAACAGAGCAAAAATGCAATGAACAAGCCATTTCAATTACTACAGCTATTTATATAGACCAAGCTATTGCCACTGGAAACACTGTCTATCCTTGTTAAGCAGGAGTAAAGAAGAATATAATTTCTTGCCATCTTATTGTCACACATATTTAAATTTAAAAACCTAGCCCTAATCTGAACCTATCTCTAAGTTTAAGATCATTTCAAGTCTAATTTAGAGGATGTTTCCAAAATACCATCTTCTGTTCCTTGTATTTTTTACCTGTAGACATAAAAAGAGGAAAGGACATTGAATTTAAGAGCTCTACCTAAGAGAACAGAGCTAGTCAATAGCAAATCTTGGAATAAAACCCAGGTCTTTGGTTTCTTATTTCAATGCCTTATTTTCTTCTGGAACATGTCTCCTTATGTAGTAGAAAAAAAGGCTTAATAAATCTCAAGATGTTATACCACCGCTGGAACTAACTTGCCTAAAGTATGTAACTAAGAATAAATGAAATGGTTTGTAAAACAAGCCTGAACCTCACACCAGACCTTGAAATGAACTGATTAATAAATAATAACAAATACCTGATACGAATTTCAATCAAGATTGACATACTGCTGAGGAGCTGGAGGTAAAAAAAAAAAGAAAAGAAAAGAAAAGAGAGGAGAAACTGTTAGGGGACTGTTGCCTCTGTTGTGAGATACAGAGTATGAAATAAGGGACTGCTGAGTCAAAGAAGAGCTTAGTGAAACGAGACTGGATTGACTGGCTTGCATGAAAAGAGGGAACTGGAAGAAAAGGAAACTCAATATCAGCGTGCCCACTGCCAGCCTGAGGCTGCTCCACCTTGGCTCAAAATGCTGCAGTCCCAGGCACATGTGTAGATGTGTGCAGTTAACTCCAGTGCAAACTGTGCCAGAGTTTATTCTGTCACCTTAATAGCCCATGTAGATGCACCCAGTGAGACCTATATTAAACTTCATAAGCCCCTTCATCACTCTATCAGGAGATTTTAACAGGACATTAGGCTCACTTGGCCTACCTATTCATTTCTCCTCTCTCTTGCATCTGCCCATATTCTTTGAAGTTTACAAAGAAAGTTTTGGCAACATAAACCAATATTTCCAATAATTATTGCCTGGTAGTTCAGTTCAAGGGAAAATAAATACATAAAGCTTCTAAAGCCTGAAGGATGACAAAGCCATAGCAATATACCTGCTTCATAACAGTTCACATAACTGGCTATAGAGTTTTGGGAGCCATTTCAGGGATGGTGTAACTTTCTCCTGAATGCCTGATCTCTGGAGCTACAATCCCTTCAATCAGGCAACTCCCACATTCTTCAAAGACAGAAGGGGGCAAGTATACCAGCCTGGCTCTAAGTTAGCTTGTCCCTTCCTTCATAATGTGCCCATTTACTGCTGTAATGGGTTGGAAGGAATACTTCATCTAGTAAATTATGTGTAATCATACTGACCTCTAGTGGATAAATGTTATCGTCCTCCAGTGGCTATAACCCAAATTGAATATATTACATATTACATAAGACCCTAGGATAATACTGACACATTTCTTGATAGCAACAGCCATTATTGTGGTACTTATATTAGTCTCTTATACTTAGCATAGGAACAAGTCACTTGAGAATGGTGGCTACAGGGAATGCCTTGCAAATGTTAAGACTTATCCTATTGAATAATTTATAAGAAGTTACCTTGGTATTCACAAGACTTCCCTGTATCAAGTATGAAGCAATTAAGTGAAGATCATGGGAATCTTATTTGGTCACAAACACTAAATATCAACCTTTTGAGAGGGATTAATCACTGTTCCACTACACAAGTATGGAAGCTTTATAAGTTACAACATCAATATTCATATAGAAATCTATAAGCAATACTTTAATGGAGAGTAGTTTTAATACTCTAAAAATAATCCATAGAATAGTAAGAATAATGCTCTACTCCCTCTTCACAAATTCTCTGCTTTTTTTTTCCCTTGCTCCCAAATATTATACATACACTTTTCCATGTATAAATGTAAGCATTTATCCTATGCTGCCACTGCTCATTATATTTCTATGCTTCTCTCATTGCAGCTTCATCGAATCTCTATGAAGCTGTTATTATTTCCTAACATTTTCCATCATTATATAATGAGGCCACTTCACTTTTAATGAAGATATGATAAAAAACAGCACAAGAAACCAATTTATTAGTTTTATTACTTGAACCAACTCAGATTCCAAGGAAATGTAGATTTAGTTCTGACTCTTCACAAAAATCAATGGAATGGTTTAATAGTTTCACAACTTCTTATGTCATATAATCATACCAAAGGGAAAAAATGTATTAATAGATGCATTTGTACCAGTCCATTTCCAGGGAGTCCTACAATACAGTTGATTAAACCAACATCTTTCTTTTTTTAAATAGGAACTAGTTTTAAAAAGTCAAGTACTTTTTATGACTAATAGGGTAGGAGTACTTGAAATGATATTGTTGTCAACATTTTTTCCTGAACTTTATCTGATTATTTGATAAATGTATCAGTAAAAGTTGTAAACATTCAGATAAGCACTTCATAAATTGGAGACTTACTCAGATTTCCCTGAAAGTCTTTGTTAGAAAAAAATACATATAAAAATTTAAGTAGATGAGCTTTATCAAGATTTCTGATACCTGATGATAGCAATGGGTGCTTGTAGACAGGCTTGTCTATGAGCTATCAGTGGGACAGCTAGTAGCTAGCTGCCACACCAGCAGATTGGGGGCATGGGGCTGGGACCTGCCCCTGCCCAAGACAGTTCCTGGCCACTGCCATCTGCAGGTGCAGACCTGGGTGGGGAACAGGTTGTGGAAGAAGCTGGAGAGCTTGTTCCCCATTCAGCTCCATGAGCACAGAGCTGGGTGGGGAACAAGCTGGGGGGCTTTTCCCTGCTCAGTTCCATGAGCATGGAGCAGGATGGGGAACAGGCTGGGAAGCTTGTTCACCACTCAGCTCTGTGCCACACTTATGGAGCTGAGCAGGGAACAAGATCCCCACCTGTTTCCCACCTAGCTCCATACTCACAGAGCAGAGAGGGGAACAGGCTCTCCAGCCTCCCATGTAGGGAGTTCCCAGCGCCAGCTCTGCACTACAGCCAGTGCTGGGAGACTCTTATCTTCCAGTGCCAGCTCCACAGTTGCAGGGCCAGTGCTGAGAGATAAAGATCTCCCAGTGACGGCCCCACAACTGCCAAGTTGGTGCTGGGAGATAAGGATCTCTCAGTCCTCCGCGCCCTGATCAGAATCTCGGACTGGAGGGCTTGGAGCTCCCTGCTGCCTGGGTAGGGGCATATAGTTCCCACCCAGGCTCCTGTGGCAGAGTCCACATGTCGTCCCTGCCCAGACCCCTTGTTGGTTTAAGTTAATCAGACTCCCCCAGCATCTCAGCATACTCTCTTGGTTGGGCGGGGGCTATCTGCTCTGCTGGTCCCCCCCATCTGCTCACTGGCTGTAACTCCAGCAGAGACTGCAGGTGTCTGCCTGGCTTCTGCCTCCCACCCTGTCTCCCCTCTGATCTTGATTAACATCTCCAGGCATTACTGTAAAACAAGTAAACACTTATAGTATTATACTCAGCTGACCCACAGTTTAAACAAAGATATAAAAGTTTTTAGTATTCAAAACAGAAGAAGTTTATCACTGTTAAACATGTTAGTTCATACATTTTAATATATGGTAGTAATTAAAAAAACAACTTATGTCATGGTATAAAGCACTGCTTGATCACTTTCACCTTGCAAAAAAAATCAAATTATGTATATTATGTTTAATGATATTAAACTTGGAGCTTTGTTTATATTGACATTAATGGCTGGGAAGCTATGCCTGTAAAATTATTTTTATGCATCTCTTTTGCATAAATTTTACTGTGTAATGATTTTAGCTAAAAATTAACATATAAATACTTTAGTACTTAACAGAGACTCTCCACTGTGTATAAAATAGAAAGTCTCATCAAGACCGTATACAAAAATGAAAACAAGCATTGCTGTTATTAAGCTCTACAGCAGAAAATCTTTTTTCTATAGAGTTTATAAAGTAAGTGGCAGTTTTTTTAGCGTAGCAATAGTTCCATGCAGTGATTTCTAATAAAATAAAGTACTTGGTAGTGGTTTTCAAAACAAGAAAAACATCTGCCACCTAGGGAATGAAGGAGTATTAGTAATATTCAGGTATGCAGCAGCAGACTCCATTGTACTTTAAGTTGCTCTTTTGTTTTTATAAACAAACGCACTCCAGGAACTTTTTAATACACTCTTTCTCTGTGTGAAGGTCTTTACTGATGTTAAAGTGAGTCATTTATAAAATCCACGAAATCATGAAAATTATACTTTACTGCCTTGCATTGATCAGCAGGATTGTCTAGTTACTCTAGTGGGTGATGTGCTGGATCAGGAGCCAAGGGACAGGTTCTACCTCAACTGCTGACACTGACTCACAGTTCACTGCCTCATATTTCCATTTCTTTTTTCAGCCTTTGTCTTGCCTAATTAGACTATAAATTCCTCAGGGCAAGGATCAGCTTTTATGTTATGCTGGTATATTGCTTACACAATAGGACCATAATCTCTAGTCAGGTCTCTAGGTGCTCCTTTAATACAAATAATAATACTGTAGAAAAAATGTCAAAAACCATTACCACAAACTGACTCATCCAATCAGCGCACCACGACTACCACACAGTATACAGACCCTTACAGATTTACTTCTTTCAAATATGAGCCCAAGTTTCCCCATTTTCCCATACAGAGCAGATATACATACACTCATTACTCAACATTATTATCAGCAAAGAAACTGGATCATGAAGCAAAGGGGACAGAAGGATTTATACAAGACAGACAAAAATAAATCCCGTATGATTTCAAGATCTTTCTTATTTGTGCCTGTTGTACCTTTTCAATCTGAGAAATGAACTTTTCCCTGATAAACAAACTAACATTCATGGTCTAAATTTGAGGCTTTTCCTGGGTCTTTACTAACAGAGAAGTATGTATGAACAATCTTCCCTTTATTTTGTAACTAGGTGAAAGAGGCATAACTGTTCCTGAAATGGATTAGCAGGTTATCAACTGGAATTCAATTATTCTCTTTATTTATCCTTTAATGTGCAGTTACTCCTCAGAGTTCTGAAGATAAATAGCCACCATCGTTAAGTATAGATGATGTGTCCATGTATTTAATTCTGTATCCGTATCATTATATCAGTTATTTTATATTTTCCAGAACCTCACTAATCTGTAAAAGCCAGTAATTCCTGGGGAAAAAAAGTTATAGCTCTCTTATAGGTTTCAGGAAAGATTTAATTGCTGGTAAGCAGTTTCATAATATTAAAATCTCAATGCTTTTAAAAACATAGTATTATTTCTGTATGTAGTCTTAATAAATAATGCTAACTAAACTTGTCAGAATAAACCCACTTCTGCTTCACAATGCAGACTCCTTTTTTGTTCTAGACCTGTTCTGTCTGTTTCCTCACAATTTCACTATTTATTAATCAACATGATTTGGACTGTTTAGCTATATAATACCAGATCTATTTCCTTTACCTGAGACCTCTTGATATTCACTTACAAACTATGATTTAAGATAATAGCCCAAAGAAGCTTTCATCTCCAGAAAGGGTCTTGCCCTAGCTTTTGTCTCCAAGACTTCACTGCCAACTCCAGTAGAAGAGCTCACTAAGTTATTTCTTGCATCACTCATTCTCTTAAGACTTCTGCCTGACAGACAGCCCCAGATTAAACCTCTTCCTGAGGCTAGAAATAGACATCACCAAATGAAGCAGACCAGCTGTGCCAAAATATGTCCCGGGACAGCTGATTCACTTCCTTGGGCAAAATACACGTTACTCACTGTCCCAACTGTTGATCTTGCAGACAATGGGTGACGTGTTCCTTGCTTGCAGAGACATGCTGGCGATCCGGGATTCCAGGGACACTTCTCTGCACGTGAGAAACCCCAATTTTTCTTACTTCCAGATACATGCCCCACTGTGCATCTTTGGAAACAGGGCAAAATGCTTGCAGAAATGTTCCCTAGCCATCACCAGGGCAAGTTTCTGAAGTGGGGAACCCCAGAGATGTGTTTCCAGAGACATGCCACATACATTGCCAGGGGCGTGTCTTCAGAACTGGATGAATCCAGGCAGCTGGTCCCAGGGCTTGCAGATCTTTTACAGGAATTCCCAGGACATACAGGACAGGGCCCTTCAAATCCAGGGAGCGCCTACCCAGGGTTGGCAAGAGAGCTGCCCACACTTTTCTGACATAAAGCAAATAGACACCCATTGCAATCAAGTGTCACTATTTATCTAGCTGTTTTTGCAGCCACATTGTGGTGCAACAAAAGATAAGGACATCTCTTTGCTGTCACTTTGTGCCACTATAAAAATGCTTACGGTGGCACAAATGTTTCCACCCCAAATCTAGCTCTCTCCTGTGTCTGTTCCTATTCCTAGAAGATGAAAGACCACTGATATGCTTTCTGTGCAACATGTGACCAGTGACAGGCATGTGACTGGCAACTACAACTCCTGTGGAGAAAATACACAGAAAAAACAAATCTGCCTGTTTGTATTTTGTAAGCAGTACACAGTAATCTGGCATACAGTCAAGGAAATTACATATATTTTGGAAAATGATATTGTTGAGAAAAGACCACTCAAACAATCTTCAGAATGATCCTTAAATTCTAACTGCGACTATTTCTCTTACAATTTATTCATGTTTCTCATTAGTAAAAAGGAATAAACAGGTAGAATTGTAAGAAAGAGATTTCCCTTAAGTATGCTGAAAACTATGTGGTGAGGATCTAGTGTTACATACGAGCAAGTCTGCTCTTGACTTAAATTGCCAATTTCACACAGTCATAACAAATTAAGACCTGAAATCTATGCCTGCTTCTTTAGTTCCAGACACTAAACTATATATAACACAGACGATACTCTAAAGAACCAATGAAACTATACAGGGGTCTTTGGAGGTGGGGAAAAAGTGAGAAAAAGTACAAGCCAGTCTCACAGTACAATTAACACCTATTCAGGGTTTCATTGTATATGCTTAATGTGCATACTTTTTCTCACATGGTGCTTATAACATTCATTTCTTTGATCCAGGACCAGCTTCAGCTTCATGGAAAAACAAAACCTGACCTCTCTTTTCTGTCTGAGCACTTAAGTATTTTCTCCCATGCACAGGTCACCTCCTACCTCCATATCTTGACCTGTTCCTCTCTTTCCTCCCACACTGCTTCATGTTAACCTGGCTAATATTGCAGCCATATTCACTGTTACTCTTTTCCTCACATCACTCTCCTCTTTAGATTCTTCTAGCTTCTTCATTTTTCCTGTAAAATAAAATTTGATTGCACCCTGGGGCAGATCCAGGAGGGGCACACTGGCACATCTACACTCCTCCCCACTCACGAGTTTTGTTGTTTTCCTGACAACTCTGGCTGCTGGAATCATAAGTTTGGGGTTCATTCTCCCAAGTCATTAAAAATCCTCACTTTCTTCTGGAACCAGTAAGATGCAATATTAAACCCCAACACCAGGGGTTAACAACCTTCTAACAGTGATGGGTTGCTGCTTGTGACCTGGCCATCATGGTAGGCTGCTAATCCCCTCTTGCTGGCTGGGTGATCCCTTCATATTCTCCCCCAGTATGCTTCCAACAGAATTGTATCCATGGTCCCTTCATCAGCCATACCCACGCAGTCTCATAAAAAACACCACTGCTGTGGTGGGCGTAGTGTCAGTGCAGCCAGCAGCCCCGCAGTTAACGCAGAAACTTTTGGTAGTACGATTTCTCTAGCGCTGCTCACTTCTGTCACTGAATGCCTCTAATTCCTGGTGCCAGTGGCAATCCTCATCAGTTATTTCCACAGCAAGACAGTAGCTACATTAACCTCCAGGCTGGTAACCACACCAACACCCCCTACTTCAGCCATGGTGTCTCCCACAGGTACAGAAGGCAAAAGCTGATGAAGACCCTGGGGCTACAAGTGGTCTGCCATGGGCCAGATCAGACCTTCACAGACTAGACCCAATAACCAGGTTGACAAATCCTGCCCTAGACAAACTGAAACTGTGCCACTGAATAAAATGAATTAATAAGGTCTAGCTGGAAAACTAAAAACTATATTGAAAAAAACATTTTGTTGTATTTCCTTTGCCCATCTTCACTGCAAGTGGGATGAGGTTGTAGAATGTGAAGAGATATTTTTATTTTCACAATGACATTCAATCACAGAATCACTGGGCAGTAAAGTAGCTTAGTTGTGGGGTGCTCTGAGAAAAATGTATTTTCAGTTTTACCCGAAGGCACTAAAGCTAGGGGCAGACATTTCACACAAACCAGTTTAAGTGATCAGAAATTAATTTAAAACTGTAACAGAACACACGTTCATTACACGTAGATCAGTTTCAAAATGGCCAAAACCAGTCTGAGATAAACCTGGCTGAATGTAGCATCAGACTTAACTGACTTGGGAAAAACCAGTTTATGCAATGTCTGTCCCAGATGCCTTTCTGGTTTAAGTCAAATCAGACATCCACAGCATCCCCTCTGGGCTGGGCTCTCTGCTCCAGTTCAGCTGGGATGGCCTCACCCATCTGCTCCCCAGCTTGAGCAGGGACAGGTAGGGGCAGGGGTCTACCCAGAGAGGGGCTATATTCTCCACTGCCTGTCCCGCAGGCAGAGACCTGAGCTGAGTCTGCCAGTTGCACGCCCCTCCTGCTGGAGCAGCAGGCACCATGGCCCCTGAGGCAGAGGGGGCAGGGAGAGGTTTAGTCCCTAACCAAGGTGCCATTTCCTAGACACACAGCAGGGCTGGAGGTGCTCCACGGTGGGACTACCTTTCCCAGCAGCCCGGCTACAGCAGCTCCTTTGCTGCGGCTGCTGGCCCCAGCCCCAAGGTACAGACAGGGACCAGCATACGCAGCCCTGACCCGACTCCCCACGCTGAGTCGAGGTTCGCCCATCCAAGCTGAGCAATGGCAGCGGGGGGAGAAACCCCTCCATCCCCATCCTGCTGCTGGTGCTCTCAGATGCAGCAGCCCAGAGCCAGCAGAGGGCAGCTGCAGCAGACCTGATAGGGGGGAAAGGCTGCTTTTCCCACGTGCTGAGCAGCTGTTTCTCTCCTCACCACCGCTGCTCAGCCTGGGTGGGGGAGCCTGGAGCTGGCAAGGGGCACTCGGGGCAAAAGCAGCCCCTGCCCTTCCTGCTGCCAGCATTTCCTGCTGCAGCTGCCCAGAGCCCACACAAAGCTGCCCTGTGTCTGCTCTGTTGCCACTGCTGCCCTGTGGGGCAGCCCAGAGGCAGCCGTGACATATTGGAGGAACAGGGCAGCCCCACGCGGGTTCTGGGAGGCTGCAGCAGGAAGCACCAGCAGCAAGCGGGGCAGGGGCCACTTTTTCCCCATGTGCCCCACGCCAGCTCCAGGCTCCCCCATCAAGACTGAGCATGGCAGAAGGGAGAGAAACAGCTGCTCAGTGTGCGGCAAAAGTGGCCTCCCCCTGGTCCTTCTGCAGCCGCCCGGTGCTAGATCCCAGCAGCTGCACCTGGAAGCACAGGCAGTGGGACAGGGAAGGGCTTTCCCCCCTGCACTGTGCAGCCATTTCTCCCCTGCCACCGCTACTCAGCCTGGACAGGCAAGCTTGGAATCAGCGCAGGAGGCATAGGATGAGGGCTGCATGCACTAGTCTTTGCCTCCACCATAGGGCTGGGG
Organism: Caiman crocodilus; assembly: GCA_030014935.1. Lineage (NCBI taxonomy): Eukaryota > Metazoa > Chordata > Crocodylia > Alligatoridae > Caiman > Caiman crocodilus. The sequence continues at coordinate 177,637,932 of JAGPOW010003316.1, forward strand.
CCAGTAACAGTAGCAAAGAAGCTGCTGTGGCCAGGCTGCCAAGAAAGACAGTGTGTAGCACCTCAGCCTGGCAGGACTGAGGGACCTGCCAGGGCCAGACAAAGCCCCTCCACAGGCCAGTTCCACCCAGCCTGCGATGTCTGGCCATGCCCCTGACCGGTCACTGGAGCAGTGAGGGGGGAGCAACTGTGATGTGGCAGGAGCCTCTTCCTGGAGGGGGGGACACACTGTGGGGCATGGAAAGTAGCTGTGGTGGAAGCACTGGGTGGGAGGGCTCTGGCCCCCACGAGGCCCTGGGAAAGCCATGCGCAGCCTACCACAGCTCTGTCCACCCCACAAAAAGGAGTTCACGCTGCTGGACATTATGACAGCCTGTTGCTCCCACGAAAGGCCCTGCCCGCTTCCAACGGCATTGGGCCAGCAGGGGCACAGCCAGCCCATAACAGCCCCTTGTGTGGGGGATAGGGATGGGGTTAGTCCCTCTCCCTCTATCATCCCACAGGGGGGACAGCAGGAGCCTATACCACTGCAGGGAGTGAGCACGGCGTGACTACTGGGGGTGCTGCCAGTAGGGGAGGAGGGGAGACTAACTCTTTCTCCATCTCCTCTTCCTCAAAGGTTATGGTGCCTGCTGCTGCAGCGGTGGGGAGGAACTGGCAGACCCAGCTCAGGTCCCTACCCATGGGAAAGGGAGTGAGGAATTAAACCCCTCATGGCCCAGTTCAGCCCGGACTGGCCAGACCCCTCCCAACATAGCTTCCCTGCAGCCCAGGGCATGCTCTCACATCCCCAGCTCCTAGCCCAAGCAACTACAGGCATGTGCCCACAAACTGGTTCACTTTCTGCAGGTTAGACTAACCTGCAAAGGTCAAATCAGTTCAAACTCTGGCTTTTTGAATGTCTATCCCTAACCTAAGACAGCAATTATTTTGGGAGCTTTTAATAATTTCCATCTAGTCCATTTTGTCATCCTTTTGACTTCTAATCACCCATTTTTCACTTATAATTGACGATTACAAGAGGGAAAGCAAATAGTGGTTGTTAGATGGGAAAGAACTGGAATAATTTCCTGTGTTAAAGCCTTTTAATCCCTCAGTCTTTAAATTATTTAAATGAATTATTTGGGGCTTTTTGCTCATTGTATGAATCAATGCATTTGTATGGAAAGTTGGTTAGTTTTCTACAGTCCCAGCTTTCTTTCCTCTCTAATGAGATCCACCTTCAGTGATTCTTGGTTTTAGGAGCCTGCTCCAATCTGATTTGTGGAATCATAAGCAATATTAATCTCAAATGAAGAAAAACATAGCTTTAAGTTGAAAGCTAAATCATGGAAATATGCACTAAATTTCAGAAAAGGGAACTAGGAAATCAGCTCCTAAAGTAAAGATTTTGCAAACCTATCTAGTCCTACTGTAAGTACTGAGCAAGCCATTGAGTGGATAGAATGTGTTGCACATTATCTTATTCATCTATCTACTTTTCAAGCACCATATTTCGCATAATTTAGTTCAAGAATAAAAATGTTTTTAAGCTGAATTTAAGAAATCATACTTCTCCACCTGCCTTTCCTTCATAAGTCTCATATATTCTGAGCAGTTTAAACTTCAACTTTAAAAAAACTCTTTGAAAAGAACAATTTATATTGTGTCAAGTGATTCAACTGAGCAAAGTATAGCAAAACTAGATCCTTGGGTGAAATGGTTTCTTTCTCCCAAGGGTAGAGAGAAGCCAGTTCACCGTGGCAGGGGGAGCACCAGGCCCAGGCCAAACCTTCTACCATTTTTTTTCAAATAGCAAATCACAATGGAGTTGACTTGGTAGAAGTTAACTCCATGACTGTTCATTCTTAGTAAAAATATCATGATTTAAGATTCATTAAAAAAGCCAATGTATTTTCTCAGCCACTACATCCTTATTTTCACTAGGCACAGTAAACATCAACTCGCTGTTATTTTTGTGATGAGTTGAACAGCCAAGTACAAATAATGTGTCAACTACTCTGAAAATCTTCGTATCACTAAAGAATAGAGAAAGTGAGATGTTACATCTACTGTATTTTAACCAATTAGCACAGACTCAAAACCATTTATTCCCAACTTTGTTTAACTACTGCTACCATATTGATGCATGGAACTATAAATATACTAGAACATAACACACTTGCCCAATATTTGAATAACTAGCCAATTGCCCATCAGGAATGATAAGGGTGGGTGTGTGCAGGGACGGAGCCCTATGTCCCCTCCCTGGGCCCGCTCCCCCTTTTCCTCTTGTTGCTTTGGGTCTGGACCTGCTGCCTTCCCTCTGCCACAGTAGCAGGGGGAGGGGAGGAGTGGGCCAGAGCTGATTCAAGGGAAGGACCATCGCCCAAGGGTAGGGCGAAGCCAGTTCACCATGGCAGGGGGAGCACCAGGCCCAGGCCAAACCAGCGCCAGAGGGTGAATGGGAGGAGCAGCCACAGAGCCAGCAGGGTGGGGAGTGTGGGGGCCGAGAAACGCTGGTGGAATGGGGCCGCTAATGGAGCAGAACTGAGGTGCTGGAGACGCAGCGGTTGCAACAAAAAAAAAACAACTTTACTTACAGTCTGTATACACTGTAGGCACGTTTCGTGGAGTTACAAACAAAACAGGAAACAGGCACACTGATGCTCATACTCATGCAGGACACGGGGCGTCGGATGATTCCAGCACAGAGTCGTCGGTAGTTGATCAGGCCTCCTTCGTGGCTTGGAAATGCACACGAGGATCTTTCCTCACATGCTTCCAAGCTCTCCTCCAATTTGGGCAGGCATCACCCAAGCCTTTTATGCGGTCAGCGAGCCAATTGCTGACCGACACATGTACATAATTTACGGTGAGCCAATCGTGAGCATGCACTCGGCAGTGCAGCTGCAAGGTTTTGGCAGGCTCTGATCTTGCACCGAGACTGTTTCCCGTGTTACAAGGGAAATCCCTGCACCCGTGCTTGCAATGTGTTTAACACAGCTATGCCGAGGCATCACTTTAACTGTTCTGCTCTGACAGGGAGGAGTGGGGGGGAAAAGTGGACCTGGGCCCAAGTGGGGGAGAAAGCCCGAGTCCGACATGGGGGAGAAGCCAGCACACAACAGTGGTGGGGAGCAGCAGCTGGCCTGGCCTGACGCGGCAGCAGCTGGAGGGGAGGAATGAGCCTCTTCTCCCCCCACCCCAGGCCAAGGCCCATCCCTCTCCCACCCCCTCATCCCCCCAGTCAGCTCTGAGCCTCCTTTTCCTGTTTCCTCACCACTGCTGGGTAGGCCCAGGCCCACTGCTCCCCCCGCCACAGCAGGCCAGCTTTTTCCCTGGCTCGGGTTTGGTCCTATCACAGAGCGCTTAGGTGCCCTGCTCCTTGAAGGGCTGAAACTGCTAGGGAGAGAGCCCTAGCAGGCAATAGGGAGCCCCAGCTGCTGGTTACCAGGGCAGCCAGAATGAATTAGTTGGCCCACATGTGCCAGCGGTCAGCTGACTGGAAGGGGAAGGGCCTGGCATATATATAAGCCCGAGGGTTGAGGCCAGGAGAGTAGTTCCCTGCTAGCAGCCAGAGGGGAAGGAGCCTCTAGCGAGGAAATGCCCAGCAATGCTGCAACTGCCTGATATACAGCATCTAGTGCCAAGGGGGCTCCATGAGCTCCACAGGTACCCTTGCCTACTAGACACTTAGTGCCAGGGATGACATCTGATTCTTTTAAAGGATCAAAGCACACCCTGATCTTTTATATTATGTTACAGCCCAGGGGCTTATGTTTTGTTTGTTGTTTCATAACCACTGGGGGTTTGGGTGAGGCTATTTGAGGAAGCAGGAGGCCTCACTGGGGGCTCACTGCAGTGTGGGGACCCTGGCACCAGAGAGGGCATTGCACTTGGGGGCGCACACATCCTGGCGCCAGAAAGGGCACGGCATCTGCAGTACACAGACCCTGGCACCAGAGAGGGCATGGCATGAGGGGCGTAGAGACAGGGTTGCAGAGAGCCAAGGCACCAGTGAGGTACAGAGACAGCTGCAGAGAGCCCATAGAGGACAAGGGGGCCAAATCACAGCAAGGCCTAGACCAGACAACATCAATGCCATCTGCGAGGCTTGGGGCATAGTAAAGGAACGGTTGAAGCCACGCATGTAGCCCATAGGGCTAGGGTGTCCCGAAACATCTATTTTGAAACAGGATCCACAATGGGTCTGGGGATCCACGGGGTCCAGGGAAGTCCATCAGAACTGTGGCCGACCAGACGTGAAGGCAGCCTCCCTATATTACATTTACATCAAGACGTGGCAGACGAGAAACAAGGGTACCCATTGGGCCAAATTGGCACGGTCGAGGGTCCCTAGGAGATCATTGCCATCCTTGAATACCCCATCCCGTGACAGTCCTCCTCCCCCTACCCTGCATGGGGCCCAGACCCACTTGTCCCCTCCCCCTACTGCCGCCGCCACAGCATGCCTGCTTTTCCCCCAACCTGTGTCGGGCCGCTCCTTCCCCTACCACCGCTGCATTGCCCCATGCTGGGCCCTGCAGGCAGCAGAAAGAGAAGTAGGGAGGGGCAGGCCAAGGCCAGAGCTGTGACTATGCCCTCCTTTCAGCGTCCTGACTATGCTCTGCCCCCCATGCCACCACCACTGTCACCTACAAGGAGTAAGGCTGGGGCAAGTTCAGTTCTGGTGGCCTCAACGCCCCTGCATCCACTGCATCATTGCCACCTCCATCATTGCCACCTGTACCTCCTGTTCTGTCCACTCCGTTCCTCCGTCTTCAGGAAGCAGCTGGCCTCACCTCCCCCCACTCCATCCCATGTGTCCCCGGCACTCCACCAGCCATCAGCTCCTGTTCAAATGCTTGTCTGAACTCCGATTGGCTGTTTGTCAAGCGTTATGAACAGACAGATAGATAGACTTAGGCTTTTATAATATTAAAATAGTGGGTTCCAAAAGTAAACCTGGGTACAAACAAAGTATAGTATACCATCCGCACAGGCCCCCTCTTTTGTTCTAAACCAGTACTGAAGAGATGCTGAAATGAGGTGGCCTGGAGGTGATTGATCTGTGCAAAGGCTTCAGAATCTGCATCCAAGCTGTTTCTGATCATTAACTCACTGAGATAATGCTTTAGGCTCCTTCCAGCTCTTCTCAGACTTTATTAGTCCTTGAAAGCGTGACATCATTATGTTCTTCTCTATTTGTTTTAGCTCTTTACTGTTGTGGATCTTCCAAAAGGAAGATTTGTCAAACAGAAAAAAAAAAAAAAGTTGTTTTCTTCATAGTCATCTGGGAAAGAGGGGGGAAAAAGACAGTTTTGAAAATAAACATTTTATCTCATTAAATATGAAAAATTATCTACATAATAAATATTTGTTCTCCATTAAGTACTAAAGAGAGGGCCAAATACTATTCCACTTATTAGGCATTTAAGTCTAAGTGGCACTTTGGCATCTAAGGGCATGTCCAGATGAGCACGGCTGTGCACTATTTGGTACTGAAGACGCGGTTGTAGCACCACATACCACACATTCAATTGTTCTCCATGCTGCAAGGAGAAAAAGCAGAGCAGTGCGTGTATGGGCAGCGTGCACCACTCAAAACGTGGAGCCAGGCTACCCAGAACCATGCTACTGCTGCCATCCAAGCTCCATGTGGCAGAATTGCTGCTGCTGCAGCCCTGGGAGATGACCAGCACCCTAGGTAAGGCTGCTGGGGCCAGGGCAGTGCTAGTCGCAGCCTCCCCTACCTCCCTACTGGGTAACTTGCTGCACACCAGAGCACACGTAGCACAGGCATCCCCTGAGGACAGCTAATGGCAGTGCAGTGTGCACCATCACTAGTTATCCCTGGGAAACCAAACCAGCATGCATGTCTGGATGTGGCCTAAGTGTCTAAGCCAAATTGTAAGTAGGTTGCCTTGCTTGTGGGCTTCTCCAGCCAGGCTTTTGCTGAGGAGTGCCTCATCCAATCAACATAGATAAAACAGGAGCCTTAAACAAAGAGAGCAAGCAAACAAACCCTGTGGTCCTGTCCTCACCACTGAAAGGAGACCCCTGAAGCTCTGACCTAGCACAGCAATCTGAATCTAGACCTTCTATTCAGTCAGCAGTTCAGGCCACCACTTGCCTTTGGCTCACAGCTGCTCCCACATAGTTGACTTCCCTTCTGCTCTTCTCCTGTGGGTTTTTTTAGCTCCTAGACAGCCCCTTCCTTACCAGCCTCCCCACACCTGCAACTACTCAAAAGGACTGGTTTCCCATGGTGCGCTTAAGTTGAAAAATCATCAACATGTCTGCTTTTGTCATGTCTAAAATGAAAGACTAAAATGAAAGTCCAAGTCACATGAACCCACACATTTTTTAGGTTAACTGTTTTTCAGGGTCTGAGGCAGGGTGGAATAGGATAGTGCTTAGACACATATTAGGCCAGAGTACTATTTAGTCACATAACAGGTAGGAAGGAATCTAGCACTGAGAAATTATCTTATTTAACTTTAGTATTTTCTTTCTTAAAGGTTTTAATTATTAGTAAGTGTTTGTTAAACTCTCCAACTTGCTGCTCAGTAATCGTATGTTGTGCTCTATGACAATAATTCATTGACTTAGTACTCAATAAATAATATGATCCTAAATCACTTATGAATTTTAAGCTGTGTCAAGCTTGAATCACGTGAGTAGTTCCACTAAAGAAAAAACAATTGTATAAACCTAGGTATGTCCTTAGCGTACCTTACTGACTAGAACTTGTATGCTGATATTCATGCAGATTTTTCAATTGTGTTAAGAACAAATATGCTCCCCAGTTTATAGCATAGCTTTCCCCCTCCTGCACCATAAAAACAAAATAAATCTGCCCATTCGAATGTTTAAGCTAAATACATTAGGTCAATATATGAAGGAAATTTTATATATATTTTGCAAAATGCCAAGGTTCAATGATCACTCAGACCATCCTCAGATATATCTTTAAACTCTACCTTCAGTCATATCTTTTAATTTTAAATGCTTTTCAATAGCAAAAACAAATAAATAGGCGGAGTTGTAGGAAAGAGACCTTAGCTAAGCATGCTGAATGTGACATGGTAAGGCTCTAAAGTTTTATGTGCAAGTAACCTGCAGTCAACTTGCATTCCCAACAGTGTCACAGTGAACTGAGCCCTCTGAAACCTAACCCTCATTCTTTAGTTCCAATTTATAACAGTTAGGAACAGTTAGCCAGTCAAGTAAGCTTATTAAACATGTCCAATTTGAAATGTGATTATATATAAATAGGCAATATGACATAGCTCTCTATATTTGAGTATATGTAATTAATCTAAATAATTAATAGAAATATCACCATCTACTGGCAGATATAAATATGTAGCAATGTTCAGAAGTTTGTAAGACCAACAAAGTTCATGAGAGAAATGAATTCCTGACATTGACGCTCTTAAAAATCTGGAAAAATACTGTTTTGCTCTAGAATAATGCCTGAAAACTTTACCAGACTTCCGTGTGCATCTTAACCTAGCATACTGAGATATTTCACAGTTTTTCTCTTCTCTGCCTGACTAGGTGAGGCTACCTTATGAAATTAACAACAAACATTTTATCTTCATGCAACAGAAAATAATGCTTGTATTAGCTGAACTTTATGATCCAACTAGGAAGCTCAGAACTTTATTTTACTTGTGGTGTCATCACTTTTTCAAGCTTAAGCACACAGTGGGCACATGTTCATATGCATTTTAGCATTAAGTTTACTGTGCATTAAGTTTAGTTCCTCAAATATGCATCACGTTCAGTACCTCAAATATGAGGTACTACATAAATGTGCATTAGGCTGCCCAAGTTTTTTGGGTACATGTGATTTCTTTTATTAGACTAAGTAGTTGGAAAAAGTTCTTTGCAAGCTTTTGGGCACAAGCACCCTTCTTCAGGCATAGGGAGTCTGTGTTGTTCTGACATATGCAAGGAATGAAAGAACTAAGAGTGTGACAGGATGTCAATGGGAATGTAAATGGGTGGAAATTAGGAAAAAAAAGGTAGAGAAGGGAAGGAGGTAGGGAAATGAGGTGGGGGGGGGAAGCCAAAGGTAAGTAAGGGATTCATAAAGTCATATATTCATAGACATTAGGGCTGGAAGGGACCTCAGAAAATCTTGGAGTCTAGCCCCCTGCTCCAGGAGCAGGAAGTCAGCAGGGGTCATAGGATCCCAGCAAGATAAACATGCAAATGTCTCTTGAAGGTGTTCAGTAAGTGGTGCGACAGTTCATTCCAATCCTTAGGTGCTCAGACAGTAAAGAAGTTCTTCCTTATGTCCAGCCTGAAACAGTCGTGGAGGAGTTTGTGATCGTTCGATCTTGTCATCCTTTGGGACACTCTGGTGAAGACATTCCTCCAGATCCTGGTGAACACCCCTGATAAATTTACAGGCAGCCACCAGATCACCCCTGAGCCTGTGCTTTTCCAAGCTGAAGAGTCCCATAACTCTGAGCCTCTCATCATAAGGTCTGTTTTCCTGACTTCTGATCATGTGCAAGGCTCTCCTCTGGACTCGTTCAAGCTTCTCCACATCCTTTTTGAATTGTGGAGCCCAAAACTGGATGCAGTACTCCAGCTGTGGCCTCACCAAGGCTGAGTACGATGGGAGAATGACATCCTAGGATTTGCTTGAGAAGCATCTATGGATGCAAGCTCACTTTACTAGCCACAGCATAACATTGAAGGTTCATTTTCATCTTGTGGTCAGTCATGACCTCTAAGTCCCTTTCATCCATAGTGCTATCCAGTGTAGCAGTACTGAGCCTTTCATCCTTTGTAGGCCTTTTTTTCAAATGCAGGACATCTGCTAGTTCCCTGAAGAGCCAAGGGGGCCGGTATGCCCTTTTGCTGCCTTTCCTTTGCTTGTGCTTTCAGGATCCCTCCCTTGAGGAGCAACCACTCTTCCTGAACTGCCCTCCCCTTTGGGTCATGGTCCCTTAGAGCCTCACTGACAAGCTTCCTGTGCTACTGTAGTAGTTTTCCAAGGTAGAAAAGAGACTGTTTGTGAAAAAGTAAATAGCTGGAAAGCAGGAGGACAAAGGTAGAAAAGGAAGGGAGGGGAGGAAGGGGTAGAGAAGAACAGTGTAAAAGGTCAGGTCTGGCAGGTACCTGATGTATCAGATGTCAGACAGGTTATAATGTGTCATAAATCCAATATCTATATTGAGTCCATGATTTTTTGTATCCAATAGATTTATGAAGTGAATTGCACCTGAAAGCTTGCAAATAACTTTTTTCCAACTTCTCAGTTGGTCTAATAAAAAAATATCATATCTACTCAAAGAACCTTGCCTGCCTATGTCCTTAGACCAACTTGGTTACAACCAAAAATCCAGCAGCATTAGGCTGCCCTAACACAAAGTAGCAAAGGCACATGCCTATTTAGTGACACTTAATGCACAGTAGCCTATTTCTGCTGTGAATTAGTGTATTAGCCAAGTTTTTGATGTAATGTTTTAATACATAGCAGAGCAGGCTATTGTGCATTAAAGCACACTTGTAGATGCACCTAGCTTCCTGGGAATTTATTACCCTAAAATTCTTCCAATCAGTGCAAGTTATCTCATTATTATTTTATACTTTATTTCATATAATATATCCCTACTTTAGAAAGGAGAATATTATTGGCATAAGAATGCTCTTATTCCATTAAAAGCTGGGATGAGTCTGATTAAGAAATAGCAATGAGAAAAAAATTACTGGCAATACATCCTGTTATTCACTTATTTATTTTGCCATCTGTACCTGCAGTACATACTTGCGTTATGTTTTCAGGTATTTCGATGAAAATGGCATTGAGAGCAGCGGAAAGGTCAAAGAGAAAGAGAAATGGAATAGAGGCTTAGAACTTGATTGGGAAGAGGTTACTGGAATGAGGATAATTTCAATCAAGTACAGTGGACAGAGAGTATATTAGAAATGATCTAGGAATAAATATGCACTGCAAAAAGTTGATGTTCTATTGTGGACAATGCTTTTAATGTGGAGCTAAATGGGTTAAGAATTGGGGTAATACAGAAGTGGACAGAGGATGTCTATTAGCACCAAAGAAGGAGCCAGTAGAAATAGAAAGGGGAGGATCAAGAGATGTAGATAGCTGGGCAGGGAGGAAATTGAAGGACAGGTACAGGAATTATAAGTCTTCTCTTTTTATGGGTGCAAGCAGATGTTTGCTGCACCCAGCCTATAATGATATGGCTTATTTTAAGCTATGAAACTGTAGAATGGCTTGTGCACGCACTCACTGGTGCCAGGAGTCACCTCAGAAACCTGATCTAACCTGTTCTCAATCTATTTTATTTCACCTTCTCACATGAACTGATTTAGATTGGGACAGCTATTTTTTGCTTGATTTAACCTCCCTGAGCATTTGCACAGATAGATCAACCTAACCCTAGTTAAATCTATCGAAATGTATGTCTGCACATACACTATGTTTATAATCCCCCTGCCCTCAAAAGCCTCCATCTGCAAATTTGCACTGTCTGCCAGAAAACAACCCGGACATAGCTTTGCCTGTTATTTTCACAGAACACAGGCAAAGTGTTTGTGCTATGTATTTATCTTAGGGCAATAATCAGTGTATGGAAGTTTTTGAATATGTAATGCTTCATATTTGTTTTGCGGTTCTTTCCTACAGGGCACATCTACATGTGATGCTACATCACCATAATGACACGTTACAGTGACTTAGAACCATGTGCATGCACACATGACTAGCAGCTACTTCACCATAGCAGTATATTCCCTTGTTATAGCATGTCGCTATGGTAAAGTAGTGGCTAAAAAATAACCATCCACCTGGCGTACAGCACAGTACATGCTGCTACTGCACCATGCTTTCGTACTTTCTTTTGGAAGTACTGAAGCATCTACACGTGACCAGTAGCTACCTTTTTGGAAGTACTAAGGCATGGCACAGTAGAAGTCTGTACTGTGCCATAGGCCAGGCACACAGTTATATTTACTTCGCCATGGTGGTGCACTATAATGAGGGAGCATACTGCTACAGTGAAGTAGCTGCTTCCAAAAGGAAGTGCTACACCATGGTGCAGTAGCAACGTCACCATACAGACACACGTAGACACATCCACACTGTTCAATACACATTGTTCACTTCTGCTCCTCTCTCCCCTTTGAGTACCCATTCTTTGGTACCCATTTCTGTCCGCTTCTTTAAACAGACGAGCACTACTGAGCAATTTAAGATCCTGTAACAGATTCTTTCTGACAACTTCATTAATACTAAATGGCCTGAGATCAGGATGCCTAATGGAACTGACAAACTCATCATTAGACTTTATGGCAAAGAGGTCAATGAATGATTTTGTAACACTAAATAATACAGCACACAAAATAACTCTCCTTTTAGGAAAAACAATATTGTTTTGGAGTCCTTTTGAACAAATCTCCTACTTTTCATTGCACAAACACATCTAGGATTGGCATCTTTCTTTGAATTTACAAAACTGCCCTTGAGGAAATAAGAATGGAGAAAGCCTCACTTCAAACCTAGGTTAATGTCAAAGATTTCTGGGAAATGAAATGTTTTGCTTTCTTTAAAATAAAAAGCGAGAAGGCATTATTTCAAACCATACCTAAAAACAGTAAAAGCAGACATTTTCTAAGCTCAGTGAATAGTTGCCTAGCTTGGAGGTAAGAAGGACAGAACCACTTTAAAAAATAATAATTGCCATTGTCCCAAACAAACCAGTGAATCCAATATTGAATCCTAACGTCATCCCACAGATGCTGTGTGTCCAGTTCAAACTAATGAAAGTAGTTAGACGGATCCCTTGTTAAAGTATACTGACATTTTATGAATGTTAAGGCATTTATTCTCATGGTACCCCTGTTAAGAAAGAACTAATATGCTCAATTTACAAACAGCAAACTGAACCACAGATGGGTATATATACCCAGGATAACTGAAAATTATGGAACAGTCTCACGCACACCTGATAAGCAGCAAGTAGACTCATAGATCTTTCATTGTGCATAGTTCTTTAAATTGTCAGGCTTCAATATTACCCAGTTCTCTGAATATCAAAATTCAACTAAGAGCTGTCCAAATTATGAACTATTTGGGAGAGTAAGAGTGGGCAGAGTGCTAATAATGTGGATTTTAAATTGCCATCTTATTTACATTTTATAACCTTTCAATAACAAGCAGCCAACAAAATCCTGGTTTGCTTCAGCTGGAAACTAGCTCTGAAAGACATGACTTGAAAACCTAACAAGTATAGTTCATGAGGGGAAAATAGTTTAATAGCATAAATCAACATGTGGTTTGACAGCAGAAAAGGAGTGATAAATAACTAACTAAATTACATGCATTTCTGGAGACCCCATTTCATTTTTTTCTCTCCACAGGTTAAAACTTGTTCTTTAGGTCCCAAGAAAATACCTGACAGCCATTAGAAACAGAAAAATACTTGTTCAATATTTCAGCAGGAGGATTTTTTTCCCCTTCATGTAGCAAAAGAAAAAAAAAACAAGAAAGAAAAAGCTGTTTCAAGTGGTTGCCCTGCATGTTCTGATGCAGGGCACTTTAAAGGTTCTTTAGATGGCTGTAGACTTTCAGACTCCTTTGCCACAGTTAATAGACCAGTACAATGACTGGAAGACACAGCAAAGGGCTCTTTTAGATGTCTCTAATGACGATAATGCACAGTCATAATCATTTTACTCATGCTACAATGCCATTTTAAATATGTTTTGTACTACTTAAAGTTCAAAATAAATTTGTAAATGTGACATTTTGCTGCTCATTCTCCTAACTGCAGTCATAGTAAATTAATTGTCTAGTCTGGAATAGAACAAGCCAGTTAATGTCCAAGCTGACTGGCTGACACTCCTGTCAGCTCTGTCATTAATGTTTTTATTCAGCACAACAAAAGGTTGCTAGAATGGGCATTAGTAGCCTTTGAAGAAATGGATGAAAGAAACAGTTGATTACAAAAAAGTCTCCCAGTAGAAAGTATGAGTTTACAGAACTGAAAGATTGCAATCTCACTCTGTGTAGAAAAAAAATCCACATCAAATGTAACATCATATCGCAGCACCAGGAGATACTATACTAATATTAGTTGGCGAATCCCTCCATCTTCGTATAGCTATTACATAGGTCAAATGTTCACGGTAGCAAGAGGAGGTTACATTATTTTGCAGACAAAAAATTTAAATGCTAGCACGCAGAATCAAATCCATGTTTAGCATTTGACCTCCAAAAATTTGTATCACTCACTATAAAAGCTCAGAGACTCTGATCTGTTTCTAATCATATTCCAGTATTTCAGACTGTGGAATTTTCGTGGTCTTAAAGAGACACACATTTACAAGGATTAAGTATCAAAAGATAAAAGTTTTGATGGTTAATGACTACTAGTCTCTGATTGTGTTCATATTTGATTAATAACATTAATGTGACAATAATCATCAGTGTGTTCTAACACTGGTGGGGTGATCACTGCTGATATTGTTTTTAAAGACTATATGCCACAAAAGAGTAACTTAAAAAAAAAAAAAACAGTAAAAGAATGAAAGTACCACGTGCTAATTGCTGTGTATCTTAATATGATTACAAAAGGAACTGATGGTAACACTTGTATTTAGGTAACCTAAACATCTGTTATGAAAGTCTTGCTTTTTTGTTGTTGTTTTTTGCAGCTTTTTGAGATGCTCAGATACCTTCAATATTTGCAGCTGACTACTGAAATTAGGCAAGAAGAATGCTTTTGGGCTAGAGAAGTGCCTTTTTTTGTCCCATGCATTTCCACTCAGATTTAGTTAAACTGCTAATTATTTAACAAAAGATGAGAGAAGCAGCAAAGCTGGGCTGAACTAACGATTGCCAGATCCAGCATACAGCCCCAGCTTTCTGTATTCCATCTTAAGTTGCGCTATATGGTGGAAGAATTCATCCCCTCTTACTGTGGGAATGCTATCTGCACATGAATCTTAAATTTTGCTTTTATTAAAGTAAACAAGGAAATTACATGCACAATCTTTAATTAAAATATGGTTATTTAGGCTGCACTTGAAAATCAAGTCAATTTAATTTTGGTCTTTTGTATGTATATGTTATGATTCAGGCTGGAGTTTCAGACTGCTAGGTGGTAAGACCCCTGCCTCATTCAGTACACAGAATGGATGTACACTGGGCATGACCAACTGTCCAACTGTTGGATATGCCTTTTTATCTTGATCATTTAGTGTGTAACCTTGCATTATTGACTGCATGTCAGCCAAACCAGATACTGAACATTCAATTATTAATATTACCTGAGGCCACATGATGAATCAGTGGCAGAGCTGGGGTCACATCTCAGGCCTACAGAACACAGTACATTTTTCCTCTTCAATAGAAGTTTGTGATTTAGAAAAGGTTTCTTTTTGCACATCAGGATAAAACAAATGTTTCAAAAATTATTTTTGTGGGAAGAGAGAGAAAGCAATCCCCACAGTCAAGATTCGTGAACTGTGGGAGATCCAGGTTGAATTTCCTTTAACACCCACACTCTTAAAACAGTTGATAGATCAGGGTGAGAGCAAGTGGTCACTGCACCGGGTCTAAGTTTAGGTGGCTTACTTTAAACTGTAGGCAGCCCCAGGTAAGTAACTTGGGGTAGGGTCTGACAGGATTGGGGATGGAGCTGTAGGGTCTGCAGGGGAGTTTAGGAAGACTAAAAATAGCTTAGTCAGGGCTAAGGGGTCAGAAATAGCATAGCCCTGGGATTGATAAGTGGCTGGGCTAATTTAAACCCTGCAAAGACCCGCATAAATGGGCATTTAGATAGATCCTGATTAGGTCAAACTAAATGTAATGCTTACCATGGACAGCCCAATCAGGTTCTGCAAGAAACATGTTCAAGTTCCCAACTTTCCTAACTCCTAGGTTTTAAAGTTTCTGTCATTGCCTATGAAATTCTTTTTGACAAATCAAATTCTGACAATCAGCTCTCCTCAGCACCAGCTGACTTCCCATACAACATATTCTTCCAGCCCTTACAGCTGAAGGCAAGGAGCATCCACAGCTCCTATTTATTTCTGTACAAGAGCTCAGCACATGACATTTTTTAAATGCGCTAGTGGAACACTAGTATCTTGCCCAATACCATGTCGAAAGGCTTCAGCAGAAATAGGATAAAATTGAATTGTCTTCCATGATAGATACTCACCTACTATATTATTTCTTCTGATAGGTTCTTTGTCTTATTCTTCTCATGTAATCCACATTGTAGATCCAGTGATGAAGGGATAATACAAAGCATCTCATTCACTGCATGACCTTGATTCATTTGCATGGGACTATCCATCCTGTGAGTTGAATCAAGTAACGACATGGAAGAATGAAGACACGACCCCCCCCACCACCCAACAGTATCTGTGGAAAATCATACACTGTATGATCATGTAATTGAAGACCGTATTGTGTACATGCTTAGAAAGGGGATAGAATACAAGTTACAGAGGCAACTTAGTATCTGTCATTCCCTGCTTTCACAAACTTTACTTTCCAATTTGAATAATACTTTTTTAACAAACATGTTTTGCATATAAAGATATATGGAATAATTAATTATAGTTTATTTATGCCTGAACTGAACAGTGTACTTAAATATAAATCTGCACCTGCATCTGCCGTTCTAATATTTTTTGCTCTGCATCTCAAGCAGGATGGCTGAGTACTAGAATAAATTTAGGAAGCAACATTGCTTGGGAATGCCAGGTATTGTCTCCATGAGCAATTCATTGCCTTGGAGCAAGACTCATTTATTTTTCCTACAGCACTGGGTTAACCTGACTTGACTAACCAAGTGACTGCTCAGCCAATTTATAGTTCTCCTGTAAAGAAAATAAATGCAATTAAACCTTTACTGAAGGCCCTGCCTGGATGACACACAATTAAGCTGATCTAAATTTTTTACACTATAGAATTGCTTCTGATTAATATTAGTGTAAGCAAAAAAAAAACAAAAAACTTCTGATCTACACTGAGGTGTATAGCACAGAAAAATACCCCTGGCTGAACAACAGCAAATATCCCTGGTAGGACAACAGCAAGACTTTTATTTCAGCACTTGGCAGCTAGGCACCATGGTGTTTGATACACTAAAGGTACAGATGGATAGATATTATTAGACTTTTCTTTTGAGGCCCATATCCCATGTTGCTTATAAAAGTTTCAGTTCTCAGCCACTTTAATTACATTCTGAGAGTTTTGCATCAGTAGACTTATGGATTTGAGCCATGAAACTCTAGAACATATGCTTTATTTACAGCATATACATAAATACTGCATTATTTGGCAAAATAGTCATATTGATATCAACTGGACTTACACTTATGCTTAAAATTAAGCAAATGTTAAAGGCCCTTGTGTCTGTAATGATCTGAAATGATCAAAGTAACAAGCATACTAAGGAAATATGTTGAAAATACAATACTATGGACAGAAAATTGCAAATTGGATTCCTATGGTAGCTTAATCATGTTTTTGGTTTCAGAAAAAAACGTTAGAAATCAACATAGATGACCATTTTGTAAATAAATAAACAACCTAATTTAATAACACAGCATTATATAAATCCAGATTGTGATTAAAGTTTTGCAAAGAAAAATGGTAATGCATAGTGTACACTAGTATGCATAGTATATTTAGGAGTAATACATGTGAAATATTGCTGACTCAGCTGTCTTAGACATAGCATTTTTAAAATACTGTAATAAATATTGCAACCCTCAATCAGAAATTAAAAGATTTACAGTCAGACACTCGGGAAGAAGAGCTAGAGCTGCTCAGTAGTGGAGTTCTAATATATAGCCTGTGTTAGAGGACAATTAAATGTTGCAAAACCTTATCTTAACAGAAGGTGTTAATAAACTAGTATAGAAAATTAAAAAATAAATATTTGAATGTAAGTACTCTTCATTTTTTGCTGGCATTCTAAACATGTATAGGGGGAAAAGAGCAAGATCTCGCTCTTTCTTCTGTTTGGAAACAATGATATGAAATTGCTTGCAAGAAATGTTCTTTTCCATTTTTCCAGACCATGAGGTCAAATTCTGGCTCCTGTAAACACGTGTAATTCCTACCTTACAAATGGGTCCACTTAGAGCACAATTTAGCCCTAAATAGAAGCACAAAGGTAGTGCTATTGACGTGAGAAACCTGAAGAAAACCAGTCCCAGACAACACAAAAATATAGGGATATAATAAACATTTACAGGGAGCATGGGTAAAAGGAGGGGCTGGCATTATCCCTGGGTTACCTCTTTGGTCCCATGGCTATGACTTCATAGATCCCTAGAAAAGCAGGGCTGGAAGGGACCTCTGATGCCACCTAATCCAACTTTCCCTGAGTCAGAGTCACTCCTGTCCAAACACTCTCATACAGATCCTTCTTTAAATTTTCGCTAAAACTACAGTCAAGCTCTTTAATGATGGAACATGTTCTATAAGAGCAATATTGGTAATAAAATTAGGGATTATTTTTCTCTCAGAACTGATAGTGAATTATGGAATGTTGCATTTCTATAACAGCTTGAGTAGATGTGCAGAGGTTCTATTACAGAAAAAGGAAGTAAAGAGCGAAAAGTACTTTCTATTTACTCTATGCCTTAAATTAATGAATTAGTCACTGTTTGTAAGTTTGCTACGGAATTGCTACAGAAACTTAGAAACATAGACCACCTTCCCAGCAATATGCTCCTAGCCACCATGGACGTTACCAGCCTATATACCAACATCCCACACCAGGATGGCATCCAAGCCTGCCTTACATATCTACAGGAACAAGATTACAAC
>JAGPOW010003316.1:177655854-177723655 GCA_030014935.1 Caiman crocodilus
GTATACAAGAAACCCACAGACCAACATACATATCTGCACAGAACCAGCAATCACCTGAAACACACCAAAAAAGCTGTGATATGCAGCCAAGCCCTCAGATACCACCGCATTTCCACTGAAGAGAACACCCGGGATTGCCACCTCACCAATCTTAAAAAGGCTTTCACCCAGCAAGGACACTCCTCCACAGAGGTAAATCGCACATTTGAAAGAGCCGCCTGGATACCATGTGAAGAACTGCTGCATTACAGAAGAAAAACACCCAAAAATCGCACACCGCTGGTTATGACATATCACCCCTCCCTTGAACCTGAATGGAAAATCCTCAAAAAATTGTGACCCATACTAGGCAGAGACCCTAATCTTAAAAAGATCTTCCCCCATAATGCCAGGCCATTTATCACCCTGATGAAAGGCAGGAAGGGGCACCTTAAACCTAGCACTCACGCATCTACATTATACATTTCTTTGGTCCAATCCTCCAGTCTGCCTAGGTCTCGCTGAATTCTAGCCCTATCCTACTGCTTGGTGTCATCTGCAAACCTGCTGAGGGTGTACTCTATCCCATCTTCCAGGTTGTTGATGAACATATTGAAGAAAACTGGTCCCAGGACCGTGCCGTGGAGCCTTCCACTTGTTACTAGCTGCCAGCTAGACATCAAGTCATTGATTACTACCCTCTGAGCCTAACAATCAAGACATTTTTCTATCTACCTTATAGTCCATTCATTCAGTCCAGGCTTCCTTGCTTGCTTGTGGGAATGTTGTGGGAGACTGACCGTATCAAAAGCCTTGCTAAAGTGAAGGTATATCATATGTCCACTGCTCTCCCCACATGCACAGAGCCAGTCATCTTTTCATAGAAGACAGTCTCCTTTTCTGAAGTCTAGAGTCATTACTCTGTTGCTGTCCTTCCTACTTTTCCACAAGATCCTGAAGCTAATCACTTTATGGTCACTGCTGCCAAAATTGCCACCACTTCTATATTCTCTACCAATTCTTCCCTGTTTGTAAGCAGCAAGTCAAGAACACAGCCCCTAGTTGGCCTCTACAACACTTGCAATAGGATGTTGTCCCCAACTCTCCAAAAATTCCCTGGATTTCAGGGTGATTGAAATTCCCCATGAGAAACAGGGCCTGTGATTTGGAAACTTCCAGCACCTATTTGAAGAAAGCATTATCTACTTCATCTTTTTGGTCTAGTGGTCTATAGCAGATACCCTCTACAGCACCACCCTTGTTGCTTTCCCCTCTGATCCTAGCCCATAGACATTCAACAGGCCTATCTCTGGTTTCATACTGTACCTCTGAGCATTAATAGGTACAGTAAAGAGCATTAAAAAACAGTAACTCCACCTCCTTTTCTCCCTTGCCTATCCTTCCTGAGCAATTTATACCCATTCATGACATAGCTCACATGACTGGAGTAATCTTACCAAGTCTGTTATTTCAGTCACATCATGGTTCTGTGATTGTGTGACAGATTTGGTTTGTGACACCTGTTTGTAGCCTAAGTCGCCACCTCCATATGTGGTGTGGATGTTAGGTTCCCTGGGGATAACTAGCATCAGTGCACCTTGTGCTGCCACTAATTGTCCCCGGGGAACACCTGTGCCATGCATGCTCTGGCACACAGCAGGGTACCCCAGGTAGGGAAGGGAAGTCTGAAGCCAGCACTTGCCTGGCCCCATCAGCCTTACCTGTGGTCCTGGAGGCCTCCTGGGGCTGCAGCAGTGATTCTGCCATGAAGAGCCTGGCCGGCAGCTGCAGTATAGCTCTGGCTGACCTAGATCCTCTTTTGATCAGTGCGTACTGCCCCTGTGTGAGCTGCTCTGTTTTTTCCCCCATGTAGATGGAGAACAAGTGAACTTGTGGTATGCAACACCGCAGATTTGTTTTGGGTGCCACATACCACGTGGCTGCACTCACCTGGATGCAGCTAGTGACTCCATTATACAAATTCTATTTGTTTTGCCTCACAGTAAAACGGGAAAAAAGTCTCATGTGGGATACATGGAGCTGCTTGTGCTTTGATCAAGCCTAAAACTTAATACAACATCATCTAAGTTGTCCAAGAAGAGAGGTTTCAACACAAAATTAGGAAAATCTGGCCT
Source organism: Caiman crocodilus (assembly GCA_030014935.1). NCBI lineage: Eukaryota > Metazoa > Chordata > Crocodylia > Alligatoridae > Caiman > Caiman crocodilus. Next base: position 177,657,969 of record JAGPOW010003316.1, read on the forward strand.
ATTAAAGTCAATCAGAGTTCTGTAACTGACTTCAATGGGGCAAGTACTTGATGTTAAAAATAGCAGCTGTTGTTATCATTGTAACAGGGGCTCAAGCCAAAGCCCCATTACTGGGCAAGTCCGGGCCCCCAGTATCAGAGGAGCCGGGACCACATCAGTGGAGGGTTTAGCTCACCAGGAAGGGATAAGAGTAATTAGGCAATCCACTGGGCTTAAAAGGCAAGATGGGAGAACTGGCGCATTTCCCTCGGGGTACCAGGGAAAAGAAAGAGGCCACAGGAAGTGGCGGAGCAGTACACAAAGCGTCCTCAGGGGCAGAACACCAGATCTGCCATGGAGACATTGAGAGATAAGGGAAAGTTACCCAGTGGGGAGTGGACCACAGGGAATCAACACGACCCTTGGGGGAGCAGGGAACCCCCTCCAAAAGAAGTCTCGGAGCCCAGTAACCACAGTGGGGCAGCTGGCAGTGGAGACACAGTGATTGGGGAGAAGAGCGGGGAAGCTGCCACTCAGCGGGACGGAGGAAGCACCGTTTCCTCGGTAATGAGGCAATTAGGACTGGTTATCAGTGACTGTAGCCAGCATGTAATAAAACTTTGCACCATGTTAACTAACTCCTGGGTGGTCTGTGGTAGTCTTTGGTGCTTTAGCTCCTCTCTGGGATTTACAGCTAATAATTTTTCCCATCTCCAAAGTTGTGGCAGGAGGGTCCCGGGGGAAGACAACGAGTGAAACAGGCACACACCCACAATCATATCACATAAGGAAAAAACAGAGGATACTGAAGAACTTCAGTCACCACTCTCTCTTGTAAGTTTAACAATTGTTTTCTTTATGTAATTGGTATATTCAAAAAAATATTATGCAGTAAGCCAAACTCTAAGGCAACTTGGTTGGAATAAAAAATGCTTAACTAGTGCAGAGCATGACCCAACACTATGTCCAGGCTAGTTAATTCTAAACATGTATTCAATCATTTTGAGATTATTCCATAATACACAACAATAACTGTGTAACATGTTGGACAGTTGATTGACTTTGAGTCCGATTTAAACCTTAAATGCAGTTCTAGTTGAAATGCTAAGCAAAGTATACAATCAATGCTTGAAACAAGGCACTGTACCATTAACATACAGCATGAGATTAAAGCAGCTGTCAATTAAGCAATACAATAGATTGTTGAGGGGAAAAAACCAAGAGAAGTGAAAAGACTCAATTTCATTTCCAAAACTATCTACCAAGCTATTAGACACAATACATTCAACCACTGTAAGAGCAAGTTAGAAGAATGATAGTATTGTAACAAACTCATATAGAGTAGTTTTCTTCTTCACACAAGGGTGTTTCTTCCATTTTCTGAGCTGCCTTTTCAAATTAACCCATCTCTGTTTTGCATAGATCCCTGTAATGAGGATTAGGAATACTGCAATAGCTATTTTATCATAAAAGCTGATCAATATTCAAACAGTGAGAATTACAGTAGAACAAATAAGTAGGTTGAATCTCAATCTAACTGGGCTCATGATTCCTTTCCACAGGTCTTCAAACATTTACATGCACAAATATTAATAGGAAGCAAGTCCTGAGCTCCAAAGCTCAAGTAGTTGCAAAGAGAAAACTTCAAATTATGTGTTTTATTCTGTAATTGACATCTTGTGATGTGTCTGTTAGCTTCCATGTAATATTGGTTCTCTTTCCATTCTATTGATTTTTCTAGCTAATTAACCTATTTATGTTGTACAAACTTAATTTATCTAAGGGTCTAATACTTGCAAACATTCCCACGTGCTGTTGAGCTGCGCTATTGAAGCCAGTTGAACTATTCATCCTTAAGCAGTAATATAAGAATTTACAGTATCACGGCTGAACTATACATTCATATGACTTATTTCCAGATCCAGAAAAGCCATTTAGTCATCAACAAGTTAATCTAAAACATAGAACTTATTGTTTAGGCTCCCTAGAGAGTGAACAGTATTCTGAGGTGCTTAACTCTTCCCCAATTCAAAAAACCCACACACTGTGGGTTTAATAGGAAATACTAGGGATGTGCAAAACAAGCCCTACTCGATTTGGATCCAGATTGAATCAGGGACAGTGATTTGATTAGTTGATTCAGATCCCCAATTCAATTTGGCTGAATCTAAATCTGAAGATTTGATGCTGATTCAGAGATTCAGCAATTCAGACATAGACACAGCTTCAAATATTTTTTCTATATAGCTCGAGGTACCAGGCATGGCTCATGAATGGTGTGATGCTAGGGCAGATTGAGCTTCCCACAGGAGAGCGGTGCGGGGGGGGAGCGGGGGAGGGCCATAGGCTCAGTGGTAAACCCAGAAGTGGACCAGAAGTACTCCTGGTCCATTTCCAGGTCCTCCAGGGAGCACACTGGAGGGCCTCCGTGAACCCCCCCAGATCAGCGATTGGCCACAGGGGTACCCGAGGTGACCCCCCAGACCCAGAAGGCTCCAGTCACTGAGTCAGGAGGATACAGGGGGGCCCCAGCGCAGTCCCCGGTGGACCTGGACATGGACCAGAAGTGGTTCTGGTCCATGTCTGGGTCTGCTGCTGAGCAGGGGAGCCTCCTGCGCTCCTGTGGGATGCTCCATCCGCCCCACCATCTCAGCATTCACAAGCCACCTGGTACCTAGAGGTATATAGAAAAAACATTTAAAGCTGAGTGTACATCCTAATCGCTAAATCTTTCTGAAACTCTCCAAATCAATTCAAAGGGTTCTGATTTGATTTGGGGAAATTAAAGGGTCCCCTGATTTGCTTGGACTCAGAGATCCGGTCACCAAATCAGGCCAAATCTCTGCTGAATTGAATCAGGGACTGAAGATTTGCACAGCTCTAGGAAATACTAATCAAAGGGGTTTCTGAACCACTCCAAAGTTATGAATCTGAGTATGAATACTCAGAGGCACCTCCATCCATCTATAGAAAGCCTACAATCCTTTCCTGAGGATAGAGTACTATAAATTCCTATAAATTTTCTTTCAATGATGTAAACAGCACTCACTGCTTTCCTTTCAAAAAGACATCTGCTGAATATCTGCTATGGCCCATTTTTCTATAGCCCAGTGATTAATGCCATCCCTCAGAAAGTGGGAGACCTGTGTTGTAGTCCTTCCTTGACCTGAGGCAATTTGAGTCTACCTCATGTCCTAGGAGAGTGTCCTAATCACCAGGAATCCTGGTTTTCTTTGATTAAAAATCCCCAATTTTCTGTTTAAAAAAAGTAACCTCAAACACCACCACACACACACACACACATATACACACACACACACACACACACACACACACAGAGTGGTGTTTCATTTTAATCACAGAAAAATGTGAATTTGAGGTTACTTTTTTTAAACAGAAAATTGGGGATTTTTTTTTTTAATCAGAGAAAACAAGGATCCCTTCTACTCATTAGGCCATACTAAGAGAAGGCCCTTCACTGAGGCTGGGTCAGTTTTCAAGATTCATGGGCGAGAAAGAGGGCAAACAAAGAGGATGTTTGTATCCCAATGGGTTGGCATTCAGCTGGGAGAGAAAGTTGTTAGTACCAGTCCTTAATCCATAACACATAAACATTCCCTGAAGCAATTTAAGGAGACACTAAACAGAGATATTTTGTAGTGTAATTTTGTACCTCAGTGCACAGGATCCAACAAAGTCTTGTTTTAGGCACCTAAATCCTCTTTTGGATCTGACCATTATATCTTATTTATATGACCAAGCAGTAGAAAAACTGAATTATAAATATTCACAATTAACTGTTCACAAATAATCTGGAGACCAAGACTATTTGAATAATTAATAAATTTGAAGCTACATGACCTGTGTGCAGATAATTTGTGACCATTACAAAATTAATTTAATCAAGTGTATTTTTCAGAGAATTACTTTTCAGATCTAGACAAAATATATAATGAAACTTATACACGTTGTCAAGTAGCTGAAAATTTTGATTATTTAGTGCTATGGAAAGTTTCTGTGAAGTTAAGTTAATAAGATTTCCTGATATAAGCCTGTAATTAAAAAAGCCCTAATCTCTTCAGAAAGCTCCTAGGAAAAAGGAAAAGTCTTTTCATAGTCAAATTGCATCTTTCAGAGTCTATGATAATTTAGAAATGAAAAAAAAATCAAAATTGAACTCTCTCTCTTCTCTTGACTTGAAAAAGTTTCATGGAGAAAAAGGATGATTATGGAATAGAACTAAACTTTCAGAGCCATGTATAAATTATATTAACTGATATAAATTGCAGCATCATTTTTTCATTCCAGGTCCTGTAGGTGGATTAATGATATGTGAGCTTTATTACCGGCAGTGTTTCTTGACTCTTTCCACTCAGGGATATAAATAGGGACTGGTCAATTGAATCAAGAGGGCTATACCTGGGACTCATTTTAAATTCTTTTGCAGAAACTTTGATTGACATGCTATGCATAGAATTGTTAAAGGACAATAAAAAGTTAATTTACTTTATGCTGTAGTCAATATGCTGTGTGATTTGGAGTCTGCATACACTATGTAGCAAAGAAAAGTCTATGAATAAGTGTATCTGTGTATGACATGACCAAGATTTCAAAGACTGACTACTGATTCTGAATTTATGAACTTTTGGCATCCAATTTAAGCTCCTTAATGGGATTTGACTTTTATAGGCCAGATGCTTTGCACTTTTAGAATATGAGGGTTTTAGATTAGACAGCCAAAATTATACACTTCTGAAAATCCTGGTCATTTATTAAATACATATTGACACACAGATTAGATGGTAGCACATGCAATTAATGCAGTTTTCTTCCATTGCTGGCATCATTCTTTCTCTCTAATATCAAAAACCCAATAGGGACAGTATCGCAAGCACAGAGAATCAATTCATGGTTTATAAGATAAGGCAAAGAGGTATACATAAAATAAGTACTGAAATAGGTTTGAAAACAAGCATAAGCTCATTCTGATTCCTGGCAGAATGAAGCTACAGTGGATGCATCTACATGAGATGCTAACTGAGCTGTAGCCTAATAACATGGCACAGTAGTGTGCTGGGCAAAACCTGTGCTAATCTGCTACTGCACTGTAGTTTTCAGCTACCGTGCAGTTAGCATGTCTCTGACTAATTACAATAGTATCACGGCTTAAAAAACTGTTCAAAGTCGCACTTTAGAATCATAGTGCATCTTTACATGTGCTCTGAGGTGGAGGGGGGGTGCTTTAATTAGAGTGCCTGCAGTATCACATGTATTCAGTGTCCTGCACTTCAAAATGGTGGTGGGGGCACTTCAACTAAAGCTTGTTCAACAAGCTTTAGTTAAAAGCATCCCCACTACAATTTTGAAGGTTGGGGGCACTTAATACACATGGCATGGAGGCTGCTGGAGCATACTAATTAGCATGCTTCAGCAGCCATGATTAATTGATCTAATTAGCACGTCAGAGCAGATGTCCAGCACATATATAGATGCCCACAGCTTTGGTGAAACTTCAAAGTTATCTAGTCCAACCCCCTGCACAAATGCAGAATTCTTTATTCCTAAATCATCAGAAAGACACCGATCTTGCCTCTTTTTGAAAGCCTCAGCAGAAGAAATTTCTCAGCTAACCTAGGCAGTTGGTTCCTTTGCCCTACTCCAGGGAATAGCAGCCTTGTACAAGCCAAAGGCTGGAACAACCCAGCTGTAGTCCAATGCAGGCCAGGTGCCTTCAGTGATGCATTAGAGGTGATGCAATTTCCCTGCACCCAAGCTGTGGCCAAGGAGCTGGGAGCTGTGACCTTACTTCCACTTCTTCTCCCGGCACCCCTGCTCCATAGCTGCAGCACAAGTACAGCTTCTAGTCCACAGAAATCTGTGCTGGGAACTGGTATCTTAAAACTGTGGAGTGATCATAAAGCCCTGGTTCTCCAGTCCTACAGGAGAGGACCAGAGGGTTATATTAGGGAGTAATTCAGAGCAGACAGCTATGGAGGATGGGCAAATTATAACACACACAAATCAGTTGCACGTGCCTCTGTTTCACTCACACCATATCGTGTCATAAGTGAGACTGATCTCTTTCTTTAGGGGAAAAAACAGACAGAGAGGGAGAAAGAGAAGGCCCCAGACTGCCAGTGTGCAGACATAGTCAGGGAGAGACTCTCTGCTGCAGCACACAGGAGACAGTCTGAAAGCCTAGTACAGCTATGGAGGCCATAACACAGGTCACACTGCTAGAAAAGTTAAACTATAGGAGTGCAGGCAGCTGGCCTTACTGGATCTGAAGGTTTGAACAGTTCTGGATGGTTTCAAGATTATCAGGAAGAATGCAGGAATATCAGGTGAACGAAAGAGGCTGCAAATGACATTCTGTGTGCTTTCCTCCTCAGTGAGGAAGAAAAAAATCTACCATAAGAGGTTTTTGATGTGCATTTTATAGGTAAAAGAAATGTTATATATGAAAGGGTAAAATTTAACATGAGATACAAGGAACTACAGGAAACAGTTGAATCTTTTATTACTGCAGTTCATGCTCTTGCTGAACACTGCAATTATAGAGATTTCAAAGACTAACTCACAAGAGACAGGAATGTTGTAAGCTTCAGAGATGCCAGCTTCTCAGCACAACAACAGTTAGATCCAGAACTCATACTAGCAAAAGCCATAACAAAAGCTAAGATGCAAGAAAACATAAAGAAACCAGAACTCTGAGACTTTGATTATGACTAATGTGAATTTCTTTCACTATTGACCATTTACTAGGGGACTGCTCATACAAAACTCTGTCCAGAGCATTAGTTAGGCCACCACCAACAGAAGAAGGAATGGATGTACCTACATGTGCAGTAGCAGAGCTGACTGATTAGCTCCACAGTAAACATCATTGTCTACATGTGTGCCTGTATTATGGCACAATAAACTAATTAACTCAGCTGTAGGATAGTACTACAGGAAACAAGTACTATCCTATAGTGGACTAGTTATTTGTGCTGAAACGCACATAAAGACAGTGACCAAAGATAGCCGGGGTATGAGGATACTACAGTGCAGGGGCTGCCTGCTGGCTAGCCCTGCACTGTAACACCTTCATGCCCCAGTCAGCCCCTCTGCAGCACATTGAGCCAGGGTACTCTGCTAACCTTCTCAGGTCCCCTGCCAGCTGAGGCTGCTCCACCCCAGCTCAGCATGATGTGGTCCTAAGTGCACATGTAAACGATGCACCTAGAAGCAATAAACAGCACCAGAGTTTATTGCTACATGCTAATTTCACATGTAAATGCACCCATTAATTTCGTAACAAGATGTTAATATATATATATTGACCATGTTCTGATAGATTTGTCAGCACTTGCTACTAGACTGGAACAAATCAGAATGAGCAATAAAAGGATGGCACATGCCAAGCAATAGTTCACTTCTGTCAAAACGAATGGAGCCACAGGCTGCAACTTGAGTCACATTAGCTCATAAGATGGCTGCCACTATGTCAAGTTGCTGTACATGTGTACACTCCAATATGGCTTAGCTTAAATTGACTTAGTTATGTCTTAGCCTTATTTTAAATTGATTTAGTATGTGTGTACAAACCCAAGATGCTGAACTAAAAACTTCAGCAGCAAAGAGATTTCATTATTAGACAAAACAAAAGTACTACCACAGCTGCTGAGCACAGCCAGAGTTTGATTCAAAAGTTCCCAAATGTTTGAAATTATCCAAAATACAGCAAACAACCCTACCTCTTATGTTGTGGAAATTCCAGAGATACTTCAATCTACTTCAATATAAAGAAGATCAACTACTGAAAAGGACAGGGTGAAAGCATGAAAATGAACCTCTTTCTCAAGGAAGTCAGCAGGAAGGCTTAGTTAGAGATAAGATTTCTAAAGAGATTAAAACAAGGTCAGGAAGAGTAAGTGGGTATCCACAGAGACTTGACCTTTAAATATCTATTTATACTTGTAGGTGTATGTGTTGGTCAGCACTGTAAATAGTTTTTAGGGTTATATTTTGTTGTTAATCGTTTATAGTAAGTTGTAACCTTATTCTGTTTGTTATAAAGAAAAGGATATGTGGAATGATGATAGAGCCCTGGTCCTTCAAATGTACTGGGGAGAACCAGAGGACCATTAGGGGGATAGTAATAAAGACTGAACAGCCCTGGAGGGGCAAGTTACAACACATAAGGTGGCTGCATGTACGTCTGTTTCATTCAAACCACGAACCGCCCACACTGCTGTGGAGGAGACCAGGGAGAGGTGGCAGGAGTGTGAACTCATTTAGGAGATACCTGGTCCTGGAGTAGTTCCCCTCCAGCTGGAAGCTATGCCCATGCCATAGTTAGGCAGCAGGAGGCTAGAGGAAAGTGGTGGCAGAACAGGTGCGGCTCCCAGCTGCCTGGCCCATCGTGGGCATAGACAAAGCACCCCATTGCTGACATATCACCAAAACCATGTGTCCTCTATTGAACCAGAGCTGGGAAGGAGGAGAAAAGCAGCAGCAACCCGAGTTGCTGTCCCTAGGGCAGGGCAAATTGGGGCAACTGCCCCCAGCTCCACGCTTTGGAGGGCCCCGCCGGAGCCAGGTGGAGCAGAATGGCATGGTGACTGCACTGCCGCCGGCTTCACATTTGGCTGCTCGGCACCCCCAGCCAAATGACACCCAGCCACTCGCCCCCTCCCACCACCACTGAATCTGCTGCCGGCTTCCTTGCATCTGGGGGCAAGGCCCTGAACAAACTGATTTGCCGTGGTCCCCACACCCTGCTCGGGGCATCTCTGGTGAGTACAGCTGCCTAGTCTTGGCATGGCTCCTTGCTGCTCAGCCCTGGCATGGCCACAGGGAAAGCCCTCCAGCTCTGCACACCAGATTTACTGGCCCCACAGCTAAATCTGTCCTGCAAGCCATATATTTTTTCTCCCCCTCCTATACGGCAACTTATTGAAAAACTGCTATCATGTTTTTCCTTAATCTCATTTTGTACAATTAACACATAACTAGATCACTCAACCTTTCCTCATATAGCTATCATTCCAACTCAATTATCAATTCCATTACTAGCTTCTGGATCTGCTCCAGTTTTTCTATATCTGAAAATGCAGGGTGTATACACACCTACTAATTTTCTGCTAGCTAAGATGACTTAATTTTTTTAAAGTCAGCTTAACTGTAAGAGTATATACATGCATATGCAGCAGTCGGCTTAAATGAGATGCAAGATAATACACCTCAAAGATGTATTATCTTGAGCGGCATTACTTAAGTCAAGATGGCTGCCACCAAGTCATAGGATCATAGAAAATGAGGGTTGGAATGGACCACAGAAGGTAATCTAGTCCATCCCTTGCTCAGCGCAGAACTATCCCCAACTAGAACATTCCAGTCAGGGTTTTATTGAGCCAAGCCTTAAAAACCTCCAAGGATGGAGACTCCACCACCTCTCTAGGTAACCTGTTTCAGTGCTTCACCACCCTCCTAGTGAGAAAGTCTTTCCTACTATCTAAACTTCCCTTACTTAACCTGGAGACCATTGGTCCTTGTTCCATCATCTGCCTCCACTGTGTACAGTCTAGCTCCATCCTCTTTGAAACCACCCTTCAGGTAGTCGAAGGTTGCTATCAAATCCCCCTTCAGTCTTCTCTTCTGCAGACTAAATAACCCAGTTCCCTCAGGCTCTCCTCAGAAGTCATGTGCCCCAGCTCCCTAACCAATTTTGTTGCCTTCTGCTGGACTCTGTCCAAATTGTTCACATTATTTCCATAGTGGAGGGCCCCAAAACTGGACATAGTACTCCAGATGTGGCCTCACCAGTGCAGAACAGAGAGGAATAATTATTTCCTTCGATCTGCTGGCAACGCTTCTACTAATGCAGCCTAGTATGCTGTTAGCCTTCTTGCCAACAAGGGCACACTGTTGACTTATATCCAGCTTATTGTCCACTGTAACCCCCCAGGTCCTTTTCTGCAGAGCTGATGCTTAGCTAGTTGGTCTCAATGGTGCATAAGATTTTTCCATCCTAAGTACAGGACTGCACTTGTCTCTGTTGAACCTCATGAGATTTCTCTTGGCCCAATGCTTCAATTTGTTTAGGTCACTCTAAATCCTATCCCTACCCTCCAGTGCATCTACTACATCCCCCAGTCAGGTGTCATCTGCAAACTTGCTTAGGGTACAGTCCATCACCTCTTCCAGATTAATGAAAATATCAAACAAAACTGGACCCACAATACTCCACTTGATACCAGCTGCCAACTATACCTCAAGCCATTGATACTACCTGTTAAGCCCTATCCACCTTACAGTCCATTCATCCAACCCATACTTCCTCAGCTTGGTTGCAAGAATGCTGTGACAGATGGTATCAAAAACCTTGCTAAAGTCAAGGTTTAGCATGTCTATTGCTTTCCCCACATCAATAGAGTCAGTTATCTCATCACAGGAGGCAATCAGGTTGGTCAGGCATGACCTGCCCTTGGTGAATTCATACTCATAGTTCCTGATCTCTTTCTTCTACTCCAACTGCTTAGAAATGGATTCCTTGAGGACCTGCTCCATAATTTTTCCAGGAACTGAAGTGAGGCTGACTGGTCTGTAGTTCCCTGCATCCTCCTTCTTCCCTTTTTTAAAGATGAGCACTATATTTGCTCTTTTCGTCTATGACCTCCACTGATCAGCATGAGTTTTCAAAGATAATGTCCAGCGGCTCTGCAATCGCATCGGCCAACTCCCTCAGCATCCTAAGATGCATTACATCCCACCCCATGAACTTGTACATGTCCAACTTTTCTAAATATCTCCTAACCTGTTCTTTCATCACTAAGGACTCACCTTCTCTCCAAACTGTGCTGCCTGGTACAATAGTCCGGGAGCTGAACTTGCTTGTGAAGAGTGAGGTAAAAAAGATATTTAGTACTTCAGTATTTTCCTTATCACGTGTCACTCGATTACCTCCCCTATTCAGTAAGGGAACCACACTTTCCCTGAACTTTCTCTTGTTGCTACCATATTTGTAGAAACCCTTCTTATCGTTCATGTCCCTTGCTTGCTACTACTTCAGTTGTACTTTGGCCTTCCTGAGTTGATCTCTGCATGCTGAAGCAATATTCTTATACTCCTCTCAGGCATCTGTCCAAGTTTCCACTTCTTGTAAGCTCCTTTTTTTGTGTGTTTTACCTCATTGAAGAGCTCCCAGCTAAGCCAAGCTGGTCTTCTACCATACTTACTAGTGTTCCTGTGCATTGTGGTGGTTCATTCCTGCACACTTAGTAAGGATTCTTTAAAATGCAACCAGCTCTCCTGGACTCCTTTCACCTTCAGGCTAGCTTTCCAAAGAAAATTTCTCAGTAGTTCCCTGAGGGAGTCAAAGTCTGCTTTTCTGAAGTCCAGGGTCCATACTCTAGTACAGTGCTCTCCTTTCTTCCTTTTCTCAGGATTCTGAACTTGATCATCCTGTAGTCACTGCTGCCCAACTTGCCATCTACTTCTATATCCCCCACCAATTCTTCCCTGTGTGTAGGTAGTAGGTCAAGAAACATGGCCCTTAGTTGGTCTCTCCAATATTTGCACCAGGCCATTGCCTCCAATCCTCCCCAAAAACTTCTTGGATTTCCTGTGCACTAATTTATTGTCCTCTCAGCAGATGTCAGGATGATTGAAGTTCTCTATGGGTACTAAGACCTATAATTTGGAAATTTCTACCAGTTGTCTGAAGAATGCCTCATATACCTCATCTTTTTCGTTTGGTGGTCTATAGCAAACACCCACCATGACATCACCCTTGTTACTCTCCCCTTGAACCTTAACCTAAAGACTTTCAGCAGGCCTATCTTCAGTTTCATACTGAAGCTCTTAGAAATCATACAGCACTTTTACACGTGGCACAACTCCTCCTCTTCTCCCCTGCCTGTCCTTCCTGAACAGTTTGTACTCATCCATGACACTGCTCCAGTCATGTGAGCTATCCCACCAAGTCTCTATCCCACCAATCACATCATAGTTCTTTGACTGTGAGAGGACTTCCAATTCATCCTGCTTGTTTCCCAGGCTCTGTGTGTTCATGTACAGACACCTGAGGTAACTGGCTGATTGCCATACTTTCTAAGGAAGAATGAGAAGGCCTACTCTGTTGTTCCCTCTTCCCTGCACTTCTTTCCAGGTCTCCCACTTCCCCACTTACCTCAGGGCTTTAGTCTTCATCCCTCAGCAAACCTAATTTAAAGTCTTACTCACTAGGTTATCGAGCCTGTCTGCAAAGATGCTCTTCCCTCTCTTTATCAGGTGGATTCCATCTCTTCCTAGCAATCCTTCTTCTTGGAACAGCATTCCATAGTTGAATAAATGTATGTGTGTACACTTAGACATGACTTAAGTCAACTTAGTTAAGTTGCCTTATTTTAAGTTATCTTAGTATGTCTGTATGCACCTGTAGGGCTCAAAACTGGACAAAGTGTTCTACATTAGACCTATGCAGAGCAGAGTGCTACTATCAACTTCTTGCAGCCTTTGCCTTAACAGACCATGATAGTGGTATCATGACCTCAGTGCATGGCTGGGGACTGCTGAGATGCTTCCCAGACTTACTTATGTAGTTTTGAAGCACTGGGGTCTAGCCTTTAAATACTTTCAAGGCTTTAACTAATAACTGTACTAATTATTACCATCTGTAAGATGGAAAAGGCAATACCTACGATTTGTCTATATGCATCAGAAAGTATAATATAATGTTGAAAAAATGCATATAAATAAAAATAAAGTGACCATTTTAATAACCAGGTCACTGTATCTATAGAAAGTAAACAGATGGTTCCTGTACAAATAATACTCAGAAGTTGCATATGACACTTGACTGCTTACAGGCGGGTGATATGGCCACTGAGTAAAGCCTAGCTCTTCAGGTAACACAGTTGGAACTTCTCATAGCTGAGGTGCAACTAAGTGCTAGCAAAGAGTTGCAGTGTCTGAATCTTTTCATTTCTTTCCACCATCAGTTGTAGGAGATGTAACTTTAATAACATTTGCTTTTACATGGTAGTTCACTGTTTTGAACAGAGCCTAAATGAATGCTTAGACACTGCAGATCAATAAGGCTTCTATCCAGTTTGATAAACTACATCATTAAAAACAGTCTATCAGGTATACAGCCCATTGTAATAGGTATATTTTCCAGATATATTTTCTAAGCAATTTCATTGCCATGCTTCAGATTTTGATACCAGATGCTGGTATCAAAGTAAATGAAAGAATACAACTTTACTTACTGGAAGGCTGTGTTAAAGTAAATAAAGAAATGCAATATGTGTACCACACTACTATGGGACGGACACACACACACTCAACATATTCATATTCAACTTCTGAGTCAAAACATTTCAAATGGCAAAACAAAACAAAAAATCCTAACGGCAGATAAAAATTCTTTTTTAAGAGCTTGTCCATATAAACTTGTTTTATCTACACCACTGTGCTTAGCTGCAGTTTTCTGATTATATGCTGCTTATCTGTGGACTCAGGTTACCAAAATGATTTCCCAAACCTAGCCAAGAGAAAAGTAACAGACATTTTAAAGGTCAGTCTAAAAACACACACTCACATGCACACAGAACCAGTCCTCTCCTTGAATTACTGAGTAACCAGTTACATGTTCAAGGAGGTGTATTGCTGAACCCTCAGAGAAGAGCCAGGTTCCAGCTGTATCCTGTCAAACTTGACTATACCCACTTCTATTTTTTCAATGTTGTTTCTTAACATTATGGTTTCTAGGCTGAACTGTTCTTTAACAACTATGGTACTCAAACTTTTCTTTTAACCCCTGTAGGAATTTACAGACGTTGAATTTGCTAACAGACACCTTTCCTTTCCTGAAGAAAATAAAAAGAAAGTAAAATGTAGTACAATGACTACAGAATTCAAACAGAGCCTGTATCCAGTTCTACTGTAATCCATATTCAGTCAAAACTTCACTACGATGCACTGCATAGATGTTAACATTTAAATTCAGGCCAACATTCTCATATCTAGAAGGATAAATTCAGATCATTTAAGCTTTTAAATACATTACATGTGCCATATAAATGCAACTGATGTGATTCTCATGTGTTCATTGTAAATTTTTCTTGTACTCAATCTCGAGATTTTTCACCCAGACAGCAATGTTCACAGATTCACAGAAGTTTAGGGACAGAGGGACCTTGTGAGATCATCAGGTCCAGCCCCCCTGCTTTGGGCAGGAACAGCTGCTAGGGTCAAATAACCCCAGCAAGATGTGCATCCAGGCTCCTTTTGAAGATAAAGAAAGATCCATCTGGCTAGAAGTTATGATATGGTGCAGCCAAGACTTATGATTTCTGGGTCATGAAAGCAATAACAAGAGAGTGAGCAACAGGGAGAATGACTTTCTGGCCTAGTGATTGGGACATTCACACCGATTAATGGCTGACTAGCACGACAGGAATTGCTCCAAGTCCTGGGAGGAGCAGCAAATAACGGCTGGGCTCCTAGCAACAATTCTATTCCTGCTGGTCATCTGCCCTGCTCCTGTCCAGGAATGGGACAGACAGGTACAGATCTGTGCTCTGCCATCTACCAGTTTACAGTCAAGCTTGGAAAGTCCGCCTTAGAGCCAAGGTCTTTCAATTAAAAATGATTATTGCTTAGTTTTTTCCACAAATCATGCATCATTACAATAGTAAAAAGAAATTCCTTTGTTGTAGTAATTATGCACTGCTTGAGTCTTGGCTGTCCCTGTCCTGCTGTCCCTATCCTCCAGCTTTTGCGACCACTTGCCCCCTGCCTCCAACTGGTTGCCTAAAAGCTGCAGAGTGCATATCACACTGCCTGCTGCAGTGGCAGGAGACTCTGTGGACTCTTGTGGGCTAGGTGGCGCTGTGGCCTTCTGCATCCTTGCCATCCCAAAAGATTGGAAGCAAATGTTGCCCGAATCCTTCATGAAAATGCAGGACAACTGCTCACTGAATAGGGATGTTGCTTAATGCAAGTAACATAACAGTAGTGGAACACATTAGCAGGTAATCAGTACAATCTCCTTAGTTCTTTAAAAATACTAAATTTAAATTGAGAGGTTCTCTTAAGGATAGGAATGATTCATTAACAATAAAAAGTAAGTATAGGTTTGACTTTCAATTGCACCATTTAAATCTGGGTCAATGCCAATAAAATTAATTAAAATTATGAGTTTTTAGCACTTATGAAAAGTAGCCTACAGGCTTTGGTGCCTAAATAAGGATTGAAATACCTATCATGAAGTAATCCATTTAGAAATTCTGTCTTCAGTCTTTTTTTGTATCAATATCTTCATCTGCAAAATGGGGATAATTATATTTCCTTTCCTTACAAGTACCATGAGGCTTAACTTACAAATTTTTACCAAGAAGGTTTATAGCCTCTTTATGAAGAAGTACATCTGGTAAGTGGTAAGGTTAATTATTCTGCTATGACAGTTATCACACACAATCAAATCCTCTTCTAGCAGGATAATGAGGCAATCTTAAAACCCTTTGATCTGGCTTACCTGACTTAACAAAATTGCATTACTACCACATGCTGGAAACTCAGGAGCCTCCCCTGAGATTATGGCATATCTAAAGAAAGTCTTCTCAAGTTCTAAAGGACTGAAGGAAAAATTCAAAATATATCAAGCCAAATTCCATCTTTCTGCTGTTATAATTCCATTCGACTCCATGCAGTTATATCAATAGAAAGTTTCCCCAGCACCATTTCACTGCTCTTGTTATGACAAAGTCTTGTCATTAATTTCCCCACTGAATTCTACTGTAAGGTTAAAAAGAGTTATTGAATTAGTAGCATGAAATATGGAAATAAAATGTTTTTATTACTATGTTGTTTTATAACCCAAGGAGTATGTTAGGAGTTTTTACATAAAAAGCTGTTATCCCAAGCTAACCTTCAAGATCTGTGTTGCATATTCATTAGTTTACTGCCCAAAACAATGTAGCTCAAAATACAGGAAGCTAAGAAGATGGGAGAAAGGGTATCAAATGGATGATAAGATTTGGGTTTTGGAAAAGATGGAAGATTGAATACCCGCTCTTTTGCAGAGTCAACACACAAAGAGTTTTCTGAAAGATTCAATTTACCATTCCCAATACTACCTTTTAATGGTGTGATGCATAAAGTATTATTGAACAGTGATTGCTGAGGACTAGATAAATACATTTCTTCCCATTTTCGTAGTTGCTCTTTCACAAAATAGGGAGTTCAAGCTTTCACGTTACTAGTGGAGCTTTTGACTGTATGCTTACCTTAGACTAAGGTAGCCAGGCTTAGCATTCTGTGTCAAACTCTTGAAACAAGCATGATCTTGTGTCTTCTGCACACAGGAGATGAGGGCCACAGCTTTCAATCAAGGCCAATTTGTTTTTAATTGGACTCTGCTGCAGCACCAAATGCTTTCTAAGGCACGCCCTCTTTTTACCTGTTGCATCAAAAGCTTTCAATTTTTACTGTTTCCAAGTTCTCTGGCCATTATTTATATGTGTCCAAAATCCTCAAAGTTTAAGAAGAGAAGCCTCACTAGAGGGAGGATAAACATCAGATATGCCATTATACGGTGTTTGAATTTCTTACTACATATTTTCATCATAAAACAGTTACGATTTCATGAACAATTTAGTGGTGCAGTGAATGAACGCTATTTGTAGGTTGCTAGTGTTTAGAGGATATTATGATGGCTTAAGAAATAGTAAAAAAAGACCCTTCTCAAAATTGGCTATTTATACTGGCTAGTTTCTCCTTTTGCACCTCCTCTTAGGTTGTTTCTGTTGTTTACTGCTTTCTCTTTTCCTTCCTCCTCTCTTTATTAATCTTGGTGTATTAATTAGTGGATTAATTTCAGCTGGATCCACTTCATAAGCAAGGTCAGTTCTGTCTGAACAGGTCACAGACCTGAATAACTTTGCTGTTTCTCTCTGTAGGAAATATAAGCAGTTTTCAAAGATGCTGATGTTTGTGCACTGAACTGAACAGCTGAACTTTTTCTTGCTGATAAACTCTGTTTTTCTCTTAACATGCTTGTTTAGTACAGAGGACTTAGGTCATGCTAATTCAAACCCTGATATCCTGAACAGCACAAGTCATCATTAATTAGTAGAAACAATAATTTGTGATTCCATAACAAAATTAATTGAACTTCTCCAGAGATGATTGAACATTTGTACTCGTATTTTGAAGAACAAACATCTCTAACCTACAATGTTTATTAGGAACTCTCAAATTGAATAAAACATGATTATTTTCATGACACTTAAGCACCCAAGGTCATGATCCAAACAAACTGAAATTTAGATACCTAAACTGCAAAATTGGGCACCCAAGCTCAATCGAGTGATCCACAAGCCTCCTAGCTTCCTGTTCAGACAGCTGAGTCCTGAGGTGCATATGTTTTTGCTTGCAGTTACTTGGGTCCTTCAGCTTCTATTACCGTGTCCCAAGGTACTTCCATCTTGGCAGAGCTGAGTACCCTGGCACATGTTTATACCTAAGACCATTTGGGATTAAAAAACTGTGCCCAATTGCCTGAGAGATCCAGTCCAGTAGGCATGCTCAAGGCACATCAAACACATGCTGTGCTATCAATACTGACAACATTTAGTTCAGATGCAGAATAATTACTACCCTCTTCCTTCAAAAACACAGTTCATGGTATCATCCACCTTTTATATAATAGTTTAGTGGTTAGAACAGCTGTGGGCAATCTTTTTGCAAAGGTGAATGCACTAGGGCTGTGTGAATGTCCTAATCGCTAGGCCAGAAAGTTATTCTCCCTGTTGCTTACTCTCTTGTTCTTGCTGTCATGCCCCAGAAATCATAAGTCTTGGCTGCACCATACCATAACTTTTAGGGAAGGTGTGGAGGGTGGCTTCATCCAAGCTTAGACTGATGAAGTCTAGATTTAGGCAGTCACACAGGAGACAGTAGTTGTCTTTTTAATCCAAGTTGTCTACTTCCTGGGAAGTGCTCTGACCATTTTATATAAAAGTGGAACAGTAGAAGCACTACCACTACCTCCTCCTACACAAGTGGCAGCATTTTAAAAACAAAAGTAACACAGTCATTTGTACTCACAGGAAGAAGTTGGATGCTAAAAAGGGCAGTGGATTTCAAATTGTGAATCCAACTTTCAAATTCATATCAGACTCAGAGCTGCAAATGTTGCCTTAATCCAAGAGACGGGGGAATCTCAACACTCTGGGCATACAACTTTCCTCACTGTGTGTGGAACTAAAGTGTAAACCTTAGGTTTGTGAGCTCGACTACCACAACCAGGCACCGAAGATTTAAGCATGATGATAATCAGTGGTGCCAAACTTATTAAATCATTCTGTGTATCTGGACTTAACTTACTTTTGAAAATGACACTATTAATGGAAACTATTAATCTGTTAAGTGTTGCAATACTGAGTGGGGCAATGCTTTAAAAATCTGGCTAAGATGACACAGGAGGTCTATGACAGAACACTGAATTCAGTCTAAATCTTCTGAGTCCAATGGCAGCACCTTACTGCTACCCTTTAATTACAGGTTTCTTTACTACAGTCCAAACCACCCGTTATTTGGTAAATCGTAGTTTCATTCCACAGAAATCACTGTGTTAACTGCACACAGTCCCTCTCTTTATGCAGAGTATTGTCAGTCTGTATAACTCATTGTCACAGGAAGTCATAATGTGAATTTAATGTTTTAAAAGGGATGAGTACGAATCAGGGTAATCAAATATAATAATTTAGGATATGAGACTCCTAATGGAGGAATTAAGAAAGCATATTCCATCATTGGACAATTGACCATATGAATTATGGAAGTAATTTGGGTCTTTAGGTATCAAATACTGATGTTTATAAAATTTAATCCATCCACAGTCTTATATGGTCCATGAGTGTCTCACCTGCTTTCTCTTTTCTCTCCTCCCCGCTCTTCGTTCTCTCCTAGCCTGTTACGAAAAATTGCTTAAGTAGTACATCATTTTGCTTGCTTGATTATTTGTATCTGTGCATGTGACTAAGCAGCTGTGTTGCATGTCTGTCTATGTTTGTGAAAAAATTACTAATAGAGGACAATGGAGAAACATTTAGTTCTGCACTTAGTTTTGAAAGCCTTTATATCTTTTAGTGAGTGCATCAACATGTATTATTAAGGCAACATGATAAACTCTGGCACAGTTTGCACCAGAGTTAGCTGTTCCTGGGTACAGTCTCTACACATGTTCCTAGGACAATAGCACTATGAGCCTGGGCAAAGCATTCCTAGGCTGGCAAGGGGCTCACGCAGCAAGGGTGGTTTAGCCCAGGTCTCTGAGTGACATTGGGTGGCAGAAGGGCTGGCTGGGGCACAAGGATGCTAAAGTGAAGGGGTAGGCAGCAAGCAAGTGAGCAGCTCCCATACTTTAGCACCCTCATGCCCCAGCTGGTCCCTGTCACCATCTATACATGCATTTTGGTGGATTTAAGTACTCCGGTGCAAGATAATACTGCCAGTACTATCAAATGGCAGGGTTAATTAATTTACTGTACCCTAATACCAGTGCACATGTAGATGATGATGCCTTACGGAGGCGCTAATAAGTCAACTCCACAGTAAAGCACATGTATAGCTGCACCCAGTGGAAATGAACACCATAGTTTATGTGCCCAGTATGTATAAATTCTGACTTGCACTTTTAAAACCCTTCTGATACTAGGCAATGCTCCTCTCTCACAGGAGCAATGGCACACTGCAGTCATAAGAGGATAGAGCAAATTTCCTCTCTTAACTTCATGAAGGGATATCAATATTAGAATAAGACCTTACATATCTATACCATTACAGGGAATGGAGCTCAGAAATATTTTTAGTGACCTCTTACTTAGCAGATAGTTGATGTAGCTAGAGACAAAATTCCAATTTGATGAAGCAACAGTTTTATGGGAAATGCTATGAGGCATAGGACACCTTTAGGTTTTATAGAGAAATTCCCATAGAAAACAAATAATAATCCCTAAAAATAATCAGGACAATAAATCACTATATTTCTAATGCAGAAGGATTCCTTCTTTCTAGCTGTATGCAAGGATAATGATTTTTCAAAGACCTAATATTGTACTATGATAAATATTTAGTGAGCATTTGCAATTTTACATTAAAATCAGTGAGATCATTTAAGAGATATATATCATATTGTTAATGAAAGAAAAGGAAACAACATTTTTAATAAGTATTTTCTATCCCAAAATGTAGTCTGAAAATGAGGTTAATTTTAATCAACTGACACTAAATTTAATGCACTAGTTTAGCAACTGTTGTTCAGTTTGTATATTTTGTAAATAGAAGACCTTGATCATGAGACGTCATTGAAGTGTTGACTCCTCTTTTAACAAAACTCACCAAATACTCTGTATCTCCTCCCAGGAGAGGACAGGAATCACTGATGTGGAATCTTGATAAAATACAAGTAACACACACGTACACACACACACACACACACACATACACACACACTGTGTATATGTGCGAAGGAGAGTGTTAATTATGTATGCATACACTCGCTTCCACCTCCTCCTGCCGCCCACTCCACCCCAAAGGAAAGATCTGTAGATCCTGAGCCCTTTTTTGAGGGATCTCATCCCAGCATCAAGGCCTGGCTCCCAAGTAACACATTTGCTCCAACAATTGATGTTGAAATGTAAAACAGAGAACCTGGATCCAGAGCTACCTTGATACAAAAGAACTTGCATAACTTAAAACTCACAATACATGTCCTCCAACTAGCTTATTAATTCTCTCTCTCTCTCTCTCACACGCACACACACGCACACACAACGTGCATCATTTTATTCTTTAATCAAGGTGACCTCTTAATATTCAAGTTGTCATTTTCAGGCACTGGTTCAATGTGAGAAGACGAGATAGAACAAGAGTTGCATACTTTACCTTCAGCTACATTTCCAAAAAATGATTCCTAGAACGATGCATTTGTTCTGCAAACAAGTGCATTCATGCATGTGCTGATGCTATTACTCTCACAGACTTTCAGATCGGTATCCATAATATTAAAAAGTAAAACCATATACAATCATTTTCAGGCATTTACAAAGCCAACTACAGGTGCTTTAAGGAATCTGAGCTTCACAGCTGGTATTTTGTCATGGGTAAGGTTTGTTAATGAATCTGAATTCCTGGCTTATAGTGAATAAGTACTCCATGTGAATAAACTGGCTATAGTATGTCAATGGCTGAAGCCCAACAATATGGCAGAGGAAGTGTTAGTTATAAAACACTGACCTGGGGGATTCAGATGAAGAGTTATGCCTAATTAAAGTTACTAGCATCAAACATACAATTCAAACAACAACATCTGTTAGGAAACAAAGCAACTGAAAATGCATTTATTGTTACACAAAGTTAGAAGAAGTAATTCATTCAGGCAGTTAACAGCAGCCTATTTTACTGCCCATTAAAGTGTCATGTCAAAAACAGTGCTAATATGCTAATGCGCAGTAAAAATAGGCTACCACACATTAGTGTCACTAAAAAGGCATGCACTTTTGCTACTGTGCATTAGGACAACCTAATGCACATTTATGTAGTACCTCATATTAGAGGTACTAAATTTGATACTAAGTAGCAAAAAGTGCATTAATGTATTTTATTATGTTAATTCTAAGAGAAGGAATAATGCTTTTATAATGGTTGGCCCTATTTTATAATTATATTTACATTTCTGTTATTTTTGTTCAAATTTATGTTACATTTGTATACCTGTTATGTTGTTTTCTGGAGCATGGCTTTCAGCTAGAATCCTTAATAAACTGAACTGAATAAATTGAATAAAGTGCGTCAATGCACGTGTAGACGCACCCAGTGTGTTTGTCATATAACTCCCATGCCTAGTTTGTATTGTCAATAGCTGTGTTCCTACGGGATGGTGTTTAAAGTGATGGGGTTTACTTCATCCTTCACAGCATCATTGGGCATGTGTAGATGAAACTGAGGCCCTAAATTAAAGTGGTGTTTTTTAAAAACTACCGCTTCAATTTAGGGCTGATTAAACCCCTGTGTTTAAAGTGTACTCACACTTTGCTGACTTATCTGCTTCTCTGGCAAGGAGGGGATGGTGAGATACCAGCAGGCGAAGAGGTCCTTGGGCTGCAGGGTGGGGCTGGTGCTTCCCTCCGCAGCAGCGGTGCCCCCCCCAGGCTGCACCCACCCACAGGCACCTGACTCAGGCAGTCCCGGAGGGCACCGCATCCACAGAGGGAAACACCAGGTTCCCACACAGTTCAGGCAAGCAGGCAGGCTCCAGGGGGACGGGAGGGAGGGAGATCAAGGTCGCCACTTTTCTTGGGCGGAGCCTGCTTTCCCAGGCTGCCCGCAGGGTTTTCTGCAGAGCCATGGAGCTGTACAATGCCCAGTGCTTTACTCCATGACTGTAGGGCCAGCAAACTAAAACTCCTCGAAGGAATTAAAGTGATCAAAAGCATTTAGCCAGCTTTAAAGTGTTGTGCACACACGCCTCTCATTTTGTCTACACACAGCCCATTTCAGTTACTTTTGTACCAACCACAGAGCTTAGTTTAGACCTGGAGAAAGCCATAATCTTTCCTTATCTCCATTGTGTTTGAATACAATGCTAATTTGCTTCTGGTAAAGTAATTGAAAAGACAAGTGAGTATGTTGCTGTTTCATCTGTAGCACATTAAGTTCCAGCTAAAAAGTTGATGGATGAAGAATCACCAGAAAGTCCTTCATTTGGGGTTATTAGTCTTAAGGATGACTTTTCCTTTGCTTCACTCCAGTGTATCTTCACTAGTCAAATTCTCCTTTCCTTCACATTGGCCTTACACTTGTCAAGCTATGCTGATTTAGATCAACATATAAATTATACTACTTTACATGTACGTCAACATCTAACTTCAACAAGGATTATGCTTCTTGTACAATGATATATGCAAAAGGAGAATCAAGCCATCAGTTTCAGAAGTTATTGGTGGCACATTAGTGGGTCACTCAAGCTGTGATTCCAAGCCCACTGAAGTCAATGAAGACAATGCTTTCTTCTTTTCCCCTTATGGTATGTCATAAAGTTATTCACTAACTTTCTTTACTGCAGGAAGGCAGGAAATATTGAATATTTCACTGGAATATGTGAAAGACTGAGTAAGATAAATAAAAAGGTGTTTCTTCCTCTGTATTTTCCCCATTATAATGTTCTTAGGCATATCCAAAACCTTGCTAGAATTTAAAATGAATGTCCTTTGCCTCACTGCTTCTTTGTGGTTTGACACATTTCAAAACATGTTAAATAATTTTGATTTATTAGAGTGCTTTACATATAACCCATGAAATGAAGGGAGGTGCTAATATCTTAATCAGGTCTTCATCCACAGTTACACAACTAGGCAGGAACAGGATGACTGCATATATTTTGATGTAGAAAAACTTGTTAAAGAAATGTGGAGAGCAAATCAAATTTTGAATGAGCTTAAATAAAAAAATACTCAAGAGAAAAGGACAAATTAACAGCACAAATACAGGGAAATTCTTCATATTTTTTTTTAATTGTACAATCATAAATTACTGTTTTATTATAACCATGGTATGGTATAATGCTGGTGCACTCTTTTGTAGTAACTCACTGCTTCATAGAAATCTCGACTTATTATTAGTAGAAGTTATGCAAATTATTTTTGCCCCCAGGGCATTTCTATTAAGACACAATTCTTGTAAGTTAGCCCTGCTTGATAGCCAAAATCTGAGTTCATCGCTGTTCAATATTATTTGCATATTAAATTATAGAGAATGGTCTCAAAAGGATACATATTTAAAAAAAGGAACATTTACTAATAGGAGAAAGCAAGCAGCTACCTTATAAGATGACATTTTCGCTCTACCATGGGTGAAATTTTTTTCTGAGGGACGGGTGGCATCTTTTAATCTTTTTTTTTAAAATCACATAGACTTGATCTCTCAGCAATAGTCTTTCTACTCAGACATTGCTAAAACATGCTTTTCTATGATAATGCACTGCACTTTTCAAAGTACTTTTTGTTCTCTTTTCTAGAGTGAGAAATCAAATTTACTTGTAGATAAAATATCTGAGTATTTTCTTACACTATCTACTGTATAAATACCTTATAGTATCTGTACCTCATACTCTGAAGAATGTCTAGACATCAGTGAGAAAACTATCACAGGAATGTTTATCAATATTGTATTCCTTTCTGATTCAATAGACAAAAATATATTGCATGGTCTTTAAAACCAAACATGACAAGGCAACTGGCCCAATTCTGACAAGGATATAACAAGAAGCTGAGTACAACAGTTGTTAATAATGCTCTAACAAAATACTGTGGCTAAATGGACTATGGCAAGGAAGTCAAGTCGTCAATTTTCAATCTTAAATCAGTTTTGAAAAAGTAGTTAAAGAATGAAGCAAGGAGTATGGGCTCAATCCAAAGTCTAAATATTACCATTGATTTTAATGGACTTTGGACCAGGCTCTGGTAACCTTAGCAAGTGTCATGTTTAGTGAGGACAGATGTCATCCTAGCTTACAGCACAATCTGGCCAGCATACTCCCATTATGATTTATGGCTCGTCATAGATTCATAGAAGTAAGGAGCTGGAAGAGACTTTATGAGATCATCAGGTCCAGGCCCTCCTGTTCTTAGCCTGGATGTGCATCCAGGGTAGGTGACTGTACCACCTCTGGGGGGAGTCTGCTTCAGACTCTGCACACTTGAACCATGAAGAAGTTTTTCCTTACATCCAATCTTAAGCAATCTTCTGGCAGCTTATGTCCATTATTCCTGGTTTTCCCCTAGGATACCTTGCTTAAGAGATGCTCTCCCAGTCCCTGATGTTTGCCCCTTATATACTTATAGGTGCCAACAAGTCACCACCTAAGTCTTCTCTTCTACAGGCTGAAAAGCCCATGTCCTTCAGCCTCTCCTCATGTGGCTTGTTTTCCAGACCTCTCATCATTTGTGTGGCTCTCCTTTGGACTCTTTCAGGCTTTTCCACATCCTTTTTGAAGTACAACACTCAGAACTGGATGCAGAACTCCAGCTGTGGCCTCGCCAGTGCTGAGTAGAGTGGGAAGATAACATCCTTAGTCTTGCTTAGGATGCATTGGTTGATGCATGCCAGTGTCTTGTTTACTCTGCTGCCCACAGTATCAGTAGCTCATGTTCATTCTGTGGCTGACCATGAACCCTAGGTCTCTTTCAGCTGTGGTACTAGTTAATGTAACATCACCAAGCCTGTAAGTATGTTGTGAATTATTTCTCTCCATCTGGAGCACTTGACATTTTTCAGTGTTAAACATCAGCAGGTTTTGATCGGCCTACCTTACAAGCCTGTCCAGGTCAGTCTGTATCCTCAGCCTGTCCTCCAGAGTGACCACACTCCCCCATACCTTGGTGGCATCTGTGAACTTTGCCCATACACTTTTCACACCAGTCTCCAAATCATTGATGAATATATTGAAAAGCACTGGTCCGACTACTGAACCCTGGGGGACACCACTGGTCACTTTTCACCGTGGCAACTCAGTTCCATCTATTAACACTCTGGATCCAATACCAGAGACAGTTTCCTAGTTTCCTTAGTTGCTCTACTGTATTCAGCAAAGCTCCTACATTTCCTTTATTTTTTCTCCTGCTTCCTATATATCTAAAGATATTGTCCTTGATTTCTGTTGCTAATTTGAATTCTGTTTCTGCCTTTGCTTTTCTAATCTGCTCCCTACACGTATGGGTCATTCCTGTGTACTCCTCCTTGGAGGTAATACTGAGCTTCCATCTCTTATAAGCGTCTCTTTTCATTTGCAGGAGGTCTATGACCTTTCTATTGAGCCAAGGGGGTCTCCAAGCCCTTTTGTTATCATTCCTATGAGCAGGAATATACTACCCTTGTGCTCCAAGGATCATATCCTTGAGGAATGACCACTTTTCTTGGACTCTCTTCCCCATTGGACTATGGTCCCACAGGACCTCACCCACCAATCTCGTAAGCTTATAGAAGTCAAATTTCCTGAAATCAAAGATTTTTACCCTACTGACTGATTTCCCTTCCTTATGATAGTTGGTGGAAATGATTCTGCTGAAAATGATCATTGTCACCTAGATTACCCTTAATCCTAAGGTTATGCACTAGATCATTCCCTTTGGCCAAAAGCAAATCCAGTAGGGCCTTACTGGTTAGCAGGAGGGCCAGTTCTTTCTGCTTGCTCCTCATGCTCCTGGCATTTGTGTACCGGCATCCAAGTCTACCACCATGACTTCCTCTTCTGCTGAGGAAAATCCAGTCCTTCAGCTCGTGTCAAAGTGGTCTTCCTATAGTTTCCCATCTTACTGATTTCCTGGTTGCCATTTCCTGGGCTTGCTCTAGTAACTTTCTGCCCATCCCCCAGCAATTTCTGTTTAAAGCCCTATCCAAGAGGCCCGCTATTCTAACCAAAAAAAGTGCTTTCCCCTTCAGCGTGACCTGTGACCAAAAGAATTCACAGCCCTCACAATAGCACCAATGCTGGAGCTTTCTGCTTACTTCTTTGATACATCTATCCCTCTCATGCCCACAACTTGTAACTGGGAGGGCTGAGGAGAAAATTACCTGCACCCCTAACCCCTTGAGCCCAGTCTCTAGAGCCCTATAGTCATTCATGACCCAGCCAGGATTGTTCCTAGCCCACATGGATGTCATTTGTGCCAACATGGATGAGGAGCATAGGGTAGTAGTCAGAGGGCCAGGCGAATTTAGGGATCCTTCCTGCCACACCCCAGATATGAGCCCCGGACCTCATGGGCTAAGGGGGTCAGGGCAGCAGATTGCTCCCTCTGTTCCCCTCCAGAGGGAATTGTCCACCACAACTGCCCTATGTCTTCTTTAGGGTGGTAGCTAGCTGACTTCCCTCTTCTAGAGCCAGTGCTTCAAAAAAATAGCTGGGGGGGGTGGAGAAGGGAAGGCATATGAAATTATGTAATGCTTGCAAAGTGAAAAATGAATAACTTATTACGATTGGCAAAAACCAATCTGAATGCAGTCTGCAGACTGGCAGACCTCCCTCTATCCAGACAACAACCCTGTGCATTCAGGTGATACTTTCAGGGAAACTGGGGTTCTTGCCTGCACACCCTGTCCCCCATCTCGGCTCACTCTCTCTCCCTCACATTGAAGAAAATAATTGTAAATCAAACTATTAACTGGACAGCTGTCAGCTTTTAATTTGCTCTCCCTCTCCTTCTGGAGAGATCCGACTTACAGCCAGGCAAAATTACGTAATCAGTTCCCAAGAAAATGTCCTTGCGCAGTAAGTGTCAGCACAAGTCTCTAATTAGACATAAGTACCTGCTCTGCAGGGTCTCTGCCGAACTTCACTTCCAGTGCCACAAACTACCTGCCAGTTGCTTTCTTCAGGCACACTGTCCACTCTGCTTCCGTGCCTCCACATGTAATGGCTCCGTCATTGAAGATTCCTTGGGGCTCCGGCTCCAGCTCCTCTCCCCTTCCAGGGAAAATACTGAACAAGTACAGCTCCTCTTAGAGGAGTTCAGTAAATTGATGCTTTTCAAAAATGCCGCTCCCAGTGCTGGCAGAAACGATGTCATCTCCCCTGCTGGTCACACAGCGTCCCGTAAGTTTCCTTGCATGATCTTCCCCTGTAACAGGGTATTTGGCTCCCTGTTACAAAGATGATCATTCATTAAAGGAACCTATGTTCTGCCCCAACACATTGTTCCTGTCCACCACATAACCTTTTTCATTAGCAAATCTTCTTCACTGACAGGTCTAGGAGGAACAATGAGCATTTGATAAAGATTTTTCTGCCAACTTTATTTCAGGTGTGTACTTTCTTTCAGGCAGCATACTCAACTGATCAGCAATGCCTCATCTGATTACCATGAAGGAGCCACTAAATTGAGTCTGAACAAATGCTTTTTGGGTGGTCTTTTGAAGGGAGGGATGGTTTGTTTGTTTTGAGATAAAAGCTATTGCCCTGCCTCATTTATGCTCCAGTTGCTTTATGTTAGCCTACCAGGGCAAAATGTCTGTAAACTCTCCCTTAACCATCCAGTTGTGGTAAATTCTTGCCGACAGAAGCCTACCAAAAATTATTAGAGAATCCCCCACTGCCCAGAATCATATCTATCTATAGATAGGTACATTTATATATATATATATGTATTAATTCATTTTATCTATGTGGGGGCATGCAGTGGATTAAAATTCTATTAATTTGGAACAGTATCTAAAACTGCACAAAATTGATAATATCCATTTACTAAAAATTCTGACATGTTAACATTGGCATTCAATGCTATGAAAACTGATCTTTTAAAATTTGCACAATGAAAATTCACAAAAGGATTACTTCAGAAATATGTATATGTTTTATTTCAATATATTTTATTTAAGAAATATTTGAACATTTCCAAAAATGGCCTGCTGTAGCAATCTAAAATACTTGATTTCAAGTTAGTTTAATATCAAACTGCATTCTCATATCGTGGTGCATTTGCCTTATGGGGACTGTAACTTCAAATGTTGATGCCTTCATTCTTCCTGTTATCTAGCTTCCAGGCTTAATATCTCAAAGCTGTATCTCCTATGAGGCACCAGACAGCAGAATCAACAAGAAATCTGCACTATATTATGGGAAATTTAGTCTTTCAGGTTCATAAAGACAAATGAAACTTTAGGACGGGGTAGGCAACCCCCATCACGTGTGCCATAGCATGGCGTGCACAGACATTTTGTACACCTTGGGAAGGATGGTGGGAAAGCTGTGACAGGTCCAATCCTTGGGGCAGCACAGCCATGGTCCCTTCCCCACCATCCAGCCAGAGGTGTATGTACATCCACTGCTAGCAATGAGCCAGGCTGGGGCTCTGTAGACCCCCACTGCAGCTCTTTGCAGCCTCCCTGCTGCCTGCAACAGGCAGCCCAGGCTCTGTGGTGGGAGCAGAGGCCTGCCGAGAGCCCGGATTAGCTGTGACAAGCAGGCAGGGGGCTGCAAGCAGCTGCACTGTGGTCCATGGAACCTCAGCCCAGCTTGTTGCTGGTGGTGGATGCATGCATGCGTGGGGGAAGATGGCAGGGAAGAGGCAGGGCCTGCACTGCCACAAGAAGAATCAGGCCCCTCACGGCTCCGCCACTGGCCATCCCTGGAACATCAACATCTTACAAGTTGAGGCTGTGAGTGTTTTTGGCACTCTGCCCAAAAACACTGCCAACCACCGCTTTAGGCAAACATGGAGCCTGCACTACAATGCCCACAAGACAATGTGGTAATGGAAATGCAGTTTAGTGGTTCCATAGTGTAGTGCAGGCTCCATGTATATTGTAAATCAGATCCCAAAACAAATATTTAGAGTTGGATCCAGAAAAAATGCTCTTATTTTGATCACACTGAGATGAAATAAAACATTTCTACAAAAAAAAATTTCCATTGAAAATATTGATTGTGTAGAAATCATGTTGTCCATTGGAAAAAATTGCTGCAGTAGGAATTCCCAACTAGTTCTAATAGTAACACTAGTAACAACAATATACCTAATTTGTGCTTTTTCCCCCTTTGTATAGGGGAAAATAGAAATTACCAACTGCAAGTCTATGAAGACTCAGACTCTAGCAATTATACTAAGAATATAACGTACATTAAATCATACCATAAAATACACCAAAGAGCAGACACACTTCTATCACTAGGTATTATGTTATACAATTGTCCATTTTCTAAATACAATGCTTGTCTAGACTGCTATCTATGGCTTGTATTCATTGTCCACAGCTGGTCCATACAAAATATGCCATTTTGCAGCCCATCTGCTCACGGGAAGCAATCTGTAACAGTGCTCAGTTTGGACTAAAGCTCTTTTATCATTGTAGTTGCAGTTTCTAAATAGAACTCTGAAATAATGATGTTTAGTTTCTACTTTTAGATCCCAGTGAGATAACTCCTGTCTAGACAGATGGATATCTGCACTGTAAAACCAAGGACAGCTGAGAGGCAAATAAACCAGGCAGGTGAGTAGCATGCCTTCCTTTACTGTGTCTTGTCTGATTCCTTTAATTCCAAAGAAACTGTGAATGTGGAATGTACACTCTATTCTCAAGAGGACTGCAGTGATGCTGTGATAACACTGAACAAATGGAGCTCCTAGAGCTCAGTTGGTAAAAACAAGAGGAAGTGTGAGATAAAATAAAGAAGCCCTTTTAAATTTGGACTGAACTATATTATAAAACAAATAAATACTAATTAAGGAGTTATAAAATTTCTAGGATTTCTTGTACTAGAGCTGAACTTTGAGTTACCATCTCTAGATATGAGCAAGGTATTAAAACAATTATTACTATAGTCCAGCATCTGATAGCCAACACTGGTCAGAGGACATTGCACAGCCCTCAGATCTATAATATGCTTATTGTATTGTGAAGCTTTTAACAGAATTCCTACCCTATATCTCCACTAATCATTTGATAGCCTCTAAAGTATAACAATTAATTGCACTTATTGAGTCTAGCACTCAGCTACTGTAAAGCTGGTATAGCTACATTGAAGCCAAAGGAAACACAATGTTTAATGCCAACAAATGTTTTGGTCCACTCTTTTAGGGCTCAGTATTACTCTTATCAGCTTCAGTGACTGTTGGCTTCAGTGCGAGCTAGAGAATCATATAATAACGAATGCTGCCAGCAGTCAAGAAAACTGGCCCTGGGGTTCTTCCTCCCTTTTTAAACTCCATCCTTGGCTTGTCATATGGTAATGAATCAAATTAGGAAATGAGACAAGATGTTAAGCAGCAATTTATATTTGGAAAGACTGTGTATGTCATTAATTGTCTCAGGTTTATTTTTAAGCTTAGTGCTCCTGATACTTACGTTGTAAAAGAAAGGGACAGTACTGGATGTGTCCTTAATAGGGAGCTCAGAATGAGGGGCAGTGCTGATGCCCCTTTACTTAAGCATGTCTCCCAGAGCTCCCCCATTTGCAAGGCAAGTGCACGCACTACTTGACTGCTGCAGAGGTGCAGTGGGTTCCTGCAGTGCCATGGGCAGTGCTGACCACTGGAGAGCAGAGGGGGAGGAACAGACGTCTTACCTGTCCCAGCCCTCTTCATGCTCTGGCAGCAACTTTTCTGCAGTTGAAGGGAAATTCACCACACGCCAGCTGTGGCAGAAGCACCAGGATGCCCCTCCAGGAATATTTACAGTGGCAAGCACAGCCCAGCCATACAAGCCAGGCAGCCCTGTGCCCAATAGTGTATGGGATGTGGAGGGGAGGGATTGAACAGAATGCATCCTCTCCCAGGATTTTTGCCATGCAAGACCCAGCTCCTTGACTAGTAGTAAATGTGAAGAAGGGGAAGAGGAACAAACAAAGTACCACAGGCATCTCCTGGGGAGTCTACCACACAGGGCTGCTGCAGTTGGGTTAAGGGAAATGGCCCTACCTCATACACTATTTGGTGCAGGGCAGCCAGGTTTCTATGGCTAGGCTGCATCTGCCATAGCAAAGACTGACAAGGAGGGGAACTTCTGGAGCCCCCTGTAACTCAGCATCTGGGAGGGTGCCCTGCTCAATTCCTGCTCAATTCCATGTAATTATAATACTGGCTTACTGCATGAGACCAGCTTAGTGGTCAGAAAAAATAAAGTAGTGTTGGGAGAGGTTTATATCCTAAGACACAACCTTACTTAGTGCCTCCCTCAACTCCTGAAAAGGACACTGCAGCTCTATAAGTCTATATGTAAATTATACATTGTAAGACATGAAGTGTGGCATAGGTCCTGAGCATGCTGGTCCCTGGCTGCAAACCACTGTTTAAGAAGATGGAGGGAAGTGTAATGGTCCTGCCTCCTTCCATGCTTTAGAGAACATAAGATAACTTTAAGAAAGGCCACACTGGGTCAGACCACAGGCTCAGCTAGCTCAGTAACCATTATCTGTCCATGCACGAAGAAGATGCCAAAGGGATAAGTATTTATGTAGGTCCTATCCAGACAGATCCATTTCCTGACTGTCTTTTCTTACAGCTATAAGCATTTAGAGGCTTAAGAAGTCCTTATTTAGAGCTTGCTGTCCTAGTGTCATGCTTCTTACCCACTGATAGACCATCCTACATGAATCTTTCTAATCCTGTTTTGTACATGGTTAAATTATTGACATCTACAATAAGCTAATTATATTCTGTGTGAAAAATAACTTCCTTTTGTTAGTTTTATATCAGCTCCCTAAAAATTTCACTGTATGTCTCCCAGTTTCAATTTTGTGAAAAATGGTAAACAGTGAATCCCTATGGGCTTTCTCTTCATCAATCATTATTTTACAAAACTCTTATCTTATCCCTATTCAATCATTGTTTATCTAAGCTGAACAGTCCTAGCCTATTTAAGTTTTCCCTTGTACAGAAGCCTTTCCATCTCCCTGATCCTCTTTCTTCCCCTTCCCTATACCTTTACTATTTCTACTGTATCTTTTCAGAAGTGGTGGTAGGGGATTAAAACTGCAAACGGTATTCAAGATTTGGGTACGCTAGTGATTTAAACAAAACACATCTACATGAGATATTTACTGCACAGCTGACCAATTAAACGTGCAGTAAACATCTCAGCACCTACATATGCGCCTCTATTAGGGTGCATGAAACTAATAAACTCTGAAGTAGGGTAGTACTTGTAAATGGAAGTACTACCCTACTGCAGAGTGTTGTGTGCAGCAGCTCACGTGTAGATGGTGCCCAGCTGGCTATGGCACAGAGTATCTCAGTGCAGGTCTAGCTGGTAAGCAGCCCCAACCCCAGCCAGCTGTTCCACATCCAGCCCAGGCCAGCTCAAGGATGCACTCCCATCTGCACGTGCTGCAGCAGGAACTCTGCAGCATTCAGAGACATCCCTGGGCTGCCTGGGCTCCCCTATCTCCATGTGCCTCAGTATGGGGGCTCAAAACAAGAGCCCTATGCTGAGCCACTTGGGATGGGGGTGGCTGCTTCCCCATCTTGAGGCACACTGAACTCCAGACAGCTGCTCCCAACCACTTCCTGTGCTGGCTGCCTCCCCATCTCTACATGCCTGTCCCTGGTTGGCTAGGGTCCAGGCTGCCTCAGCACAGGGGCTCTGCAGCCCACAAAGATGGGGAAGCATCCCTGGTCTGGCTGTTCCTCTGTCTCCACATGCCATTCCCCAGCTGGCTAAGGCACAGGGCACTGCAGTGCAAGAGCTGCCTGCTGGCTAGACCCACACTGAGGTACCCTGTGCCCCAGGCAGCTCCCCCACACCACAAGGAACCCATTCAGAACATCTCTGGCCTGGCAGGCTGACCCACTGTGTCCCCTACCAGCTCCAGGACTGCTCCAGCCAGGCTCCATGTGGTGCACATGAGTAAACTGCGGTGCAAATTACTCCGCAATTTTTTGTTCCTGGGCACAGATGGTGTACCTGGAAGCTAAAAACTGTGCAGCAAATTGCTCTTCAGTTAATTTGTGTGCATTAATTACATATGTAAACATGCCTACAGCAGCACAATGCCATCTCTTGTTTTGTTTTCAATCTCCGTTTTAATCATTCCTAACAATTCATTTGCCTTTATCACTGCTGCTGAGCACTGGGCTGACATTTTCAGAAAACTATTCACAATAATTGCAAAATTTACCTCTTCGGCACATCTACACATGCATATTAATGTAATGCAATAAACCCCAGTGCTTATTGCAGCAGATTTTATTGATCCTAGGTACCACATTTACATGGGTGCCTGGGACAGCATCATGTTGAGCTGGACCAGAGCAGCCTCAGACAAAAGGGAACCTGGTAGGTCAACCTGCAAGGCCAGGGCTGTGCTGACCCAGCTTGACATGCTACAGAGGAACTAGCTAGGACACGGAAGTACCCTTATATCCTAGCCAGTTGGGTCAGTATCTGAATGTGCACTGCTGCGGAGCAAAAAACTTTGCAGTAGGATAGTACTTCTATTTGCAGGGACTATCCTGCTGCAGAGTTTGTTTACTTATATTCATAGATTTATAGACATTCAGGCTGGAAGGGACCCCAAAGGATCGAGTCCAGGTCCCTGCCTCAGGAGCAGGAAGTCAGCAGGGATCATAGGATCCCAGCAAGATAAACATCCATATGTGTCCTGAAGACGTTCAAAGTGGGTGCTTGAACCACCTCTGGTGGCAGTCTATTCCAAACCTTGGGGGCTTGGACAGTAAAGAAGTTCTTCCTTGTGTCCAGCCTGAATCAGTCATGGCGGAGTTTGTGACCATTTGATCTTGTCATCCCTTGGGGTACTCTGGTGAACAGACATTTCCCCAGATCCTGATGAGCACCCCTGATAAGCCTACACTTTTCTAGACTGAAGAGTCCCATGGCTCTCAGCCTCTCATCATAAGGTCTGTTTTCCTGACCTCTGATCATGCATGTGGCCCTCCTCTGCACTCTCTCAAGCTTCTCCAAATCCTTTTTTGAATTGTGGGGCCCAAAAATGGACATGGTATTCCAGCTGTGGCCTCATCAAGGCCAAGTAAAATAGGAGACTGACGTCTTGGGATTTGCTTGAGAAGCATCTATGGATGCAAGCCAGCATTTTGCTTGCTTTACTAGCTGCAGCATCACACTGAAGGCTCACGTTCATCTTGTGGTCAATTATGAACTCCAAGTCCCTTTCATCTCTAGTGCTAACCGGCGTAGCACTGCCAAGCCTATAAACATGCTGCAGGTTTTTCCTCTCAAGGTGGGGAACCTTGCATTTTTCAGTGCTGAACACCATCAGGTTCTCATCTTCCCATTTCTTGAGCCTGTCAAGATCTGCCTAGATTGCTCGCCTGTCCTCAGGTGTGGATGCTTTACCCCAGAGTTTGGTGTCATCAGCGAACTTGGCCAGCCAGCTTCTGACACCAATGCCTACATCATTGATGAAGATGTTCAAAAGTACTGGCCCTAGGACAGAGCCTTGAGGGTCCCCACTGATCACAACACACCACGATGATTGACTTCCATCAGCCACCACCCTCTGGGTCCTACTGTGGAGCTAATTCCGCAGCCAGTGGATCATGGTGAAATCAAGGCTGCGGTTAGCCAGTTTTGATAAGAGTTGATCAGGAGATACCAGATTGAAGGCTTTTTTCAAGTCAAGATATACAATGTCAATCTCTTCTCCCTTATCCAGGTGATGTTACCTGGTCGTAAAAGGAAATGAGATTGGTCAAGCAAGACCTACCTGCAACAAATCCGTGCTGGGTGTCCCTCAGGATATTGCTGTCTGCTAGTATGTTAAGGATGGCCTCTTTGATAATCTTTTCCAAGACCTTCCCTAGGATAAAGGTCAGGCTGTTGGGCCTGTATTTTGCCAGATCTACTTTCCTCTTTTTCTTGAAGATAGGCCTTCTTCCAATCATTGGGCACTTCACCAGAGTGCCAAGAGTTCTCAAGATCCATACCAGGAGCTGAGCCATGATGCTTGCCAGTTCCTTGAGTACCCTTGGGTGTAAACCATCAGGGCCATCTGACTTGAAGGTATCCAGCCTGTCAAGGTATCCAGCCTTCCTTCACGAGGTCAGCTCCAGCCTAATAGTAATGCACATGTAGACACTGAGATGTTTACTGTGGAACTAATTAGTGTACTTGACAGCAAATGTCTTGTGTAGGCACGCCCCCTGAGATCTACTCAAGATCTACTTCCTGAGTAGTTACAGCTAATAAGAACCCACATAGCGTACGTGTATGCTAAACATGACCTTAGTCCACCCTGCACAGCAGCCACCACTATGATGCCTAGATTCTTCACATCTCAATGTTGGCCTAGGCATATGTTCAGAAGTAATTCAGTGAGGTATATAACTTCATTTATGCTGTGCTGAAATCCTAAGCTTAAATTCCATAGGTGCCTAAATCGTTAGCTGGAGAAAACATGCTTATTAATTGTTCGAAGCCAGGATGGACCACTCATCTTTTATATCAGGGTGTCAAACATATCTCACAGGCTAGATATGGCTCATAGTGGTGGGTCATGTGACTCATAGGACTTCTTACTGTGGCTGCTAGGAGCAAAGAGCCTCTGTATCCATGACAGAATCAATAAGTTAATGCTGCTTTTACTTCACTACATACTGTAGCAAGGGTGGTGCCAGCAGTGTATCAGTGCTGGGCACCCTTGCACTGCCCCAGGTACTGACTTGGGAGAGGCATTAAAAGTGACTAGTGCCGAAAGTTGCACAATCACAATTGAAATTTTGGTGGCAACTATAAATTTGCTGCTGTCTCTGTGCATCTGATACCCTACAATGTCCCTACACTACTTCCAGTGCAATCCAGAATGTGCGGCCAAGTCATTCAGCCTGCATGATGACTCTTCCGGGGTCCAAAAATTTGCCAGTAGGAAAGCAGTGCCAACATCAGTTATCATGTCTTTCAGAGACATCTAGTGGAAGATTCAGAAATTAATGCTGCCACTGCTCCTTCACCGCCAAATTTCCAGACCTGAGAGGACACTGAGCCCACAGGCCAGAGGTCAAGCACCACTGTGCTAAAAGATCAGACAGTAATGGGACAGCATCTGAATCTTCTCAAGAAAATGTAAAATACTTTTGAGAGACTTTACAAATAGTATAGTATTTAAGCTGAATGGACTTTTTTGGCAACTTGGAAGCAGTTCAAACTCTACTTTATCCAGAGGCATTTAAGTTGCTAGTTCACTGACACAGGCATTTATACGGGTTTATTTCTTATAAAAGGACAAAGATTGATCCCATGCAGTCAATTTTGCCTTCGAAGGAAAAACGTGTTCTACAACTTTGATTTAAAAATATCTTTAGAAAACTTACTTTATGACTAAGCAGCCTTTCAAGTAATAGTTTAGCAAGTACCAAAAACAAATTTGTCAAATGTTCTGTCATGTTTATTCTGGGTGATAATTAGCTGTAGGTAAATTCCATGAGAAGGGCAGTTTATAGGAAAAAAAAGATGTAGCATTAATGTTTGCAGTATTAGACAGATGATGTTCTTGCTGGGAAGAAACATGCCTCAACTGACCCAGTAAGAATAAAAATGAATTAGAATTCAAGTCTCATCACAGTCATTGCTCACATGAGTCATGAGCTCAGTAGGCCAGATCTTCAGTTTGTGCACGTCATAGCCCTGCTGACCTCACAATACCTGCTCCATTTTATCCTATCTCAAGAGTTTACTGAGTCTGGTTCAGGTTTATATTTGAATAAGCTTTATTTCTTGCTATCATAGGAGATTATTGTATTTTCATGTTTATCATGGGTTTTCCAGTCCTCTGGGACTTGGAAAGAGTTATTCTCTGTTACTAGTATTTATTCTAACTAAAATAATTAGTGCCAGCTCAGCAGTTCACTTGAGAGACCCTAAAGAAAAGAAACGATTGGTTTTAGTTTGAAAGAAACTGATGGCAGAGACAACCATGTAAAAAAAAGCGGCAAAGTCAGGGGGAAGGCATTCAGAACTCAGGAGAGCATGAAGTTCAGGACTTTTCACATTTGTAAAATGGTAGTACTTAATGTGGCAGTTGCGGAACAGGACCCTCAGGTCATTGGCACTGTTGAAACAGAACAAAGCAGCAATTCTGAACCGGCTATAGTCTAGTGTTTATGTATTTAAAACATTGCTCCATGTTTGAAGCCAGCTAAAATTAAAGAAGAGACAAATATTATATATTTCCCAATTATTGTTGTTTACTTTCCATAAATGACAATTGCTCTTTTTGCTGAGAAGGTTGGTAGAGTGATGTACAGGAAGTTGATTCTATGCAAAGGCAGCATCATACATATAACAAGAGAACTATTAGACTCAGGAAAGCGACAGAAGGGAACCCAGATGGCTTAATGGAGTGGGTACAAGATTCCAAACTTAGAAAGAAGACTGTTGCCTATGAAAGTTTATGCCTCTCCAAACCAGTGTGTCTCTAACCTGCTTCTGCCTGACTTCCAATTAACATAGCTAACTAACTCACTCTGTTCCAAATTTAGAAATTGAATGCAAGCTAATCACCTCAGGATAATTCAGACAAAACTGAGCTAATGATGTTGGTGTGTTGGTAAAATCAGCTAAAAGATTCAGGGAGTGAGACAGGGACTTTTGCAACTGCCTTTTGTAACAGAAATGCACAACTGAGTTGTGTTCAGGGGTGTACTTGGTAGCCATGTTGGTTTTAGACAAAAAGACATACAAAAAACTAGAACTCTTGTTTCCAAAATGATACCTTTTATTAGACCAACTGGAAAATGGCAAGAAAACTGTCCTTTTCTGCAAGCTTTTGGGATCAAAGTCCCTTCGTCAGGCTCTGGGAAAAGTGTAGATAGTATAAGATGGTAAAAAGTCCCCATAGGTAGGAAATAAACTTCATTTTTTCACAGAGGGAGCTGAAGATGGAAGATGGAACACTGAGTTGTGTTAAGGGATACTTTAAGAGATGTTCATTAGCTAGTTTCCCATGGATGCTGCACACATCCCAAAAGAAGGGAAAAGAGAAGTCCTGAGACAACAGCTTCCCAATGAGAAAGAACAAGAATATGCAGTTTGTACTTGTAAAGCACAGGTGTCAAACTCATTGGGTCCATTACCTTCCTCACCTTCTCCTTCCCTCCTCCCCCAGTATGCTGGATTTGGCACCCACTGCAACTAGTCTGGGAATTGCACTGCACAAGATGCAGAGCCCAGAGCGGCCAAAATGGGCACTGTGTATAGCATAGTTTGGCAGAGGGCATGTAGCATGGATCCCAGATGGGCAAGAACAAGTGATACACTGCACATGGTGCCTGCCCTGGCCAGACAGTGCCACACACTGTGCCCAATGGGAACTATGCCACACCCAACACCTGCTCCAGCTGGTCCAGGGCCTGGGCTGCATGTTATACTAGCAGGCACTACATGCAGCACAGGTCCCAGACTGGTTGCAGCAGGCATCACATGTAGTGCGGTCCCAGAGCTGCCAGAACAGGCAGCATGTGCAACATGCATCCTGGAGTGGGCATCATATGTGATGCAGTCTGGCTAGGGTGGACACCACAATCAACTAAGTACTTGCTCCAGCTGGTCTGGGATCTGCACTACAGCCTCTGCCTGGGCTGTGCCAAATGTGGGGCCTATTCTGGCTTCTCCAGGATCCGTGCCATATGCACCTGCCATACAGTACAGTCCTCATGCAACTGGGATGGGTGCTATGTGCAGCACATGTCTTCAACCCCACCTGTGGAGCTAGTTTAGCATGTGCTCTGCCCCGTGTAAGTGTGCTGAGATCCAGCAGCAGCAGGGGCTGGATGGTGGGGCTCTGCAGGCCAGATTGCTCTGCAGACCATATGTTTGACACCCCTGTGGTAAACTCTTTTTGATACTGTGGCTCATATGTTTTCTTTCTCCAGCTGGAATAGAAAAACTGTGGAAAAGCAATGTCTTCTCATTTGAGTAATAAACTACAGCTGTAGCAGGACTGAGCAGTATCTGGGGGAAGAGCAGAAGACCTACAATTCTTTAAAATGAAATTAAGGATCTTGGAGACCATATTAACTGCTTAGAGTACTAATCCGAAT
The DNA here is from genome assembly GCA_030014935.1 of Caiman crocodilus. Classification (NCBI taxonomy): domain Eukaryota; kingdom Metazoa; phylum Chordata; order Crocodylia; family Alligatoridae; genus Caiman; species Caiman crocodilus. The sequence continues at coordinate 177,697,508 of JAGPOW010003316.1, forward strand.
GCCTATTGTGACACTAGATCCACTTGCCACCTCATCTTTAGGCTTCATGGTACCCGGAATCTTGTAAGGCTATGAACACAGTGACCTTCTGCCTGGTTTTAAATATCTGAATTATAATGTTAACTTAAACTAAAACTAGTGTTCTCTTCCTCTCTATAATTTTTCTGCCCTTTGATGGGCTCACCGGTCCTTTCCCAAAAATCAGTTATGAGTGCTTAGCATTTCTTCAAGCCTCTTCCACTTGAGGCATCTGCTTCTGGTCTTTACTGAAGGTATTTCCACTCATTTCTTTTAATTTGGCTGGGTTGGAAGGCCCTGCCCCTAGCCTATTGAGCTCTTCCGATCCCCGAAGTTTCACCTCCATTTTAAAAGCAGGGTATTGTGTGTCCCAGAGCCCAATACAGGGCAGACACCTTAAAAAACACTACCTTAAATGGCTGTTCACCATAACAACATATATATTTTTTAAAATGCATTGATAAATATACTAAGGAAAATTGTGATTGTGTTCCACTGTATCAGCAAGCAGCAGCTATCAACTTCGATGTCAATGCTAAACTTTCCATATGGCAGGTTAGCCTAGGAGAAAAATTTGGAGTTCATTTTGTCCTACCCCTGCTTGATATCAGTGGGAAAAAATTAATAAGGGGTCAAAACTAGCAGCTAGAAGAGTAATGAGTAGACTACTGCGTGGTGTGTAGGCTTGCAATTATTGTCTGGAAAAGTTCAGGTGGAATAGCTCAAAAGTTTTAGCTGAGTATCCAATAGCTGATGAAGATCTAAGTAATGGGACAGATGTAATATCTAGATATGATCTGAGTTATAGACTAAATAAATGATGGAAAGAGTAATATGCTGCAGGTATAATTGACACAGAACCCAGAAAATTGGATCATATTTTTAAAAATTATGTCAAAATTTAAAACTGAGCACAAAGTCAAGAGAGTAGACATTGCTCGTGATAGCCACAGCTATTGGGATTAATGTTCAGAAAACTTACTAAAAAGAGAAAATCAAATCCTCCAGAACAGATACACAACAAAAAACATCAAAAGGAATATCCTGTTAGCTTTTACAAAGACAGAAAATGAAATTGGATAGAAGAATGTATGGTATTTACTTAATTCCTGGATAAGAGTTTTTTTCCCCATTCAACATGGGGAAAACCAAACTCATCTTTGAACTAAGCATCAGTTGTCATCACTAATCGGGTATCAGATCACTCAAGCCAAGAGTTGCAGGAAGCACAGCTTGGCAAGGGACAGAGGTGGAAACATGCAGGTTCCTCCTTCCAGTACCTGCTTCCTGCCCAGCTCTCCCTGACCCGGTAGGCCTTCCCCCTTCCCCCCACTGGAAGCAGGCACTGGGAGGAGGAATCTGTACTCTGCTGTTCTTGTCCTTGGTTGAGTTGGGCTCCCCAGACAGCTGTTCCCTGTAATGCAGGCCAGGAGCAGGTCAGGAGCGGTTCATCACATGGAGACAGCATCAGTAGCATGCAGGTTCCTTCTTCCAGTGCCTCCTCCCTGCCAGCAAGGGAGACAGGCAGGGGAGGGGTACTCCAAGCCTTGCCAGGGGTTTCTGCAACATAAGTAGAAAGGGGGCAATAACCTACATCAGCCAGTCAGTGTATCATTTAAAATTTGTAGAACTTGGACTAGAATGTCACTGAATTGGCTGCACACATCCCTTTCCCTCCATTACAAAATGCAGGTTTTAAAATCCAGTGTCTGGTCACTGTGCATTATCTTAAGACCAGAAATGGGGAACTTTGATCTGAGGCCTTTATGTAACCACCTGTTTACTACCATCAAAATCAAAGTACTTTAAATAGATTAAAAATCTTACAAAGATAGCACTACATTCTGTTCTCTGTTGTACTGGTCCAGTTTCCTGTTTTGTCTTTGTTTTGGTAAGCATTAACTGAAAGAGACTTCGGGGTTTTGAAGCCAACTTTTTGCTTTTGGTGGAAGGCTGGCTGAGGCTTTTGTGTCTAGCAGCAAAGCAAACAAAAGTTTAGCTTGCATCTACACATGCATCTCAAGGAAGACTCAGGAAGTCATCCTCCCACTTTACACGGCCTTGATGAGGCCACAGCTAGAATATACTGTATCCAATTCTGGGCTCCACAATTCAGAAAGGATGTGGACAAGCTTGAAAGAGTCCAGAGGAGAACCACACAAATGATTAGAGGACAAAACAGCAGGCCTTATGAGGAGAGGCTGAGGGCTATGGGACTCTTCAGCTTGGAAAAGTGTAGGCTCAGAAGTGACTTGGTGGCAGGCTGTAAGTAGATAAGAGATGTGCATCAGGAACTGGGAGAACATCTGTTCACCAGAGCACCCCAAGGGAAAACAAGGTCCAGTGGTTACAAACTCCTGGAAGACCATTTTAGGCTGGGCCTAAGGAATAACTTCTTTTCTGTCCAAGTCCCCAGGGCCTGGAATACACTCCCCACGGAGATGGTGCAAGCACTTATTCTGGATATTTCAAAAAACACTTGGATATTTATCTTATTGGGATCACTTGGCCCCATCTGACTTCCTGGCCTTTTGGCAGGGAGCTGTACCTGATGATCTTGTGAGGTCCCTTCCAGCCCTAATGTCTATGAAACCTATGAATCCAAAAAACTTTTTGAGTGCTGTCTGTGTTCGATGCAGTAAGGAGAAGAAAAAGCTGCTAATATGATAGGGGGCCTATTCTGTATTAATTTTTATATTGCTTGTGCATGAGTGGAACTAGATGGCATTAGTAGCAGCTCCTGATGTGACTTGTTTTGAAGGCAAAAGGTGTTGGTGCAAAATAATGGTCATGTTACTAGTCTTCCCCCCTGCCCCCGGGGTAAAGTCTGTTTATAATAAATAATTTCCATTTGTAGAATCTAATTATTGGGGAGTCATCTTAAATTCAAGGTCATCTTGGATTCAAGTAAAAACACCATAATGCAAGTACTTGCATTTAAAATTTATACAGAAATACATATTCAGTTCTTAGAAACAACTATGATGGCTACTTTAATAATATAAATAAGGTAATAATTTATCAGGAAGGCTAAAGACAATCTTGGGACTGCAAACATTAAGGAAGACTGGTCATTCTTAATTTTGCTAAAATATGTTCACAGTTTCACATTCTTGTTTAGACTTTAATGTTTTGTAAGGCGTTTATAATATATGGGTTGTTCTAATTTCAGATGAAATGCATGTTCCACATTTAGAAACATTTACAGGCTCAGAGCCATACTCATATTTCACCAAAGAGCTTCAGGGAAAGATGCCCTCTGAGATTTAGGAGGCAAAGTTGTTTCAAGGAAAGGTTTGTTACTCAAATCAATAGTTATCTGAGGCATTCCATAATTATGAGAAACAAGGAAAGAATGGAAATTTTGTATTACTTCCACTGGTTTGGATTTACTGAGGAGATCCAGTTACAGATTTTATTGGATCAACCTTCTTTCCTGGGGTCTGTCAAGTTGTTTTTTCAGAACCGTCTAATTTACATCTAAAGCACCAATTCACTAAAGCAATCTTTTTTCCTCCTCTGCCAAGCAGTTTACATTATTTGTAGCAGTATGTATCTTTTAAAACAATACCATAAATCAGTTCCTCAGATACAATCAGTATTCACTGGGTTTAGGTAAAGTTTGTGGGAACATTTATGACTTCCAAAAGAGCTAATATGGACTTGTTCAGTGCCTAGCACACTTCAGAGCACCCCCAGGCTGTACAAAACCATCGTTGCCCATGCGTAATCCCAACGGGTTATATAGTACTATATCAGCTAAAAGCCTCCTGGGGTTTTCCTTATACAAGGGCATCTTCCGGAAATCCCGTTCCCTCTATACCTGATGCTCCAGATTAAGTCATGTTGAGGGGAGTCCCTGTAGCTACCAGGGAGTGGGAGGGGCAACAGGACATAAGAATCATGTGACTTTCTAGAGTTTAGGGTTCAATCTACAGGCTAATTCAGGCTGCACCCTTCAACCCCAATAGACTGATCAGGGAACACCAATATGCCAATCCTTACCTTGTTCCTGAAATGATACATATTCTGCTTTACAGACGTGGGAAGACATAATGTTTACAGAAAAATATATCAGATTGTGGCTGTAAACTCCATGAAGGAGGTAAGTGATGAACTAATCCTGAACTGGATTCTCCTCATTCCTAATTACACCATTGTAGATTAGGAGTAACTGCACTATGGTTTATGCTAGAGAAATGTAAAATTATCTTAAACCAGGTTAGTATCATAGGGCATGTCCAGACAAGCATGCATGTGTATTTTCCAGGGACAAATAGAAGCAGCACATAGTTGTGTGGCTGATACTTGTCCCTAGGGAATGCCCCTGCTCACATGCTCCAGCACATGGAAAATTGCCCTGGGTGGAGGGAAGGGCAGAGGAGGCTGGAGCCAGGAGCCTGGGATGGCCCCAGCTACCTTATCTTGGGTCCTGGAGGTCTCCTGAGGCTGCAACAGAAGTGATCCAGGCATGTGGAAAAGGCCAGCAGCCTTAGTGTGACTCTAGATAGCCATGCTCTGGTTTTGGGCAGCACACACTGCAACTGTATCTGCTGCCCTGCTTTTTCTGTTGCATTGCAGTAGAGAACCTTTTCACATGCACCTCATGCATTTTTCAGTGCCTCAGAAGCCTGTGCACGCACGTGCTCATTTGGATGTGCGCACTGTTGGGGATAAGTACTATACGGCCTAGGCGATCTCCTGCACAATGTTTTACTGGAGGATGACATCAGCATGAACATCAGTGCTACCACTGCTGCTCTCCGGTGTATCTTTCCCTCCTGCCACAACTTTGATCTTCAAGGTTGGGAGCTAGTTGTGCTGATGGGTATGGGCCTGTCCCTTGGAGGATTTTCTTCATGGGGCTCTGCCTCCCCTTATACCTCACCCTTATCACTTTCTAGATGTTATCCAATTTCTTCTTCTGAGTCATAACGTTGTAACAAATAGGACAACCCTTCCCATATCGTTGTAATCCTGGTCAGGCACTTCTGATCAATTCATTAGCTGTCTGTTCATGACTCAATTCTATGCAATCTGTCTCACTTCAGGGTTCCTCCCTCTTCGATCAATTGGTTAACAGTCTCAATGGTAAATCAACTTAAATCAATTACATTGATTCATTAACAGTCTCAGAAGATACACTGACTGAAGTCCCTTCCTTTATTCTGGGTTTATCCTATTCCATCAATTCATGAACAGTCTACAAAGGTATGTCAACTGAAATCCATTCATACATTCAGGGTTCACTCCCCTTCTATCAATTGACTAACAGTCTCAAAGGTAAATCAATTTAACAATCATTCAGGCCTGGCTGGCTCCACTGCCCCAGCTCACAGTGGGCTTGGGCTCCCATGCCCCATGCCACCTGTCTCCTTGGGTACTTGCTTCAGCCTGGGCTTCAATCTGCACTCAGGCAAGCCTCACTGGCATTCTGCTTGAGAGTATCTGTGTTTGCTGGTGGTCCTCTGAGTACTTGTGCCTGCTGCCTTGTGCCCCTTCACTGCCATCACTGCAAATCAGCACAGGCAGGAGAGTCTTCTAGAGTCTTCTGGTGCACTCTCTCTTGGATGCTGTGGTCTCTCCTCAGCTGCCCCTCTCCAGGGCTGGAAGTACTGTTTCCTGTTCCCTCACTGTCAATCTGGAAAGACCACTCGGAAGAAACATAGAGAGGTACTCCTGGCTCCAGCTAGGCTTGTTCTCTCACCTGTGGTAAGTACGGGGTGTCTGCAATCTCCAGGACTTCCTCCTTACTCCACACTTCTCCCTTTACACCCACGTTGGCTGTACTGGGGATGATACACACTTTGACCCATCCAGCTCTTTTTTTTCTTCTTTTTTTTTTTTTTTTACAGATTCTGCCTTAGTTTTAACAGTTCATAGCTCAGTATTTCAAAGCTGGCTTGAAGCTACCAGTTTTAAATCTGAGTCCACAGACTTCAGTTTAGTTACTTCCAATTTGCAATGGTGTTAATCAGAGGACAATCCAGAACAGTACCTGCTGGTGACGAAGGATCCTGGTTTTCTCTGATAAAAAACAAAATCTCAAATGTTCTGATTTTAAAAAATAACCCAAAATCCAGAGTTTTCCATGATTAAAATGAAATACCATATAATAGCTCTTAACTGGACAGAACCAGGATCTCTGATGATTACTGAATCCTTTCAACGTGAGTTGCCTGGCCCACCCATTGGCACTTTTTTTTAAACCATTGTTTCTTGTACAGCTATGCAGATGAACATGTATAAATTTAAGCAGCTCAGTATTAGATCAAAAGCTTTATTTTAACTAGCGGTTCAATTACTTCCATTTACCTTTTAAATTATCTTACATGCAAGTAGTATAACACATATTGTGTAAATTATTGTGTATGCATATAGTATTAATTATATGTATATATAATGTAAGACATTTTGACTTTAAACATTTGTAAACAGAATCATTTAAGCTTTTCTATCATTGAAAAATTAATTCATGAACTGTTTCTATTTCTTTGAAACTATTTTTCAACAAAGAAATGTTCCATTGAAAAAATTCCTGGCCATCTCTTGATGCTATGATAGCATTTTTAAGTTCTTGGCATTATCTGAATCCTTTTGCTACAAAATGGAACATATGGTCCATAATTTTCCACCGAAACAGATGAAGCAATATATACCATCACTGAATCTAAGTCCTTATCCTTAAAACCAGCGCATTTGTACTATCACCAGTGCATTCACATGGAAATGAACAGATTTTTATTCAAAGCAGCATATTTTTACTAATTCCAATAGCTTTTATTTGAAACCAATTATTTTTTAAAACCAATGCACTTTAATTTATATCACGATTTTTTTTTATCACGTTCTTATTTTCACAGTCTTATACATTCAACTAAACTAGCAGGCACTTTTCAGATAAACAAATGAATTTCCACTAAAACCACTGAAATTTAAACTAAAGCATTTTCTTTCGACCATTCATGTCAATTAAAAACAATCTGAATTTTGATAGGTCCTAGCACAGAACTATATTCCAATATGATTTTGACAATAGATTAAACCAATCAATTTTAACGTAATCGACATTCATTAGCAACAATGGACATATTTTTGGAAACAGTTTTGCTTTCTTTGAAGTAACTGCCAAGAAGCATGATCTGCACTTTGTGAAAATCAGCAGCACCCTGTTGGACTGACAGGTACTATTCTAATTTACACCAATGGACAATCTGATTTACTGGGTAAATATAGCACAGGAATGAATAGTAGATAAACACATGATATTGAGAGGCAGAATCTTTTCTTACTTATTCCAGGTTTGTACCATTGTAAATCTATTGACTTCAACTTAGCTACTCTTGATTTATAACAGTGTCAGCGCAGAATCAGACACACAGTGTACGTCTTGCCCACAAATACACAGCTATAAAGGCAGGATGAAAAGCAACAATTCCATAGCTAGGAAAAGAATAAGATTTTGAGATTTGTTTTTGTTCTGATGTGGAACAAAAACAACCCCTTTCAAAATTTTTCATGGTAAGTAAAAACACTTACATGGGGTGAAAAATACAAGAAAAAGCACAGCAGGAATTTGAACTACAGCTTTTTGCAGCCCAAGTAAGAGTCTCAACAACCTGGTAATTCTAAAATGTGGGTGGGTGGGTAGCAGGGGAGAACGGGTTGGGGTTACCTATCGCTTTCTCTCTCTGTCACTCCTCCTGATCCCCATTACTCAACATTTTTCCATGCTATGCCTGATAAAATTTCCCCATAAATAAAGCTTTAGATAAAAAAGCTGGATTGAAAAATGTTGATCAGCTCAGCATATTTATGTAAAATATAAAATAGACATTAAAACTAATAGTTCAAAGATACCTATTCTCTGGAGCTTTCTTCTTTAGCTTGTTGTCATATTTGTGCAAATAAGTTAAACCAGGTGTAGACTATATTAATTCGATTGAATTGTGTTCTACTCTCTCTTTGAACAAATAATTACAGAAAGTCCAAGATCTCTGCTCTAGATTTTCCTTTGAACTAGGTCCATTATTAAAAGCATGGGCAGTGGTGTGACTAGAAACATAACAATAAGATGATAAACATGGATTACACCAGTGATTCGCAGCTGGAGTGATGTGGTATCCTGGAGGGCCTTGAGATTCATTAAAGGGTGGCACAGGATGCCATCCAATGTCAGCCCTGTAGGTGTGCAAACATGATAAACACAGAAGCCGCATTCAGACATGCAGAGAAATGCACTTACAGTGGCACAAATTACTGCAGAGCACACCCCTGCACATGCACTTCACTGCAGGAAAAATTGTCCCACAACAGCAAACTGCCCTCACTCAAGTCCTCCTGGCTCTTCAGTCAGGGAAAGCTGAAGGCTGGGGCTAGTACTGTTGCTGGCCCCATACCAGTCTTATCTGGTAGACCAAAGCAGCAGAGATGCAGGTCAAGCAGCACAGAGGCCTGGCCTGCAGCCAAAACACTGCTCTGGATGGCCTGGTCTCTGTGTGTGCTGACGCATACTTGTATTGCACTGCTTTTGCTGCAGGGATTTTTTATTTATTTATTTATTTTATTTATTTTGGGGGCTATAAGGAAATCCTGGTAGCAAATTTTGGGCCTGCACTACAAATTTGAAGCACAGGGCACATTTTAACATTTGTCGCATGCAGTTTGTGGTGCTACAAAGAGGTATGCGGTGCTATAAACTGCATGTCCCTCTGCATATCTGGATGCAGCCAGAGATTTCAACTAGGAATTCACAGTGCTGAAAACATTCTGTCCTGTTGTAGTCATCTTGAGCTTTTTGTAACAAATTAACTTCTCTATTATTTTTCTGTAGTTAGACTGAGTGAAAACTAAAAGCTGGCATCTCCTCAGGAGTCCCTTGATTTTAATGAGGGGAACCTGCAGTCTAGAAAGGTTAAGAACCACTGATTACACAAATATAAGTTCAAACAGGCCAACGTTGTTTGTAATAGTCTCTGAAAGAACAGTTAACAAAAGTTGTTGTATTTGCCATCTTCGGGATTTAAAAAAAGAGCAAGAAAATAAGAGATATGCTTAATAAATACTTGCTTACATTTCTACATTCAGATTGCCCATTTGGTTCTCACAGCAATATTTGATCACACACTGATTTTTTAGTGCACGTGTATTGTTCAAGACTGCAGTCACCCAAACAAACAGCCTTTCATATGCCTTCACACCTTTATATTGCAGAAGCAAATATACACACATATATTAGTTGTCAATTGTTAGTAGGAAACTACCATTTAAAGCAAACACGATTAAGGGCCTAATTTTTCACTTATGGAAATCAACTAATCTGTGCCACTGAATCCAGCGTAGCAGATTAGGCCCTAAAGCAGTGTGTAAAAAACAGCCGTAAGCATAAAGCTGTAGTATTGAATAAGGCTTTCAATTTCTCTGAGTGTATTTGTGATAGGCTATCTAGGGAAAATGTCTTCATCCTGACTCACTCCATCCTTTTCCTAACACTGGGGTAAAAAGCATGTAAAATGTAAAAGTGAGTATAGCCACCACTGATTTTCTTGGAATCCAGTAACTGTCAGCCTCTTCCTAGCTAAACCTTGGGGTTTCTAATTTCTCCTTGGCTTGTACTCTGCATTTGATACTGCTGATTAGACATCTTGGTTCATTCTAGGCTTTTTGGATCTCAGATATTCTTATTACGTCTCCCTGACCACTTCTTTAGGACCATCATTGGCAGAACATCCCTCATCTCACAGTGATCATCTTGGGGTAAAAGAATCCTCCCTGCAGGCTACCTCTTGTTTTTCCCATATGTCCAATTACATCTCATCTGCTAACATAGTGGAATTACCATCTTTGTCACAATAACTCACAAGTCCAAGTCCGCAACTCCTTACCTGTTTCCTCATCCTATCTTCTAATATTGCTTCAGGAGCATTTCTTCAGACTAGGCCCTGTGTGGTAGCAGCATAAGGCATAAAAATAGTGGCCAGAGGTTTGATGCTAAGAGAGTGGGGAGGGGATGTCACCTTTATTTTTTGCCACCAATATGTGTTGAATGGCCATTTAAACAACAATTTTTAGTGGCTAAAAAAAGAAATTACATATTCTCTGACAACAACAAACCTCTGGCCATATATTATTGGTGTTGTTTCACCTTCCCTGCTGCCAGAGCTACTACAGGGAAGGTGCAGGATGTAGGAACGGGGTGGGAGGTGGCTTCTGGGGGATGAGGTGCACCACCTAGCTCCAAGCCCTGCTTGCCCACCTAAATTACACTAGTGTGGATGTCTTGCCATTACTTTGCACTATAATGGCCAATTTTTCCTGTAACTTGTGTACTAGTATCATTTTAATTTAGCAGCATTATCTGTCCACTTTGTGCACATGTAAATGGCTAGACAAAGTATACAACTTTAACATTGGCTCTTTCTGTCAAAATCTTCAATCCACTGTTCTTGCTTAAAGGACATTATCGTCTGTTGCCCAACCCACAACCTCCCTTTATTTCAACCTATATATGTGACAACATCAAATTGTTGTGAAGAGTTTTTTTTTCTTCGCTCACTTAGTCATATCTTTAATAACTTCCCCCCATTTTACTCCATCTTATATTCTGTTACTTTCTTCCAAATAATTTCACCTACCACTTCCAGGTGCTTAAAAAACATAGACATAAAACACTGCTATATATTTCTGACCATTTCTTCTTTTATCAATCATGTTCCACCTTGAATTTTTTCTTGGTTGTCATTTTCCCCATCTCTACAATTTCAAGCTTAAAAACCAATAGCATGCCCTGACTCAAAGTAATTACTTTTCAACAGTACACATATACATTACATGAAAACAAACAGGTATTAAAAGGAGTTAGAAGTCTTCTCTGAGAAAGAAAGCTAGTTTAAAAAGATGAAATATATTTTTGTTTAGATATACCTATGTGCATTAGTCTGGTAAAGTTTTTATGGTTTGACGAAAAGAGATTACAGTGATATTTTATTTCTGCTGATTTTTTCATGCTTTCACATTAGCTAATTTTATTAATCTCTTCATCGAAAGATAATTTTAATGTAGTTTTATAAGTCGTCCAAACAATTTCTTATATGACTATTATCACACTAAGGAACACTGTTTAACATATAGGGGTACCATGAAGATTTCCTTGCCTTAGGCCTACAAACAGTCATGTATTATAGTAACTTCATTTCCTTGACTAGTTCAATTATACACAGTAAACTGTGTATGTGAGTAAAGTTATCTTATGGATTTAAAAATGGTAAGGTCAAAATAATACAATATGATCATCTAGTCTAACTCATGACTACACAAGCCAAATAATTTCACCCAAAACTGTTTACACTTCAAGCCTATAACATTAGTTGAAGTAAGAATCTACCTTAAGAATGTTATCTAGTTAGCAGGCAACCCTTTCAATGATATATAACTAAAGTTCCAATGGTTAATTGCTCAGACTCCTAAAGCAATGTGCCTTGCTTATGTTTTGAATTTGTCTGGCGTTATCTTGTAGCCACTGGCATTTCTTAGAAACTAGTTTTGATTCTCCCTTCACTTACACTTTTTTTCTGCCTGCCTAACTCCACAAACCTTTTGACTTAGTGTTAGACTTACTGAAGTTTCAGTGTTTTACACAAAACAGAATTTGTACTGGAGAAGCCAGGTATTTTGTATATCAAAATGTGTACCTTATTTTTAAGTTCAAATTTGTCTCTCACCAAGTTTCAACTACTGGACCTCATTATAACATTTTCTGCTAGATTAAAGGACAGTCTGCTGTGGCACAATCAAATTATGTTCACCACACACAGATACAGAGACAGTAAACAAAGAATAAGTACAATTCTCCATTCCCCGGCACTTTGTAGTCATTTATGCTATGCATAGGAGTAATAAAATTAGAATGATTGCATTTTGCAACCATTTTGAACAGGTGAAAACTACAAAGTCCAGCTGGTATAATTTCATTGTCTGCCTCTAAGGACTGAAGTCAACAGAGTTGTGTTGATATTACATCTGTTAAGGATGAGCCTTGTAATCATTTTCATATGTGGGATAAGGTAGCACTTGAAGGCAGGTTTTCTAGGGCTGAAAGAAAATGCAGTGACTTACTCTGCTACTTAATCCTCATTCCTGCTCTTTAATGTAATCACAGCCAGAACCACATTTAATCTTTGGGAAAATGGAGATGCAACTAATTTAGGATCAAATATTTCAAAGCTTTCAGTAATCTGTAAATGGAGATTAAACCATTCTGCAGCTTGGGTTCCTTTCACAATGTCTATTTACTGTTTAAAGCCTGCATTAACTTAAGGAAAGTGGGGTGTACTTTAAAAAATAACTGCATTTGCTCTTTCATAGCAAGAAAACCATTTCAGTAAATAAAATACAGTTTGAGAAAGGTTTCATTTGATCAGATTTTGGTGTACTGTCAGTAGATATGAGAAACATAAATGGTGGTCCATATGTATGTAGGATGCAGTCTTTACAATACATAGAAGCATTTTTAGTACATTGTTATTTAAAACCCACAACAGTATGTCATCCTAGCATATTTTACAATAAACAAGCTGTTTAAAATATATATAATTTTCTCTCTAAAACATACTTTGATAGGCATTTATAACAAGTAGAGAATTACATGTTAAAATGAACAGACTTATTGTGCCAATAAATAACAATTTACTTATTGCCACTTCCTTGTTACAAACTTATCTTTAAAAAATGCAAACACGGTGTATATATAAGTTTATCAGTCTTCCCTGTCATGTGCACAGACACTATCTTTGTTTCAGGAAACCTGTATTAATTCTAATGAATCCTGCTGAGTAAACCATGTTCTGTAGGACAGGCAGAAATTTAGGATCCCAGCACCTAGATCAGTGCTTCTCAAACTTTTTTAGACCTGAGGCACCCTTGTGTAACTTTTCTGAACTGAGTAGCACCCAACTAATTTAAAAACTAATTTAATTTAATTAATTTTTAATTTAATTAATTTTAATTTAATTTAATTAATTTTAATTAATTTTTAATTTAATTTAAAAACTAATTTGTGCATTACAACACTTACCTTCTTGCAGAGGAGCCAGGTATTTGGGGCAACACAGTGGTCAGGCAGATAGAAACCTGAGCCTGCATGTATCTATAATCACACGTGCTTATCTCCTGACATCTTGCAGCACCCTTGAAAAGATCTTGTGGCATCCTAGGGTGCCCCAGAAACCTGGCTGAGAACCACTGACCTGGATACCCAGAAAGTATAAGTAGATAGTGCTCCATTTAAATCAGTTGAGTTGCTACATTTGGTGCCAGATAATGAGGTAGCTTATATCTTCAGCTAGTAAGTAAAATGGAAAAATATAATGTTTAGAAAGTGAATCCCTTCAATCTGAAATGTAGCTATGCCAACACTTTCTGCCAGGAATGTCTTTAAATAATATAGATGTTCAGTAAAATGAGGATGTAGTGTAGTACATCAGCATTAACCTTGACTAGACTAAGAACTGGGGAATGGATCACAAGTATTCTAGCACCTGCTCTACTGAGGAGAGCGCTTCACTCTGTTTTTAATTCCATTCATGGAAGACCACAACTGAAGCAGTGACAAAGGTTAAAGCTGACATAATCCATGACATACTTTTACACAGTGAAGGGAGCTGTGCGCACTGAAAGATGAGAGAAAAATAAGATAAATGTAAAATAATCTGACAATTTTTCAACTTGAAACATTTTTACTAAAGGCCAGGCATTCAAAATCCTTTCTTGAGTCAGGCAAGCACTTGTTTCTGGATAAGAACAGCTCTTTTCCTTTCCTTCCTAGTTAAAATCCCTGATCAAAGGAGAAAAAAATACAGTAACCATCAGTATGGTTGTCTGTTGTAAATGGTAGAGGACATTCTGTTGAAACTCATTGTTTTTAATATTATGTCTTTAAATTATAACATACCTCCTCAGTTTTTCTTGATATGTTGCACAGAATGATGAGGACAAAAAGCAATTACTTCAGAAATCGAGTGAAATCAAACTGTTCAACCTCTTCTAATGGCAATTTATGCTTTGATGTTGACAAGCTGGAAGCATCACTGGCCAGCCTATATTAATAGATCTCCATGCTCACTTTCTTTGTAATTCTGAATCCCAAACTAATGTTCAGGTTCCTCCCTGGTAAATGCAATGTGGCAAAATGCAAGTGCTATTATTTTCTGACCCTGAGACACATTCAAATAACAGGCCCTATACTCATGCTCTTCTAAAAAGGGCCAGAGAGCAATAACTATACGTGTAAGCAAATGCAGTTTTTCTGAGGAATAAAATATTATTAGTATTATTTTTGACACATAAGTTGATGCCAATATTATGTTTTCAGAACCTGCCTTTGCACATGTCCAGGAAGCACTTTTGCATGTGTGTATCCCACAATTAAGTTACTAAAACCAGGGACCTGTAACTGTTTCAAATTTCTAATTATTTACAGTGGGAGTTGTGTTTGGATAAGGATAGCAAGAGTATGGACACATGTACATTTGGAGACATTTCAAAAGGGAACTAATTTCAAAAGCAGCAGCTGTTGCATTATGATAGTTATGAGTGGACAAGCTGGGAACAATACAAATGTAGCAAAACCACTTCCACTCTAACCGTGGATGAAGCAGTGTTAAAAGTCTGCAAGGTTTTGCTACAATTATATCACTCCCACTTTGTCTAAATGCAATAATTAGAAAGCATCTGCCGCTGCCCTCTTTAAACATTCACCTTTTGAAACATCTCTGAATGTACCAGTATCCATATCCATCATCAAGCCACATGTATTAAATGTTTGCTCCATCAATGAGCTAAATGAAGCCAAATGAAGACAATAATATTACTTGTGGGCTTTAAAATTGGGCAGACATACTGATGTGCTTTCATTAATTGGGATACATAAACCTAATTTTTCCAAGGTACTGAATGCTTCCTTGCAGGAAATACTCAGTGGCCACATCTACACGAGATGCTGATTGCACAGTTGTTAATGTGCAGTCATTTAGTACTGCATACACAAGTACTAAAGTACTAAATGACTGTACAGTAACCAGAGTTACTGCATAGGAGCATCCCCAAATGGCTTTTTGGTGATGCTGACTGCGCAATAGCTCGTTACCATTGTGCAGTGGTGTCACATCACGCTTCATGTCTCGTGACACTACCCTGCAGTAGTAAGGAGCTACTACACAGTAGCAATGAGCTACTGTGCAGTCAGCAACTCATGCAGTCACAGCCAGTATCTTATAGGATTGTATCTTAAAACTTAAAGTCCTACCTTTCAAGAAGTACAGTTTTGCTTATTTCAGTAAAGACTGTGCCATGTGATATCAGAAACCATTTGTAAAGTGCTGTAAAGAATACAAACCTCAAATGGAGGAAAGCTATTTTTTTTTATCCAGTTCATTTTGGTCTGTGGTTTAACAGGGGAAAACAGCATTTAAGTGAAGATCTTCTGGCCTGTTCAGGGATTTTGTTACAAAGCATCTGTCACAGTGGTCTTTCCAATTAAATTAATGCATTTCTTGTTTCTTAATTAATTTGAAAGAGATCTATTTAATAAGAAACAATGAAGGAGTTGGAAGTCAACCTTTCCTTTTTATTGAAACAAGAAATAGAGTATATACAATGGTAACAGGAAAAAAAAATTGTTGGCCTACTAAATTAATTGTATGGATTCCAAGTATTTTCCATCTAAAGTCTACTGAGTTTGAAACATCAGTTGGTGGCATTAAATAATGTTTTATGCATCTGTGCAGGGTGTTGGACTGAGTGACCCTTATGGTTCATTCCAACTCTGTGATTTTACTGATGTTCCCCAAAACATTTACTGTCCATCCTAACAGCTACCACCCTCAGCAACTGTAGATCAGATAATCCTCTCCTGCAAAGGAAGAAGAAGTGAAGAGGGAGAGGAAGACTTCTGCATTTCCCTCTATTTTTTTTAATTCAATGGTTCTAGATTCTAAAATCACAAGGTTCTCCTGTGGCTATTTTGGATTCAAGAGTCCTCTTAATGGACAATTCTCTATTGTGAAAAAATTCTGTAGTAAAAATAAATATTTTGAAGCATTTCATGTCTTCAAAATTATTTTTTATTTCCACTGACTTATTAATGCAAACATGTTTACCTGTTAATAGATTCAGTAGAATGGTGACCAACAGAGAGAAGAGTAGATGTTGCCAGCATCCAAAAGAAATGATAGAAGCCTAAATTTTATGGTCCAGTTACAGTCAGAGGAGAAATAATTATCAGCTCCACATCAAGGACACCATTCATCAATGTGGAGATAATGGCTAGGGACAGAAGTTACACATCAACTGGTTTAAGTGATCAGAAACTGATTTAAACCTGTAACAGAATACAAGTTCAAAGCACATGAACCAGTTTCAAAATGGCCTAAACTGATTTAAGATAAACCTGGTTGAATATAGTATCAGACTTAACTGATTCAGGTGAAACTGGTTTATGCAACTTCTGTTTCAAACCCCTTCCTAGTTCAAGTTAAATCAGAGTCCCCCAGCATCCCAGCATTTTATAACCCTGAACAGGGCTGAGCTGTCTGCCCCACTCCTCTGCTCCCTAGCTGGAACAATGAAAGCTGGCTCACTGGCCTCACTTGCTGGCTTACTGCCTCAGGCAAACCGCTACTGGGGTCTGGGTCCAGGGAAGGGGTTATGTTTCCCCAAGTATGGAGCTGCCCTATGCTGCTTACTTAGTGCTGGCTGAGACTGTAGGCTACAAATCCCAGAGGCACCTGGAAGCAGAAAGTGATGAGCAACTCTGCAGAGTACTGCTGCTGCAGCTCTGGACTGCAAATCCTAGAGACCTTGAGGGCACCAGGAAGAAGTGAACACACAGCCTATGTTGGTGGCTATGTGCCAAAGAACTGTGCTCTAGCGCCCTCTGGCTTGTAGCTTGAGCCATTGTAGGCATTTGGCTGCATTTCTTGAATCAAAAGTGAATGTCTGTTCATTTGCTTATTGGTTCAATCTTTGCAGCTTAAACTAACCTGCAAAGACTGAATCAATTCAGCCTTGGTCTTTTTGACTGTCTGTACTTAGCCCATGTGGTCTAAGGATAAGGCAAATAAGTAGGTGCAAAAACACCTAGGTTCTCTTCCCATCTCTTCTTCTGGCTTAATCTAAGTCCTTGAGGAAATCAACCCACTTGTTTCCCACTGTACATTTTGCCTATTTAGACAGTCAGCTGTCTCTCACTAATTCACTATATAATACCTACCAAAATAAGATGTGTAAGCCTACATTAATACAAATTAATAGTGATAGTAATAGTAATGATACAAAGATTAAGATGAAACTAATGAAAGTTAGAACCTTCTTCCCTCTGAAGAAAAAGAAAAGAAAAAGCCAGGATGCCCTCAAGCTAATAAAATCATATGAACAATGTTTCAGAATGATGGTCTGTCAAATAAATAAATAGATGGTAAAGAAATTATTTACAAGCATGGTACTGGCTGTATCATTCATTGACATGCAAAATTTCTTGGCACCAAGTATAAGAATATCAGCATTGCTATCTAAATGTCAGTACAATTCTCTTGCTTGTAAAGAGCCTGCTAGGACCAGCTCCAGCTCCTATTGAAATCAATGACAAGACTCCTGCTGACAGCAATGGAATATGGATCAGGTTCATAGTGCATCATGTCATGTAACTCTTTATTTTTAATCCAATACTGTCAGCTATTTGTTAAAATGTGTATTGTCTAATGCGCAAAAAGTGGCAAAGTCTCCATCTGGCATTCTAAAAATAATAATTTTTACCTTCAGGCACAACACGAAAGACTCTCTGAACTCCAGACCATCCAAGCTCCTCATTTCATATGATTAAAAAAAAAAAGAAAACTAAAAAGAAACCTACTGACACTTATACTCAGCTCTCAGGAGCATGAAGGAAAGGCAAATTCCAGATGGCTCTTTAACTGTCTAGGCATTCTTACCTGCAAGATCTGTAGAAATGTAAGATTGGATCAGTGGAATACTGGAAAATAAATAAAATGAGTAACCTCCTGGGGGCATAGAGAAAACACACTACAAAGCAAACTAAAAGCAAAGGTTTGTAAAGGTAAAGATACACCTTGGAGAATAAAAGGTTTTCTCTGGTTCCAAATTGAACAGCCTGTTTCAGGCTCTTTTCTGAGTAGGTAGAGGAGATTTTTATTGTTTTTAGATACACATGCTCAGCCACACAGTCTTGTGTAACTGTCAACTAGGTGTAATTAGGAGATTACAGTTAAATCAGACCTTAAAAATACCGCTGGGGACAAGAAAGCTCTGCAGTCTTAGGAATTTTATGGCCTTACCTACTCAGGGGTTCTAACTTGTCATTTAGCAATAATGCATAGGACTATCAGTAATGTGTTCTTGTGGAGCCAAGACACAGCTTAGGTAACAGACCCTAAGGACTGTGGTAAGTATATAAATTCTTTAGGGAGAAGTGAACTAATTAAAGACTCTCTCACAAATGAGAGAGAATTTTCCCTTGTTGACACAGTTTTGTTAAATGTCCTATATAGAGATAGATGAAAAATTCTAATTGGAACAGTTTTCTTTCAGAAAAAAAAGCACAATAAAGCCATTTTTTCCAGGTATATGTTGATTAATATATAATGCTCAAAGGGAAAATAATAAAATCTTTCATTTATTCTTCCCTGTTTGGCTTGTATAATATTTAATTTTAATAATTTGATTAAATTAAAATATTGATGTGCAATATATGTTGGATACATGTATATACCTTTTATACCAGGAACTGATTTGATATGAACATAAACAAAAAAATTTCTAGAAACAAAATGTTTTGTTAGTTCCAAAGTGAATAATTTTGAACACTCAATGTCTTCAAAACTGGCTTTTCATTCTGACTCCAAACTAAAACAATTTTTGAAATGACAAGAATTCCCCATAGAACATAAACTCCACTTTCCAAATAGCTCTAATCTTAAAGACAAAGAACTTCATAAGTTCTTTTATCAGTCAGAGAGCTGCAAATCTTCATGTCAGCAATAGCTTAGAAAGTATCTATCTGGTAATAAAGTGTTATTCTCTTAATATAGTATATGGTAAAACAGCAGTTTTGACTGAAATTATATGCACACTATTTGACAGTACACAGGTACATTAGCAAAGGACAGAACACAAGATCACATCCCCAGGCATGGGGCTGGAATTTCCAAAGTATTAACACTGTCCCCTCCATATGGGGAAAGAAGCCTTAGCTATTCTAGGAAACTAAGCTGCCAATAGGTCATAAGTTATTGCTGTGCAGATGCAGTTGCATGGCTCACTGAGTACCAATCTCACTGTTCTTAGCATAGTATCATGACACAATCATTAAAGGGAAATTTAAACGGTCTTCTACAGATCAGGGAAGTTGAAAGAGAAACCTTATAACTCTTTGGAAAATCATGTCTAGGTACAGACATTCAAAAAGCCAGAGCCTGAATTGACTCAATCTTTGCAGGGTAGTCTAACCTGGCTAGGCTGAATCAGTTTGTAACTGCACAGACATCCCCCCTGGACTGAAAAAAATGCAGTAGCTCAGCTAGAAGCCAGGGAACGCTAGAGAAGCCCTCCCTCCCTTCCTAAGTACTGAGCTGAAGCGGGGTGTGACCAGGCCCCGGCAGGACACTCTGATTAGGGAGGGAAGTGTCCCTCCCCTGTTCCCCCCTCCCCACTCAGCTAGCAGGGGTTTACACAGCATTTATCACCCCATTAGCAAATGCTGAGAGGTGCCTGTGTAAGGGAAAGGGGAGAAGGGAATCCCTGCTTAGCAGGGGGTGGTGAGGGTATGGGGGTGAGCAGGGGGAAGCCAGGCATATCCCTGCAGTTTCTACCAGAACTCTGGCCAGGGAGCAGAGGGGCCAGCTCTGCTGTGCAGCAGCGAGCCCCATGCCAAGAGCATGCCAGGATGCTGAGGAAGTCTGGTTTAACTTAAACCAGGAAGGGGTCTGGGACAGACATTGAATAAACCAGTTTGACCCAAATCAGTTAAGACTGATACTACATTCAACCAAGTGTATCTCAAACTGGTTTCAGCCATTTTCAGACCAGTTTATGTGCATTGAACATCTATCTGTTCTGTTACAATTTTAAACCAGTTTTTGATCACTTAAACCAGCTTATGTGTAATGTATGCCCCTAGTCCATGAGTTCTCTGATGTCAACATTGTCTTCCATATGTACATGAAGATCTCTTTCCTGCAACTCTGTTTGTTGCATTACTTTAAAAACGTACCTTCCTGAAAAAAACAAAAAAGTTGGTCTTGGAGGAAGGAGGCAGGAGTAACAACAGGGCTACATAGAACCATCAGCCTTTGATTTCCTGCAGAATGTCAGAAACGTCAAGAGTACTACAGTATCTGAACTGCAAAATAAGGTGGGTCCACCACTGCTTCACACCATAAGAGGAAACATTCCTTATACTCCCTTAGCCCATGTAGACCATTAGCTGCTTAGGTTTGCCACAAGGAGAAGAATTATTAAGATTATATTGTGCATGTATATATGATCTTAAAATTCTATATAATTTCTATATATATACAAATGAAAGCCTTAGCCTGTCTTTCCATAATGCTTTATTTCTATTCTAATTGGTTGTCTGGCAGCCAAAAAGTATAAAAATAAAGCGTGATGGACAGCAGGCAGTGGTGGCTAACAGAGCAGCTCCACAACAGAGGAGATGGATCAGGGGGGAGGCAAGGCCAGCACCATTGTCCTGTGCCCTCCCCCTACTCCTTGGAGTTGGAGGTGGCGGTGGGAACAGGTGGAGTGGGCCAGGACCCCAAGTGGTGATGACAGCAGTGGGGAGGGGAGGAGTGAGCCTTCTGCATCAATGGTGGTGCTGTGGGGTGTGGGAGGGGAGGAGTGGGCCAGTGGCAGGGAGGGGAAGAGGAGGAACAAGCTGGCAGCAGGAGGGGGAACAGCAGGCCCAAAAAAGCAGTGACAGCAGTGGCTGGAAGGGATGGAGAAGAGGGGGCTGGTGGCAGAGTGGGAGGGGAGGAGCAGACTTAACATGGCAGTGGCAGGGGGGCAAGGAGCAGACCTGGACCCAATGCGGCAGGAGAGTGGGGAAGTGGAGCCAGACCCCGAAGCAGCAGGGGAAGGGGAGTAACGGCAGGAGAAGACCCAGACACAGGACTCTGTCCCCACCCTCCATCCCCCTGACATTCTTGATGGGCAATTTGCTAGTACTATATATTAACTATTAACAGTCAAATACTATATCAACAGCTTTGGTTTAAAAGTACACACACTATATTTATATATACTATTATTTTTCCTTCGACACACAGCACACCTTAAAATGTTTTTTTCTAATCTTAAACTTTCTACTTTTACTGCAGATTTTATTTACAATTTTATATCTTTTACAGTTCAGATGATAACAGCACATATTTTCCTTTTCATTGGAATTAATAGACTTTAAAAAGGTGCTGATCAAGTTGCTCAAAAAATTGAGTCCTAGGAGATGTGCTGTTAAATACAGGATTTCTCCCCTCTTCAAAGAATTTATATTTACATTTTCAAACATCCACATTAATGCACATCAGCTTCAAATACATTTCTCCAAGGCTGTTTCATCTAGCTAAAAAAAGAAAAAATAATAATAATAGGCTTATGATTTACATAAACTATTAGTTTTGTAATTTAAAAATAAATTTATCACAGTTTATTCAGTTGCCAAAAAGAAGAAATGATTTCCAAGAATGTTTAGGGGAAACTTAAAACAAATCTTTTCAGTTTATTGATGTGTTACTGGAGATGCTGTTCAAGCAATGAATTATTCATAGATCTGAACTGTCAGAAGTTAATTCTAAATACCCTCCTATACCTGAATGGATATCTACTCAAAGCAGATATTGTTTCTGGTCCTCACATTTTAGCCTGTGACACTGCTCAAAAATTGTATTTCCATGTGGAAAGTGATTTGAGACACGCAATTTTGTGTGGTAGAATATAAATGCCTTTTCATCTTGAAGCATTTGATTACGAAAAAATCACAAGTAAAGTTTGTGTCACTTTAATATCTTAAAAATGCTCTCACTCAACCACAGGCATGGACTTGATTCAGGAATTAATGTATGAGTTTCAATAGCCTGTGTTATATAGGAAGTTTAACCAGTTGATCTTTAGTGGTTCCTCTTAGCCTTGGAATCTGTGATACATGAACCTAGTGAAATGCAAATCCTGTGTCAACCTACCAGGGATAATTATTTAATTACTACTATTAGAAGAGATTAAACATTTTTCAAAGGAAAACGTTTGTGGAGAAAATGTGTATTTTGACAAGTTTCCCATTCAAAAAAGAAAAAGGTTGATGACATTTCCAAATTTTGATATTTTTAAATGAAAGACTTAATTATACTTTGTTTCAAAATGTATATAATTTAAAGGCAAAAGATAGGCAAATGGAAAGGTTGAAACCAAAAGAGAACATTTTGTAATTATTGAAGGAGTCAAGGTCAGTAAACTAGAAGTTATTTTTTCATCTTTTTAAAATCTTATTAGATTTTGATTTTTCACCTGTATACAGGATAATAATTCTGCAGTCTTCAAAGTTCTCACATGACAAGAAAAATGGTTCCCTAACCAGTATTTAATTTTACTGAGACATCATTATATACAGCACTTTACAGTAGGATGTGACTATCATGTAGGATAGCAACCTTATGAGTTTGAGGGCATGAAATGATATAGCAAAGTAAATTAAAAAACAGCATGTCAGACCAACCTGGTGGCCTTCTGTGAACAGGTTACAAGAACCTTAGACGCAGGTGTAGCAGTGGACTTAGTCTTTCTGGAA
The DNA here is from genome assembly GCA_030014935.1 of Caiman crocodilus. Taxonomy (NCBI): domain Eukaryota; kingdom Metazoa; phylum Chordata; order Crocodylia; family Alligatoridae; genus Caiman; species Caiman crocodilus. The sequence continues at coordinate 177,720,375 of JAGPOW010003316.1, forward strand.
TTTAGGAAGGCCTTTGACACCATCTCTCACCCCATTCTTATTAAAAAACTAGGGAACTGTGGCGTCGACACCTACACAGTCAAATGGGTCACTAGTTGGCTGGAGGGCCGCACCCAGAGAGTGGTGGTGGATGGATCATTTTCAACATGGAGGGATGTGAGCAGTGAGGTTCTGCAGGGCTCGGTCCTTGGGCCTGCACTGTTCAACATCTTCATCAACGACTTGGACAAGGGTGGGGGTGGGCAGATGAGAACAGGATGAGTTTCAACACTGACAAGTGCAAGGTACTGCACCTGGGGAGGAAGAACCAGCAGCACACCTACAGGCTGGGGAATTTCCTTCTCGTCAGCAAGGAGGCAGAAAAGGATTGTGAAGTCATTATTGATGCCAAAATGAACGTGGGCCAACAGTGTGGGGACACGGTCAGGAAGGCCAACTGCACCTTGTCATGCATCCACAGATACATCTCAAGCAAGTCCAAGGAGGTGATCCTTCCCCTCTATGCGACACTGGTCAGGCCACAGTTGGAGTAATGCGTCCAGTTCTGGGTGTCACACTACAGGGGAGATGTGGACAACATGGAGAGGGTCCAGAGGAGGGCCACCCGCATGATCAGGAGGCAGCAGGGCAGGGCCTACAAGGAGCCATTGGGGGAGTCCCTGTTCCCCCAAGCACTACCAGGAGTGACTAGAAATAATGGTCACAAGCTGGCAGAGGGTAGATTCAGACTAGACATCAGGAGGCGCTACTTCTCTGTCAGGGCAGTTAGGTTCTGGAACCAACTTCCAAGAGAAGTGGTAATGGCTCCTACCTTGGGAGTCTTTAAGAGGAGATTAGATGAACACCTTGCCAGGGTCATTTGACCCCAGTACTCTTTCCTGCCACGGCAGGGGGTTGGACTTGATGACCTGCTCAGGTCTCTTGCAACCCTACTAGCTATGAAACTATAAATACAGAGGCAAGTAGCCTACAGAAGTTAATTTTAAATGCATGTGTAAATAAGTGAGTTTAGGAGATTTAAAAGAGAATATTTTGGTGTGGAGGTTGTCAGAGTGGCATAAAATAATAGAAGTACTGAGACGCTATGTAGAATGATTCTCCTTAGGTCAACAATGAATAAGAAACTGCACTTAGGACATTTGTATACATGCTTGTGCCACAGCGCTGATTGCTTTTAAAAGCTATGGTGCATATGTTGACGTAAGTAGTGAAATGCCCGTCAGTGCTGAGGAAATGGCAGTGGCATGCTTTTGAACTAAAATATATCAAGAGTGTTTTAGTACAAAAGTGTTCTGCTGTCATTTTCTGCATGCTGACGTGCATTTTACTGCTTATACAACTGCATGCAAAGCAGCACAGTGTGTGTCAGTCTGTGTGTGGAGCAGACTCAATTAATCGAATCTCTGGCACACTGTGAGCCAAAAAAAGTATGTGTATAAATGCAATTTTTTGATTAGCAATCAAAACTACCTGGTTGTAGGATTGCAGTGCCATCCATTTTTGAACTGGTTGCCTCAGACTGGTTGGGCCGGATTCTGTTTAATTTATTAGGCTTCTAAGTGAACTTAGGCACCCACATGCAATTCTATTTCATCCTATCCCTGAAAATCTATTAGTACCCTTACTTTTGTAACTAACCATCATCTTACCCTTAAGACAGTTACAAAAACACAATAGAGAAGAGGAGGATACACTAACCTTTTTCAGTAACTTTTTCAAAGACCCAAGCAGAGGGAAACAGAGTCACGTTTACACACCACTTATATGCTTCATATATAGAATAGATTCTGACCACTCGTCATCTGTGTGCTACATGTAAAGTTGAGTGTAGTACATTTACACAGATCAGGCTGGAGATAACCAAGATATAGGCATTTTGAGCATAAATATTAGATGGATGGAAGTTCTGTCTGGCAAAATTTTATAAGTTTAAAAATTCATCTTTGTTCTGATTGGATATAAACCTAAAATCTTAAGATTCTTTTTAAATAAAATTTGAGAAGAATATTAGTTTTGATATTGAAATTTCATTTTGATATTGACATTTTTTTCTATCTCACAGTATAAAATGTGACCAAACTGCTTCATTCTATAGGATGTTTTGATATTGTCACCATTAATTTCCAGCATTTTTCACCTCCATAGATTTCATAGATTTCTCGAGTCAGAAGGGACCTGGTAGATCAGGACCAATCCCCTGCTCCAGGCAGGAAAGAGCGCTGGGGTTAAGTAACCCCAGCCAGATGTCTATCTAATCTCTTCAACAGCATCCAAGGTAGAGGAAAGCACCACCTCCCTTGGAAGCCCAGTCCATATTATGGCAACCCTTGCCGTAAAGAATTTCTTCCTTATGTCCAGTCTAAATCTATTCTCCTTCAGTCTGTGGCCATTATTTCTGGTAACCCCGAGGGGCACCCTCGTAAACAGACTGTCCCCTATTCCCCGCTGACCCCCCCCAATGAGTTTGTAGGCAGCCACAAGATCACCTCTCAGCCCTCTCTTGAGGAAGCTGAAGAGATCCCTCAATCTGTCTTCATAGGGTCTTACCTGCAGGCCCTCAACCATACGAGCAGCGCTTCTCTGAACTTTCTCAAGGTTATCCACATCCCTCATGAAGTGCAGTGCCCAAAACTGGACACAGTACTCCAGCTGCAGCCTCATCAATACTGCATAGAGGGGAATTATCACTTCCCTAGACTGCCTGTGATGCGCCTGCTGATGCAAGAAAGGGCGCTGTTAGCCTTACTTATTACCTCATCACACTGGCGGCTCATGTTCATTTTTGCATCAACCAGGACTCAGAGATCTCTTTTCACTGTTGTGGTACTCAAAGTGATACCACCCTGGCTATAGGTGTGTTGGAGATTCTTTCTCCCCAGGTAGAGCACCTGCATTTGTCCTTGTTTAATTGTACCCTATTCTGATCTGCCCACTTTGCCACTCTGTCCAGATCTGCCTGAATTCGCTCCCTGCCCTCCAGTGTGTTTACTATACCCCACAGTTTAGTGCAATTGGACAAGGTGCTTCCAACCCCTTCATCCAGATCGCTGATGAAGATATTAAATAGTACTGATCCAAGGACAGAGCCTTGGGTGACACCACTGCCTACATCCCTCCAAGGAGAAACTGACCCATCCACCACCCCTTTCTGGGTGCATCTCACAAGCCAGTTTTTTACCCACCTTACTGTGAAAAAAATCCACATCACAGCTACTCAGTTTGCTCATAAGAATTGGGTGCAACACTGTGTCAAAAGCCTTTTTAAAATCCAGGTAAATAAT
>JAGPOW010003316.1:177723755-177744517 GCA_030014935.1 Caiman crocodilus
ACAGCTACTCAGTTTGCTCATAAGAATTGGGTGCAACACTGTGTCAAAAGCCTTTTTAAAATCCAGGTAAATAATATCTACTTCCACTCCTGCATCTAACCACTTTGTGACCTGGTCATAAAAACAGACTTAGTTAGTCAGGCAGGATCTGCCTGCTATAAACCTATGCTGGTTACCCCTTACCATAGTATGACTCTCTGGCCTGCTGCAAATGTGATCCTTTATTATTTTTTCTAAGGTTTTGCCAAGAATAGAGGTAAGGCTAACTGGCCTATCATTACCAAGGTACTCCTTCCTTCCCTTCTTAAAGATAGGGACCCCGTTAGACCTTTTCCAGTCCTCTGGGACCTGTCCCAAGTGCCACAAGTGCTCAAACAATTGTGCCAGTGGTTCTGCTATGTCATTGGCCAATTCCTCTAGTACGCTTGGGTGAAGATCGTCGGGGCCCGCCAATTTAAATACATGCAGCCTTTCCAAATACCCCTTTACAAGATCAGTGCTAACCATTTGTGGATTGCTATTACTCTCACTCCAAACTAAAGACTCTTTGGGAGGTGTATTTGTATCCACTTTTTCCATCCTATCAGTTACCAACCAGGTCAAGATCCTTGTCTGGAAACAGGAGTGCAAGTTCCTCTTGCTTGTTTCCCATACTTCTAGCATTAGTATAGAGACACCTAAGCCCCCCGATACGTGCCCTTAATATTCCCCTCCAAATCCAATGAAGATAACTGAATCATTTCAGTTTTCAAAGAGCTGCATATTCTGAAGGAATTTCAATGGAACAATGTTCTATCAAGAGGTTCAGGTAACCAGCACCTTGAAATTAACACCAAAGTCACTTCCTAGCTGTTTCATAGTTTCATAGTTTTGGGAGGCTGGAAGGGACCTTGCAGATCATTGGGTCAAGCCCCCATTGCACTTGGTCAGGAAAGACCGCTGGGCTCATCCAATGTGCAGATCACTGAAAGCATTCAACATACTTTCACTGGAAAGTACAAACCAAAAATTTGGGAACTTCATTCTGTCCTCTCTAAAGCAGTGCTTCTCAAACTTTTCCTCAGTATGACCCCATGTATAGCCCCATTTCCTCAGCATGGCTCCTCACTCCCAACCCACAGACACCCATCCCTGCATCCCATCCACTAATGTTGCATGCCCATTTTTGGTCATGACCCACAGATTGGGAACTGCTGCTCTAAACTTTCTGAGTGCTTTTAGGAAAATTAAAAATTATCTGGGGTCAATTCATAATCACAAAAGCAGATGACATTTACTCAGTATAATTTATTGTAAATTATTTGATTGTCTCTATATACAAATGCCATATTCATTATTTTAGTTATCACAATTTATGACTTCAAGATAGTAAATGGTCACTAAAAAAATAAATAAATCCATCTGTTCTTCATGCTGGATCCAATTCAATTACACTGGGTTCTTGCAACAGAGACCACACTGCTTCTGTACCAGATGTGGAATTTTGAGGCTCCAGGACTGCATCTCAGCTTATTAAACCCTGGATCAAATATACCTGAACATGCCTTTAACTAACAGATTACTATTATTTATGAAAAACGTTAGTCATTGAGATATAAATGTCTTCAAACATCCAAAATAAGATAACAAGATAAAACATTCAGTTCTTCACTCCTTAATTTTGTCTTGTATTACATCAGTTGTTTTCTAAACAACCATAATGATTTGATATCACCACTGATACCATAACCATGCATTTATTATTAACCAAGGTAAAAAGTAATTCTTATTATCATGTTCCAAATGTGATCTTTATTGTGTCACCTATGCCCACAGTGCTTCTATTTCTGAAAGGTTAGACAAACTGATGAATAATATGAAGGCTTTATTACATCAACCATTTACAATTCTGTTAGACTCTACCAGTGAGCTTCTCAAAGCTCTTTTTACTTATTATACATTAAGGATCTTCAAATAAACTAAAACAAGAAGCTAAAACCAGGTAAACAGCCATTCCTCTTGCCCTTTGGAAAACTTAATTATATTGTCTTTGCATTGTGTTGACCAGCTAAACATGAAATTAAGCTGTAAAATCAGCTGGTGCTAAATAATGTTGTAACAAAAAGTTCTTACAAAGATATGCCACACAGTCTGTCAGACTTTATAATTCATCAGTGAGTAGATGAATTTACCAGTGTAATACAAGGCATCTACGTAGCCGGAATTTTAAAAGTTGTTCTACTTTATAGTAAGAATAAAACTAAGTCACAAAAAGCATCAAAGGAAGCATATTTTAGAAGTATAAAGTAAAAGTAAATAATAGATTACAGGAAATCATGTTGCTACCATAGTCTGGCTTTGATTACCACCTTTGTAAATTTATACTATAGGAAAGTCATTCTCAACTACCAGTGGTGTAATTAGGTGGGGTGACAGAGACAACTGCCTGCCAATTTGGGGGTGGGGGTGAAAACATGTGACTGCTGATGGCAGGAATGTGCAAAAACCAGAAAATTAGATCTCTGGATATCCAAGGATCTAAAAAAGCAAAGCACACCATGGTCCCTGACCATGCACTGAGACAACCAGAGCCTGGGTCCTCCACAGAGATGCTCTGGCTGCCAGAGCATCTCTATGGTTGACCCTCACCCTGGTGCTGAAACCCATAGCTGGCCAGGCCACATCTCAGCACGAGGGCTCCAGTGACAGTGAATAAAGGGCTAGGGGGCTGGAGGACAGAGGAGAGGACCATGGAGGGGGACCCCCAATGGCCCCACCCACTCCCCCAGCCCCCCCAACCGCTGCCAGCCCCCTGAGGCTTCTGACCCCTGCCAGGGCCCGCCCCTTCCCACGCTATCCCCCCCAAGGTCCCCAACCCCTGCGGGGGCTGGCCCCTCCCCCCACCAGCCCCCCCAGAGCCCACAACCCCTGCCAGGGCTGCCCCATTCCCCCAAACCCCCCCATCCCTGCCACCCCATCCCACCCCACACTTAAAAAAACCAAAAACCCAGCACTTACTGGAAGTTGCAGTTGCTGTGTGGCTGGCTGGGGCCCTGCCTGATCAGTGCAGGGCAGGATGACAGCCCCAGAAGCCCCATCCCAGGCCCTTCTGCCCCTCCACTACCATGTGCTGCCCTGGGAGGGGGCTCTGCCAGGAGGCCCTGGAGCCACCCCCGCCTCTGCTTCTAAGGTAAGCAGAGATGCTTTTTTCCATTTTTTTCTGTTATTTTTTTTCAAGTGATGGTGCCAGGGGTTGTAGGGGTAGCCATAGGGGTCTGGGGGGTGCAAGTTGGGGGGTGAGGCTGGGTGGGGCAGCTATTGAGTGAGCTGCAGGAACTGGTGGGGGATGGGGCCAGGTGGAGCAACAATTGCGGGGGCTGGGTTGGGGCATGTGGGCCCTTCAAGGGGGGTGGTAGCCCCTGTTGGGGGGGCCGTACCCCTTGTGAGAGTGTCAAACCCCCTGTTGGGGGGCCAAACCCCTTGTTTGGGGGTTGAACACCTGTTGTGGGGGCATACCCCTTGTGTGGGGGATACTGCCCTGTGGGAGGGCAGCAAAACATGTATTCATGAATTCATGAAACATGTATTACAGTTCACTTTATTATTATGAGAAGAGACTTGCTTTAACACTGTATATATATCTGATATATCAATAACAGATTGTATATATAACACAGATATATCAATAAAACATTGTCCAGCTGAGCACTGTCTCTTTCTTGCTCTCTGTCTTTATAGTGGTCTTTTGCTTTACTTGTGGAGGAAAGTGGATTTGGGGGTATTTTACAGAGTGACTTTGGCATTTTTTTTTTAATCGGGGATTTTTCAAATTTCCAATAGGGTACACCAGAATTTCTGCTAGGGAGGCCAGTGGCAGCTGACTATGGCTGTGGCTGAGCTCCTGGACAAATGGGGCCAGGAAGGAAGATCCAAAAAACTATAGGCCAGTCAGTCTTAACTCGTCCTAGGTAAGCTTTTTCAGAAAGTTATCCTGGTGCATGTCCGCGAGGGGCCAGTAGGGGGGATTATGCTTAGGGGCAACCAACACAGGACCATTGGAGGCAGGTCCTGTCAGACTAACTTGGTGGCCTTCTATGACCAGGTCACAAAAACCTTGGATGCAGGTTTCATGGTGGACATAGTCTTTCTGGAATTTAGGAAGGCCTTTGACACCGTCTCTCACCCCATTCTCATTAAAAAAACTAGGAGACTGTAGCATCGACACTTACACAGTCAAACGGGTCACTAGTTAGCTGGAGGACCGCATCCAGAGAGTGGTGGTGGTCATTTTCGACCTGGAGGGATGTGGGCAGTGGGGTTCTGCAGGGCTCGGTCCTTGGGGCCATACTGTTCAACACCTTCATCAGCAACTTGGACAAGGGTGTAAAACGCACCCTGTTCAAATTCACAGATGACACTAAGATGTGGGGAGAAGTGGACACGCTAGAAGGGAGGAATAGGCTGCAATTTGACCCAGACAGGTTACAGGGGTGGACGGATGAAAACAGGATGAGTTTCAACACTGACAAGTGCAAGGTACTGCACCTGGGGAGGAAGAGCCAGCAGCATACCTGCAGGCTGGAGAACTTCCTTCTTGTCAGCAAAGAAGCAGAAAAGGATCTTGGAGTCATTATTGATGCCAAAATGAATATGGGCTGATAGTGTGGGAACACGGTCAGGAAGGCCAACCGCTCCTTGTCATGCACCCACAGATGCATCTCAAGCAGATCCAAGGAGGTGATCTTCCCCCTCTATGCAACACTGGTCAGGCCACAGTTGGAGTACTGCGCCCAGTTCTGGGTGCCGCACTTCAGTAGGGATGTGGACAACATGGAGAGGGTCCAGAGGAAGGCCACCCACATGGTCAAGATTCAGCAGGGCAGGCCCTTCGAGGAGTGGTAAAGGGACCTGAACCTGTTCAGCCTCCACAAGAGAAGGCTGAGGGGGGGTATCTAGTGGCCGTTTACAAACCAGTCAGAAGGGACCAGCAGGAATTGGGAGAGTCCCTGTTCCCCCAAGCATTACCAGGAGTGACAAGAAACCACAGTCACAAGCTGGCAGAGGGTAGATTCAGGCTAGATATCAGGAGGTGTTACTTCACTGTCAGGGAGGCTACGATCTGGAACCAACTTCCAAGAGAAGAGGTGCTGGCTTCTACCGTGGGGGTTTTTAAGAGGAGGCTGGATGAACACCTCACTGAAGTCATTTGGCCCCAGTACTCTTTCCTGCCATTGCAGGGGGTCAGACTTGATGATCTGCTCAGGTTCCTCCTGACCCTAACAACTATGAAACTATGCCATGCTTTGACAGTTCAAAGCAGGCCACCAAACCCGGAACATCTTCTGGGTGATAGCTACCCAGATGGCTGGGCAGGGGGCACAAATGGCAGTAGTGCCGTACAAGGGCCAACCCCAAAACCTCAATCCACTAGCAGCTGGCTGAGAGGGACAGATACCTCTACTGGCTCTGCAGTCCCTATCCAAATCTGGCAGGTGCATGGCAGGTCACAGCCGGGCAGCAGCCCCCACTGCAAGGCTGCTGCAGTGGGTAGAGGGTGCAGAGATCTCTGAGGGCTGCTTCAGCAGTCCAGCTGGCACAAAGGGTAGTGTCCCCAGGTACCAATTGGCTGGGCCTCAGAAGCTCCTGAGAGCTAGTAGCCGTGAGCTACTTGCCAGGGAGGCTTATTATACTGCTGGGGCCAGGACAGGGAAGCTTTTTATACTGCTGGGGACAGCACAGGTGCTGGCCTCGGGCTCTAGCTCCCCCAGGCTGAAGATCCGGGAGGAGCCAGGCAGGGTTATTTTGCCCCAAATGGCACAATTTACTCCACAACAAAGTGCATGTCTAAGCACATGTGCTGAAGCACAAAGTCCCAGCTCATATTTGCACTGCTTCTATTTGAGCTGCTACAAGCACACATGCTTGCATGTGTGGACACACCCACAATGTTAACACTATTAGTTATGCAAACATGATTCATATGATAAGCACAGTGATATAAATAGAAATCTTTAGTGTTAAAAACATTCTGTTTTGTTATGATCTAAGTTCTTTGTAACAGAAGAATTGCTCTAATATTCTTATCTAGTTAAAAAACAAGTAAAAACTAAGAGCTAGCATTTTCTGAGGGGTGCTTTCAGTCTATCCAGGGATGCCTTAAGTCTAAGAAGGTTGAGAACCAGTGCTGCAGAAAAAAAAATATTCCTCATAGTATTGGTGTAGCATTGGCATACTGAAAACACAGTGATAACTCTCATGCAAAGTTATTACACTGTATTACAACAATGTTAAGTGACATCATAAGATGCCCTTTACAATAGTAACATACAATAGATAAAACACTAAAATGCAGTTCTCAACATAACATTTTGGTTACCTATCTAAGAAGCTAAATAGCAGTTGTCAATGTATAATGTTTGGATGTACAAATTTATCACACTCATATTAAACTAATTTTCAATTACTCCTGTCCTGTGCACTTTAGCCATCAACATGGCAATATGATGGGTGTTTCACAAGCCTAAAAAATTGTGTGCCTTTTGCCTTTTATCTGACTATTTCAAACTTCACATAGCTTTTCGACATTTTGGTAACCTCATGAATGCCTCGGTTGTAACTTTATATGCTTTCTAATGCAGTCCACTGTATTACACCTAAGATAGATATAAAGAAATATGGTAGCAAAATAGATAACATATGTAAATACACAATTTGATACTAGAATAATTCAGACTGTTTGACCTATTTTGTGACTCTCACAGAGAATCCATACTTTCTCCCCCAAAATAACTGTGTAGAGACAATACCAAAAGAACATTTATATTTCTATGAAGTGGGGAAACTGTAAATACAAGGTATTTGAGAGAAAATTTAAAAGATGTCAGAAGACAGAATAAAGAACATGAAAATGAAATAAACAGAGTAACAGAGGGGACAGGCAACTAACACATGACCCGAGTTCTTGACAAAAGGTCATATCAAAGGCAGCAGGCATTTAAACACTTTGAATAATATTACTGAATGGATTAGGTATGACATGAGACAATTTGCCCTCAACACAATCAAGCCAAAGAACATATTGGAGTAAGCCAACATGAATAAAGCTTCTAAACATTCAGCATCCCTAAAGGGATTAAAACCTCAACCAACTGGTTATTTCCCCAGATGTGTTTGTCTTCCCAGCACCTTCTTATAAAATAATCTATATATTGAATAAATCCCTTTTCAAGTTCATGTGCAATATGCTCTCAGACAGGCCGCATCTTCTTATAGGAGCCATATTGAATATTAATTACTCAAGAAAGAAATCTTATGTTAATAGGGATGCAATTTCAGTTGGTCCCATTGGATGAAACAGTTCTGGTTATATGCAGAGACATGTACAAAAAGAATGCCTGCACCCAGGGTAATAATATACTGTGTCTTTAAGTCTCTTGGTAAAATTGGGATGTTTTCATCTGTGCCTTCTTTCTGCTCGTTGCTCTCTTTTCTTTTTCAGGAATATAACTTGAACACTGAGTGTCTGATCCTCCACTGCTTTGAACCGTGTGTAGTCATTTACACCTGTTAATGTTGACAGTAAACAGTGCCTTCAGTAATTTTAAATTTTTCTTTAGTATCTTTATATACAACCAGTCCATTTGCATCTTAGCCCCTGTGAAATCTAGCCATTATTATCCTAAATATGACTAGAAGTCATCTACATGCTTACGCTGTTTTTGATAATGAGATTGAGATAGTAATTAGATCTAATTCCCTTTAGAATCTGCCCTTGAACCTTGCCATGTTGAAGGCAACAATGCCTTAACACCTTTAAAAATCTGGTCTTGGGCATGCAGGCATCTACTTAAAAAAGGACTTGCACTCCTAAGTCCATTAGACACATTTTGTCCACGCTGAATTTGCAGTAAAGAAAGGTATTGTTTTAAACTGATTTAACATTACATCTGTGCATCTTTTGACTACACGCAAGGCACTGGCAAAGTAACATTTACACTGTGAAAAAGCAAAGATGACAACTAATATGCAATAAGTATATAAGTTATGACATGCAACTGAAACTAATAAATCATTTGCTTTATTGACTGGTACTGTAAAAGTGATGCTGTAGCTGTCATGGTCCAGAAATTACATGAGGCAATTGCAACAGGGAACCCTCACCCTGTCACTGAGGGATGGCTATGAAGCCAGAAAAAGGGTTTCTGTGGCCCTGGCAAAGGCAGCTGGCAGGGCTGGGACTCACAAGAAGCCCCAGTGCTCAGGCCAACTAATAGGTCAGGCAGGCCGAAAGCAGCAGGACGCATGGGGTGCATCCACAAATGCATGCACATGTGCTTGCGGCAGCTCAAATAGAAGTGGTGCAAATTTGAGCCAGGGCTTTTTCCCTCAGCACATATGCTCAGACATGCACTTTGCTGTGGAGCAAATTGTGCCACTTGGGGCAAAATAACCCTGCCTGGCTCCTCCCGGATCTTTAGCCTGGAGGAGCTAGGGCCCAGGCCCAGCACCTGTGCGATTCCCAGAAGTATAAAAAACTGCCCTGTCCTGGCCCCAGCAGTATAAAAAGCCTCCCTGGCAAGTAGCTCAGGGCTACTAGTTCTCAGGAGCTTCTGGGGCCCAGCCAATTGGTACCTGGGGACACTACCCCTTGTGCCAGCTGGACTGCTGAAGCAGCCCTGAGAGTTCCCTGCACCCTCTATGCACTGCAGTCTGGCAGTGGGGGCTGCTGCCCGGCTGTGACCTGCTGTGCCCCTGCCAGACTCGGATGGGGACTGCAGAGCCAGTAGAGGCATCTGCCCCTCTGAGCCAGCTGCCAGTGGACTGAGGTTTCAGGTTTGGCCTTTGTGCGGCACTACTGCCATTTGTGCCCCCTGCCCGGCCATCTGGGAAGCTATCACCCAGAAGATGTTCTGGGTGTGGTGGCCTGCTCTGAACTGTCAAAGCATGTCCTCTTGGTCCCATTTGTCCAGGAGGTCAGACACAGCCAGCTGGGTCCAAGATAGCAGGCAGGGTCCTGCCACTGGCTTCTCTAGCAGGAAGTATGGTATTCCCTGTTGAAAAACTGAAAAATCCCTGATAAAAAAAATCCCAATGTCACTATCTAATATACCCCCAAATCCATGTTCCTCCACAAGTAAACCAAAAGACCGCTATAAAGAGAGAGACAGAGATAGTGATCAGTTGGACAAATGGTTTACTGATATATCTTACAGTGTTAAACCAAGTCTCTTATAATAATAAAGTGAACTCTAAATACAGTTTTCATGAATTTATGAATACATATTTTGCTTCCCTCCCACAGGGCGATGGCCCCCACAAAAGAGGGTAGTCCCCCACACAAGGGCTATGGTCCCCAAACACGGGATTCAGCCCCTGCACAAGGGGTTTGGCTCCCACAAAAGGGGTTCAGCTCCCCAGCAGAGGGTTCAGCACCTACAGCCCCCCCAACAGGGGGTCCATCCCCTATACAAAGAGTTCAACCCCCCAAAAGGAGGTTCAGCCCCCCAAAAGGGGGTTCATCCTCCACACAAGGAGTACAACCCCCCAACAGGGGCCAAATGGCCCCCACAGGGGCTACCACCCCACTTTCAGGGTCCACATGCCCCATCCCAGCCCCCCAGCTGCCACACCTGGTCCCATTCTCCACCAGCTGCTGCAGCTGCAGCAGAGACCCTGTGATGGGCGTCCCACCCAGCCCCAACCCCTACCTTGTACGCCCAGGCTCCCAAGGCTACCCCCAGAACCCTACATACCATCACTTAAAAAAAAATAACAGAAAAAGAACAGAAAAAAATGGAAAAAAGAAACTTCTGCTCACCTTAGAAGCAGGGGTGAGGGGGCTCTAGGGCCTCCTGTCAGAGGCCTCTGGGACAGCACAGGACAGTGTTAGGGCAGGAGGGCCCAGGCTGGCGCTGCTGGGGCTGTCACCCTGCCCCATACTGTGCAGGAGGGGCCCCAGTCATCCAGACAGCAGCTGAACTGCTGGTAAGTGCCAGGGTTTGGGTTTTTTTAAAAATATGGAGTCATCGTGGGACCCTGGCACAGCTTTACAAGCACTCCTGGTGCTCTGGCAAGGTGCCTGAGGACTGGAAAAGGACCAATGTGGTCTCCATTTTCAAAAAAGGGAGGAAAGAACACCCAGGAATTTATAGGCCTGTTACCTTGGTCCTGGGGAAGCTCTTTGAGAAAATTATCCAGGTTCACATCTGTGAGGGGCAAGCAGGGGAGTGTATGCTTAGGGGCAACCAACATGGTTCATTAGAGGCAGGTCCTGTCAGACCAACCTGGTGGCTTTCTATGACCAGGTCACAAAATCATTGGACACAAGTGTAGCAGTGGACGTAGTCTTTCTGGACCTTAGGAAGGCCTCTGACATTGTCTCTCACCTCATTCACATTAAAAAATTAGGAGATTGTGATGTGGATGCCTACATAGTCAGATGGGTTGCCAATTGGCTGAAGGACTGCACACACAGAGTGGTGGTGGACGGGTCATTTTCGACCTGGAGGGATGTGGGCAGTGGGTTTCTGCAAGGCTCGGTCCTCAGGCCTGCACTGTTCAACATCTTCATCAGCGACTTGGACGATGGGGTGAAAAGCACCTTGTTCAAATTTGCAGATGACACTAAGATGTGGAGAGAAGTGGGCACACTAGGAGGGAGGGACAGGCTGCAATTGGATCTGGACAGGTTACAGGGGTGGGCGGATGAGAATAAGATGGGGTTCAAGACTGACAAGTGCAGGGTACTGCACCCAAGAAGAAAGAACCAGCAGCATATCTACAGGCAGGGGAATTCCCTTCTTGTCAGTGCAGAGGCAGAGAAGGATCTTGGAGTCATTATTGATGCCAAAATGAACTTGGGCCAACAGTGTGAGGAAGCAGTCAGGAAGATCGATCATATCTTGCCATGCATCCACAGATGCATCATGAGCAGGGCCAAGGAGGTGATTCTCCCCCTCTATATGACATTGGTCAGGCCACAGTTTGAGTACTGTGTCCAGTTCTGGGCACCACACAGGGATGTGGACCACATGGAGAGGGTCCAGAGGAGGGCCGCTCACATGATCTGGGGGCAGCAAGGCAGGCCCTACAAGGAGAGGCTACGAAAACTGAACTTGTTCAGCCTCCACAAGAGAAGGCTGAGAGAGGATCTGGTGGCCGTCCGTAAACTGGCCAAGGGAGACCAGCAGGCAATGGGAGAGTCCCTGTTCCCCTGAGCACTACTGGGAGTAACAAAGGATAACCGCCATAATTTGATGGAGAGTAGATTCAGGCTAGATATCAGGAGGCACTACTTCACAGTCAGGGCGGCTAGGATCTGGAACCAACTTTCAGGGGAAGTGGTGCTCGCTTTTACCCAGGGGGTCTTCAGAAGGAGGCTAGATGGACAGCTTGCCGGGGTCATTTGACCCCAGCATCCTTTCCTGCCCATGGCAGGGGGTCGGACTTGATGATCTCCTGAGGTCCCTTCCGACCCTACCAACTATGACACTATGAGTGGGAGGGCAGAGATCAGGTGGGCTTGGGGTGATGGGGCCAGCCAGGGCAGGAGTCGGGGGGAGGGGGAGCTGGCAGAGTGGGTGGGGCTGGCAGAGGTCCCCCCGCAATCCCTTCCCCCCTCCTCCAGCCCTCCCCCTCAACCCCTTACTCACCGGCACTGGCCATCTGCGTGTTTCAGCACCAAGGTCAACCATAGAGACACTTTGGCAGCCAGAGCATCTCTGTGAAGAGCCCAGCCTGTGTTTGCCTCAGGGAAACCATTGTCTGTCCCGCTTTTTTATACTTCATTTTTTTTTTAGACCCCTGGATATCCAGGGATCAGATTTTCTCCCTGTGCTGCAAGTTTGCAGAGCAAGGAACATTTCTTGTTCCCGTATGTGCCTGTTGCCCCACCTCAAAGGGTTTGAGGCAGGCAAGAGGCACATGAGTGTGCCTCACCCATGTGTTAAACAGGCTGGAGGGGCAGTGAAGCCCTGATCATGGACAAGGCAAGATGGTCCCTGCCAGAGGGAGAGAAGGCCTGAATGGACACTGAGTTACCCCAGAAGGGGAGTGAGTTTTGTTGCTGTTGTCCCTTTTTGTTTTCGGGTGGTTTAAGCAGGCCCATAGGGTAAAGCCCAGTGTAAAGACTGTGTCCATCACCCTGAAGCAGAGAATAGCTCTCGATTGGTATTCTTTCCTTTTTGTTTTGTAATGGATACCCAGAGCGCTGGTAGTGACAGGGAGGGGAGGTGGAGGTTGCTGTGCAAGCACCTTAAAGCGCCCAGTGCATTGTCACACTTTGAAGGTGAGGGTCACATCCTGAGAGAAAAAAAAAGGTGGATTTAATCCTTTTAAGTCTGGGAAACCTGGATGGCCAGAGACCTGCTGTGGGGTCTAATTCCCAGCTGTGCTGCTACTACCAGAGAGCCAAGGCTGTACTAAATGGGCCCAGGGCTGAAGGGAGCAACTAGAGCAAATCAGGTCCTGACAGAGAGGGTCAGGGCCTGGACAAATGTGAAAGGTCCCAAAACCTGAGGATACAAGGTACAACAGATGGTCAAATCAGAATAAATCCTTGCAAACTATCACCTGTGGATATCAGACTATTCATTTACTTGATGGGTTCCATAGTATTTGGAAAAGAACTGAAATGTTGCTATCAATAAGCTCTGAGTAGTGCAGGTAACATACACCACATGAAAAACAAGAAATCATCTGTTAAACAAGATCCAAATGTGTACTACAATACAAAAGAATAAATATTATTTTGAAATCCTGTAAATATATGTAACCGCTTTGAAGAGCAGCAGTAGTTTTGTTGATCTATAGCTTGTAGTTATAAGTTTTACTATTTGGTATTTTCTAATATTTACAATGTTTTCTGTGTATTCATTTTTTATGAAAAACTGTGATACTCTTTCCTTCAAGCTGATCAGGCAGCCATTATTAAATCATGACACTTGATCTCTTACATGCAATAGCCCTGAGCACAGGTTAACTTTGGTTTCTGCCCGGAAGTGCTTGCAGACTTAAAAATAAATAAATAAACAACCTTCCCTTCCCAAGTATTGGCACTTTACTTTAAACGTGCGCATTCCTGTGTAAAGCTCCCTGCATGCCCAAAAGAGGCAGAGCATTATTTCAACCTGGTTCTACAGTATCTCTAAAGATCAGGCACTTTAGCAGGGTGGGGCTTTTCAGTCCTTTTATCTAATAGCTGGTTTAATCCCTTTAGCTAAAATTGTCAAAAAGGCCCACTGAAGCAACCAGTCTTTACCGATGCTGCAGAGCCAGGTTGAAGTAACATGCTGCTCCTTCCAGTGAACTGCGTTTTTTGGAGGGGGGAGGAGGGGTTAATGGCTCATGGGGATTGAGCACCCACTAATTTTTTTGGTGGATGCTTGAGCCCTGGAGCACCCACAGAGTCGGCACCCATGCCCCTGAAGCTTATGTCTGTGTGATGCTTTCTGAAAAGGCAGAAAACTCTTTGCTGAAGTACACATGAAAGAAGCTGAAGTGAATGAAGAAGGGGAGTAGGGTTACATGTAATATTGCCTTAGCACCCCTACTCCATTACAACAGCATATATGTTGACCCTGACAGGGAGTCTTGAGTGGAAAGAGGTTAAATAGCATGCATGAAATTGGGAGAATTTTTCCAAGGAAATCTCCAGAATAAACCATTCAGGCTCACTGAAAGCATCATAAGAGAGTGCAGTGATGTGTGAAGTGCCTATATATTTTAAAGGCAACAGTCATCTGTCCCAATCAAACAACAGTTAGCAACAGTTACCAATTCTAAGGCATTCCTAAATACTAGTTAAGAGCAGTTCACTTGTATGCAAGCACTTTTTAAAATGAAGACTCAAATGCGAGCTAGAAAGTATCACTTACATAAAGTACTGGAAACCTGAATAAACTCTTCAGGGTGCAATGTGGCACTCAAAATACAAACCTGCTCCAAGAAAGGGTTTAAGTTACTACACAAAAGAGAAAGCCCATTTCTAACAATACACAACTCTCTTACTCAAATAAAAGGTGAGTTTGCAAACCTTTTAAAAAGACATATGAAGTAACCGTTCATTGAAGATTCTCACTGCATGTCAACAGAAAGAATCTACAAACCGAAACAAAAGGAAACCTAGAATAACATCAAACTGAATTTTGAGAAATATATAAAGGGAAATATTGTCAGTGACATTACAATTCAAATACATCTAACTCAAGCACAAAACAAGAAAATATTTAAATTAAAAGTACTTGAAAGCCAGTAGGCCTTTAAACCCTAATATCGAAACTGAAAGGTGAAAATCTGAGGGCAGCAAGTGCTCCAGTCCTGAAATTGAAACTGAAAGGAGGCAACCCAGAGGCAACATTCATTCAAGTCCTGATGATCAGTCTGAAAGAATAAAGCCTGAGGGCAGAAAACATTCAGACTCTGACAGTAAGTATGAAACAAAGAGACCTTCAGGGCAAGAATGACTCAGGCCCTAATAATGAGTTGGAATGGACAGATCTTAAGGGCAACATGCATTAAGGCCCTGAAATTGAAAAGGTAAGGAAATAACAGAGGCCTGTACATATTTACAGACTCTAATGAGTCTGATTGATAAGAGATGGAATGTAGCACACATTCAACCTGAATTTAAATGAGAATAATGTAGTGCAGAAAGAAATCTGGAATTAAAAAGGGGTACAGGGAAAAAGAGACGAGCAACACAACTAGATTACTGCTAGACTAAGACCAAGGATTATGTACTAACCTCCGGTATGTAAATCTAAACTATCATTTTACATTAATACTACTAAGTAATCTAAGAAAGTACAGAATATGAATTATGTTTAATTGAAAGGAATTGTATTTTTACATTAGTACATACAAACTGTGCTATAAACCTTTACAGAAGCCTCCTTCCTGCATAGAATATAGATTGAGGATCTGACTTTACATTATCTTGGTGATTTATACTTTTAAATAGTTATAGATCAAAGCTGATACAATTGAATGCAATGTTTCCCTATGAGAAAAATGGGATTTTATTCAAATCTGAGTTTTCCTATGGGAAATGTCCTATTCAACTGGAGTTGTGAAAGTAGAAATGAAATATCTAGTTTCAAATCAAAACTGGTCCATAATGCTTCAAAAGTTCTGTTAATTCCAACATCCTTGTCTCTTGTTCTTCTCCAGGAACCCTGTTCCCCAGACAGATCCGAACCTGAAACACGCAGTCTCCCTGGCTAGGGACAGACATTACACGTCAACTGGTTTAACTAATCAGAAACTGCTTTAAACCTGTAACAAAACAGATGTTTGATGCGCATAAACCAGTTTGAAAATGGCTTAAACCAGTTTGAGATAAATTTGGTTGAATGTAGTATCAGACTTAACTGATTTGGGCCAAACTGGTTTATGCAGGTGGGGCTCTGCCATTACTCCAAGTACTGCAAGGGAACGGGCCCAAGCAGCCCAGCTCGGGATAGCACTAGCTACTCAATGGTGCAAAGGCAGTTCCCAGCCCTGGGGCTGCTCACTGGTCCCTGAACTACAGAGAAGCTCCAGGCTCCACTATCACTGCGATTGCAGCTCTGAAGGGGAATTGCAGCTCTGGGGGAAGAAAGGATGGGTACAATATGGTATGGGTGCCATGGGCCTCCCCAGCTGGTGGCTCAGACCTGCACATGCTCCTCCTGGGAACACTGGCTGCAGCCAACTCTGAGCTCTGTGCATCTGGGAGCTGCCCCCAAAGCCAGGGAGGGACAGCTCCTCCCACCCCTGAGAACCGAGGCCTGACTTCCCATACCCTCTGCCAACCCAGCCCCGGCACCTGAGGGAGACTGGAGCTCCCCCTGACTGCTGCCGGGGGGGGGGGGGGCAGAGCAGGACAGGAGCAGTGCTGGACTAAGCTGTTCCTGTCAGGCTCCAACCCAAGCACATGTGTAGACATGCACCTGGGAGCAGTGTAACGAGCCTGAATTTACTGTGCAGTAGATTTGGGCATACTAAGTGCACATGTAGATACATGAATGCTTTTCTCCCATTTGCAGCATGAATGAAGTAATAGACAAGCCTCTTGGCGTGGGAGGCCTCTAGTGGCACTCCCACACCATGGGCCTGTCAGGACCCCGATCAACAGGCCAAGTACCTCCTCAGCCACACATGCAGTTCCAACTGCCATAACAGCCATAGCAGAAGCATGCACGTCACGGCCCCTGCCAGATGCCAACAAATCTCCTAAATTCTACTAAATAACTTGTCATCAACAATTTAAGACATGCACAATTCTGGAAAAAGTCTAGTTTTAGTGGACACACCACTTATCCATTTATACCCAGCTGGGGCCACAGGTTTCCAGACCAATCAACAGTTTTGACTCAGTCTGTTGTCACAAGGCTATTGACTCCTTAACTCTGGTTTTCCGTGGCTTTGACCCCTTGCTTGATCCAGGGCTTGAACTTTACCTTGTGGACTACCCTTTGGACCCGGTAACTTGGCTGTTGATTTTTCTGGACCCCTGGTTTGTCTTTGCCCTTTGGATTGCCCCTGACCATGGCACTTGGTTGCTGGTTTTCTGGATCCTGATCCTGACCTGCGTACTAGACTCTGCTCCTGGATTTCCCTCCAGGCCTGGTAAGTTGACTCTTGAATTCTGACCCACCTCCTGGCCTTCCCTCACTGTCCTAATCAGTAGGTCAGACTATCTATGCCCTGGTCCCCAAGAGGGCTATAACAGGATCCAGCTGCACATCTAAAATGATCTTGCAGAGGGCTAAGCATGCCAGAGAGCACAGGGAGCAGGAGAGGGTAACAGAGTGCTGTGGCACACCAGGGCGCTTTTGAAAAAGAAATGTTCCCCTAATTGAATATTACCAATAGAAACAGCGGTTGTCACCATTTATGCCCTTTTTGGGGGGTAGCTCTGCCTCAAGACTTCCCAAGAGAAAGCTGTATTCCCAAAGGACCACCTGAGGGTCTTGCCTCTGGCTTAGAGACCCTGGCTCTTTTCTGTCCCTGACTTCCCTGGTGATCTCTCCCTCAGATAGTTCCTTTTTTGGTCAGCTACCAGGAAGGGATGTTTTCTTCTTCAAACATGCAAGAAGTCAAGAGTGCCAACAGCCCAAAAAGCACAAAAGACTTTTTCAAAACAAACGGTCTTTGTTCTGTTACTTCTGTTCCCTTTGCCCTTGGATTCCACTCTGTCCCCCTTGGGAACTATTCCTTTCTCTCTAATCTGCCCTCCCTGGTGCTACCCTTTTTCTCCAGCTCTCTGATGTCCCTACAACTTTTCTGCTCCACCCCCCAAGCTGTTTCTTTCCAAGCGTCACTCTCAGTGGCGCACACAGCCACCCTTACAACTGAGCAGTTACAAGCTATAGTAATAACCCTCTCCCCACTCCCCCGGACTAACGCTCACCCAATAAAATTAAACATAATGTTATGGGGAAATGACAAGGGAGCAGTCTCTGGGCCCTGCTGCTAGGCCCAAATGGCCATCATCCCCTCAGATGAAAAGGGCATCCTACTTACTGAACTGCTTACACCAGCTGTTTACAACAACCCATGGTTACAGTGAGCCCCTGAAAATGTTCAGCACCAGAGCTGCAGACTAGAACTAATCCCACTTAGCCTCTTTAATCACAGTGGTTTAGTCTAATAGTCTGATGTAACTTAAAACACAAAATGGCAGCCGCCTCACCGCTGTCCCTTCACAAATCAGTGATCAAGGTTTACATTTACAAGGAGTAAAAATAGAAAATAAATAAGAAAAGTAGAATGACCATCTCTCTTCACCACAGCTGTTTTCTTTCACAGGCTACTTGATATACTGGAGGGTAGGGCAAGGATTCAGAGTGACCTAGGCAAATTAGAGGATGGGACCAAAAGAAATCTCGTGAAGTTCAATAAGAAGTACAAAGTCTTGCATTTAGCTCAGAACAATTCCAAGTATTGGTACAGGCTGGGGACTGACTGGCTAAGCAGCAGCTCTGGGGATTATAGTGGACAATAAACTTAATGTGAGCCATTGGTATGCCCTTGTTCCTAAGAAGGCTAACGGCATACTGGGCTGCAATTGTAGGAGTGTTGCCAGCAGATAATAGGAAGTGATTATTCCCCTCTATTCAGCACTGGTGAGGCCACATCTGGAGTACTGTGTTCAGTTTTGGGCCCCCCCTTACAGACAAAAATGGTGACAGGGCTGGGAGACATGACTTATGAGAAAAGACTGAGGAAACTGGGCTTATTTAGTCTAGAGAAGAGAAGAGTGAGAAGGGATTTATTCCCCTCAACTACCTTCAACTACCTGAAGGAGGATTAGAAAAAGGAAGACGCTAGACTGAAGCAGGTAACTTTTTTTGGCTGGAATGCCAAAAAAACAACAGTGTCTACTTTGGAAGGTGCTGGAGTGTCAGCATGCCAGAAAACCAAAATGAGGCCAAGGAGTACATGGCAGGATTCACTGCATATTAGTATAGTTAATAATAATAAATGTTGCCTTTTTTTACAGTAAATACCAGATTTTCCAAAAATTGTAAACTTGGTGACAATAAATAAAACTTCTGATACTACCTTTGATCAAGTGCATTTGTTTTGTGCAGGTTCCCCCACGCCCCCCTCCATCCCTGCTCATGCCCCCTACCCCTACCCAAAGCCCCTGCCCCACAGCCCTGCTAGAGGGGGCCCCCAGTGGCCAGGGCTATTTGGCCATGGATCCAGGTCCACAGCTCCATCCCCACAATAGAAGGCCGTTGCTGCTGCAGCAGGAGCAGGACCCGTTTCCCCCACTGCTGCTGCCTGCTGTGGGCTCAGGTGGGGGAGTGGGACCAGCTCCAGGTAACAGCATGCACTCCTTGTGGGCAAGTGGGACCTATGCCCCCCAGATCTGTGTGAGATTCAGGGGCAGGGCTGATGCACACTGCAGGCTCATGCACCCCACCATGCTGCCCTCTCCCGCCTCCTCTGCAGAGCAGCATGTGGAACATAGCACAGAAGGGCACAGCAGGGAGGTGCATGAAAGCTGCCTGTCTCTCCAAGCTCCCCACTGGCCTGGCCACAATTCTCCTGCAGGTAGGGGCAGCAGTGAGAGGCACAACCCTGTCCTGCTCCCATGCATGCAGGGGAAGTGTGACCAGGGCAGTACGGAGCTTGCAGTGGCAAGCAGCTTCCCTGTGCGGCTCCTGTGTGTTGCCACTCTGGGACCGCACGTGCTGCACTCCAGAGAACAGCAGGGCCGAAGGAGGGCAGCAGCTGTTTTCAGCCTTCTGGCTGCCGCCAGCCATGGTGCCCAAGCTGCTTGCACCAGGACTTGCAGCCTCACAGCTGCCTGCTCGGAACATCCCAGGCTCTGTGGCTGGCAGCAGCTGCCTAAAGCCCAGGCTGGCAGTGGTGTACCAAGCAAAGTGACCATATCTGCTGGGGGCTGCCAACCCCTAAGCTAGACCGTTCTCAGTGGTGGCAGATGACAGAACAAGAAACAATGATTTCAAGTTGCAGCAAGGGATGTTTAGGTTAGATATTAGGAAGAATTTTCTCACTAGGATGGTAGTAAAACACTGGATCAGGTTACCCAGAGAGGTGGTGGAAGCTCAATCCTTGGAGGTTTTCAAGACCCAGCTAGACAAAGCCTTGGCTGGAATGATCTAGTTGGGGATGGTACTGCTTTGAGCAGGGGTTTGGACAAGATGATCTCCTGAGGTCCCTTCCAGACCTAACTTTCTATGGGCATTTATAGACATACCTTTCTGTGCTGTGACATATTGGATATCAGATGCATCGGAGCAGACTCCATTAATTGTGTCTGTTCTGCATATGAGCACACGCACATTGCTCTGCGTCACATGCAGTTATAAAAGAAGCAAAATGCGCATCAGAGCACAAATGGCAGCAGTGCACTTTTGAAATAAAATACCTTTGATGTGTTTTAGTTCAAAAGTACACCACCACCATTTTCTCAGAGCTGAAGAGCATTTTGTCATTTATGCAAATGCACATGCTGCAAAGCCAAGCAGTTTTAAAAGCACACGGCACTGCAGTATAAGCATGTGTACAGATGCCTTATGATTCTACAATATCAAATCAAACTTCACTTCTTGGTTTTCATTTTAGCTTTTAACCAGGTACACAAATAAAAATTTCTGTCCAGTTTTACAGAATCCTTCTAGTTGGTTTTACCAATCAAGCTGACATTTAGCCATTGTAAAAAAAAAAATGTATTTGAGCTATACTAAATTAGTGTTGTGAATACTACTTTTCAGAAAAAGCACTTCCATACTTTTATCTTCACTCTCATTAATCTCAAAGTAGTTTAGGTTTCACTTTATAACCGAATGATGTGTAGAACACAGCGTCCACAGTTTCTGCTTCCCTTTTTAATGAGGCAGCAGTTTATGCCTCTTATTGGGGATGTTTGACTGTTCTGTTCGGCAGCAATTCTTACATACCTAAAAATTATGGAAGTAAATCACACTCTGAAAGAATATGTGCCTACTACAGCTGGTGATATGCTTCTTGGATTTCCAATCTGCATGTTTTAAATTTATGACTGTTTATTCTGGTAAATAATAATAATAAATCTAATTATCATAGGAGCTAATATATTACATAGTACTCTCTCTATCTTTGAGATTCACAATATTTTCAACTTAAAGGACAAAAAATAAGAAATGTATTAAGTAGTCTTTTTCCCTCAAGACATAAGTAAACATGTAGATTACCCAAACCATTCTTTGAAAAAATAAATAGCATGTATTTGTCTTTTATTGTGTGTTTGTTATGATGCCTCACACACACACACACACACACACACA
>JAGPOW010003316.1:177744617-177779164 GCA_030014935.1 Caiman crocodilus
GACTTAATGTAATAGCCATCACCTTCATGTCATTTCTTCTGCGCTTACTTTAATGCCAATTTAAAGAAGAATCAGAATGATGCCTACAGAATGATGCCTGAGACAGGGATTCACAGCCTGAAATTCCAGCCAAGACTCAGATGTTTAAGTCATCCTTTTGCATATAGGTGTTTGTGTCTCACACTTTTCAAACACCACAGGATTGGTGCTGGTGGGAACAGATATTGTAACTAACCAATGGTCTGTCTTGCTGAATACTTTGCTTTTAATAGGAATCTAAACCAGATTTGACATTTTTGACTGCTATAGTTAGACATAAGACCAAACACCAAATTCAAAATCAAACTTAGGAGTTTGAAGTCGTTTACATTCTGTGCATCCCCGATACAGACAGTGATGTTTGCACTCAGATCCCTATTTCTTGAGTTTAGTTTTTGTGAGCTTACATATTTATGAATATCAGTGGGGTTACACACACACACACACACACACACACACACACACACACACACACACAAACTGCCTTGTTTCCCTTTGACTGGCTTAGCTGTCTTCCAGCTTGATATTCATTCTGAGTGTTGTGAATCCCACCTGTAGGTAACTAACTCTCTCCATTCACAGTTAAGAAAATGTAGGTGTCTACTTCTGGGTTTGTGGATTCCACTTCTGGAGCCAAGAATAAAAATGTAGGGCTCAGTGTTTCCATACCTAATTCCCTTTTTTTGGATCTGGGCTGTAAATATGGAGAAAGATGAGCATTCTACAATCCAGAAATGATAGTGCTCAGCCCTTCCTATCAAATGGCATGTTCCACTTTCATTCTGTTTCCAAAATCACAACCACAAACACACATACACCAAAGTGTCTTCCTCTTTCATCTTTTTACTGTGCTCATGAAGGCACTACTTGTCTGTGAGTATGAGTTGTCATTAAAAAAAATATCCGTTGCTACAGGTGAATGGGCCCTTGGTCCCATTCAGGAGATGCTGGGTGCATCTACGTGGGATGCTTTAGAGCATCTCAGACTTATCGAATGTACAGTAAAGTGTCACCATCTACATGTGCACAACAATTATTGTGCAGCAGTTTAGTCTAATGTGCCATTTTGTAGTACCTATAAATACAGGTACTAGAAAAAGGTGCATTAAACTAATACACCAAAGAGCGCATGTAAACACTGACCAGGACCAAACTGCCTAGAACAACTCTCCCAGCCACATGGAGATTGTGGCACTCCTGATCTACATGTGGCTGGGAGGCAGCTGCCCAGCAGCCAGGACAGCTCTCCCAGTCCTGAAGAAATTAGGACAGGTCCCAAACTTCACATGGCTAAGAGACAGCTGCCTGGCAGCCGGGAGAGTTATGCCTGCCCTGTGGAGATTAGGATGTGTCCCAATCTGCACAGGGCTTGTAGGCAGCTTCCCAATGAGCTGGAACAGCTCCTGGCCCTGGGGCTTTGGGCCCACCCCAACCTCCCCAACACTGCCAATCAAGCTGAGATAGCTCCCCCTGACCCATGCAGATCAAGGCTGCCCCAAGAGCCAGACAGCTAGTGACTAGTACTTTGGAGATCTGGAGGTCCCCAAATGCTGCAGTCGGGGCAGAGCAGGTCAGGAACAGCCATGGATTAGGCTGTTCCTGTCAGGTGCAATTTGCTCCAATGTTGGTGTATGTGTAGATGTTGTGACAGGACACTGGTGATGCCTGCCATTTTAAGGACCGGAGCAGGCAGCAGCCAGGTGCTTGACTACAATGGCCATTTTGAGATCAGGCTATAAATAGGGGACGCAGGAGTTTGCTGCTAGCAGCCGTGAGAGACACAGCAGATGGCTGAGCTGAGGCTCAGAAACTTCTTGGAGATCTATGGGCTAGGGCTATGAGAATGGAGGAGGCTCCAGGTCCTGGGCATGACCTAAAACTGCATCCTGTCAGGGTAGGGAGGCCTGGTGGGGCTGCTGGTGGTGCTTCTAAGAATTGCAATATCATTGTTTTTGATTGGGACAGGAACCAAGGAGTCTGCCCTACTTACTTAACTGGGCTACAAACCCCATCTTGATTGCTTCTGGCTCTCATAACTCTTGCATCTCTTACCCCAATCAGGCTAAAAAGGAATTTGATTATGGGTGTTCCACTTCCTAGGCATGTGCTCCAACCGTTATATAACACTAGCCAATTGACCATCAAAAATGGGGGGGTGGGGAGGGGGGCTAAGAGCAGACAGGGATGGAGCCCTGTGACTCCCCATCCAGGCCCACTCCCCTCCTGCTGCTTGGGGTCCAGGGCCATTTCCCCTCCTCTCCACCACAGCAGCAGAGGGAGGGAGGGAGTAGGCACAGGCCCGATATGGGGGATGACTGGGCCCAAGGGTGGGGAAAAGCCAGACCACTGGAGTGGGGGAAAGGGAGGAACAGGCTCAGGGCCAACACAAGGGAAGGTAGGAGTGGGCCTGGGCCTGAGTGAGAGAAAAGCCTCGATTAGCTATCTGTTGGCTAATCAGAGCATGAATAAAGAGTTAGGGACAGACAGACAGACAAAAAGACTAAGACTTTTATAATATTAGAATTGTTTTTCAGTGACTGAGGTAGTGGGTGCTTAATTCAGTGCTGTTATTTTGTTTTAATTAGGCCCACGAGTTTGGTCCCACATTGGGACTGAGGTGCAAGGCCACTTAATTTGTGAATCTCAAACAGCTTTGGGCAGGGTTAGGTACTTAAATGAATGCTTCACCAAACGTGCCCTCCTTAAGAGCATGTTCAGAACCTAAACTTAGATTCCTAAATTTTTGCTAGAATACTTGGCCTTCTGCAACCTTTCAGGTGCTTAAGCTTTTAGGTGTGGTTCTATGGACTGTTCACTTGGATTTCAGTGCCTAAATTCTGCTTCAAGTACAACTTCATGCTCTAATTCTTTGTGTAGCTAACCATAAATGCTGAGGGGAAACCACTAGAACCACTAGCTTTCTTGGGGATCTACACTGCTTGACTGCTGGGAGGTAGGTAATAGGGGTGTGCAAAACAGGCTGTATTTTATTCAGATTTGACCCAAATCGGGGACAACAATTCAATTTGTTGATTCAGTCACTGCCCCTGATTCAATTCGGCTGAATCCAAATCTGAAGATTCCATACTGATTCAGAGAATCACTGATTCGGCCATAGACAGCTTTAACTGTTTTTTCTATATACCTCAAGGTACCAGGCATGGCTTGTAAATGCTGCAATGCTTGGGCAGAGCATACCACAGGAGCACGGGGTGCTCCCCAGCATGCTCAGCAGCAGACCTGGAAGTGGACCAGAAGAACTTCCAGGATTACCAGGGAGCACACAGGAGGCCCCCCACTGTGCTCCCCCAACTCAGCAATAAGCCAAGGGGAGACATCAGGTGCCCTGCCAGACACAGGAGGCACCAGTTGCCGAGCCAGGGGAGCACAAGGAGGGCCTCCAGCATGCTCCCCAATGAACCTGGAAGTGAACCATAAATGCTTCGGATCCACTTCCAGGTCTGCTGCCAAGCATGGAAGGAGCATGTCTCCATGCTCATGTGTGACACTCCATCCACCCCAACATGACAACATTCCTGAGCCATCTGCTACCTTGAGGTATGTAGATAAAACATTTAAAGCTGTGTCTATGTCCGAATCTTTGAATCTTTACGAATTTCTCCAAATCAATTTGGAGGCTTCCGATTCAATTCAGAGAGATTAGAGAGTCTCCTGATTCAATTAGGATTCGGGGATTTGGCAACCAAACCAGGCCGAATCTCCACCGAATCAACTCAGGGACCAAAGCTTCGCACAGCCCTAGAGGGTAGCATCCTTAACTAGTCTCCTAGTTGAAGCAAGGAGGGTTTTAATGTTGTAAGGGGTGTTTTTATGGTATAGATATATTTTCATTGCAGTTTCTCTAGTAGATTCTTCTAATCTCTAGTCTTATACCATTGTTTTCAAACTAAGCCTGGGGACAGGGGGACTACTGCTACTGCTGGCCTGCTGAGCAACGCTTGCAAAGCCAGCAGTCCAGGGCACTTAAGAGAGTCCACCCCTGCCCCACCCCTGGAAAAATCTTTCAGCAAGGCAAGGGCCCCCAAGGGGACACTTGCATGCCTGTACGCCAGTGCCAGGAGCTTGGGTAATAAACAGGAGGAACTTGTCCTCCTGCTCAACACAAATAATTACAATGTCACAGAGATAATGGAGACCTGGTGGGACTCTACCCATGACTCGACCATGGGTATAGATGACTATACCCTGTTCAAGAGGGATCGAGTGGACAAAAGGGGTGAGGGTGTAGCTCTCTCTGTCAAGGAGAGCTACGTGTGCAAGCCGACATTGCTGCCCAGGGTGGATGACTGAAGATCCTCTGGGTTAAAATCTGTGGGGAACACAGCACAGGGAATACAATGGTGGGAGTCTACTACAGACCACCCTCCTAGAATCAAGAGCTTGACCAGGAGTTTGCCAGGGAATTGGCTAAGACTGCACGCTCCTGGTCCATGGTTGTCATGGGAGACTTCAACTACGAGACATCTTGTGGGAAGAGTGCTCAGCCAAATCCAAATGGTTGCAAAGCTTCCTCATATGCATGGATGAGCTCTATCTGATGCAAGAAGTCTACAGGCCAACAAAAGGTAAAAAGCTGCTCAACCTGGTACTGGCAAATAGGGATGACCTAATCAGTGACCTAACAATCAAAGGGAATCTGGGTGACAGCAAACACAAGCTGATCACCTTCACCATCCACTGAAAAGCTGACAAGTCAGTCAGCAGTACAGAGTCCTCACTTAAGGAGGGCTAATTTTGACAAGCTCAGGAGGCTTGTCGGTGAGGCCCTAAGGGACCACGACCCCAAAGGGAGGGGAGTCCAGGAAGAGTGGTTGCTCCTCAAGAGAGCAATCCTGGATGCACAAGCTGTCTATTCTGTCTCAGAGGAAAGGCAGCAAAAGGGCACAGTAGCTCCCTTGGCTCAACATGGAACTAGCAGACCTCCTGCACCTAAAAAGAAAGACCTACAAAAGATGGAGGATGGGATCCACCTCCAAGGAGGAATATACTGCACTGGTCCAAACCTGCAGGGAGTGAACCAGGAAAGCCAAGGCTGTGACAGAACTCCAACTGGCTACAAGTATCAAGAACAATAAAAAGTCCTTTTTAAAATATGTGGAGAGCCAGAGGAAAAGGAAGGGCAACACTGGACCCCTGAAGGGACAACTGATGACCAATGCCCAGGAAAAAGCCAACTTAATAAATGAGTACTTTGTGTCAGTCTTTCATCAGTCCCATGGGACGCCCCTGCCCATCATGGGACAGGGACTCCTGGGTGAGGGTGATTCCTGGCCCTCCAGCAATGCTGACCTTGTGAAGGAATACCCTGAAATGCTGGACACCTTCAAATCAACCAGCCTTGACAGTTTACACCCCAGGGTACTCAAGGAGCTGGCAAGCATCATTGCTCAGCCCCTAGCATGGATCTTCAAGAACTCCTGGTGCTTTGGTGAAGTGTCCGAGGGCTGGAAAAAGGTCAATGTGATCCCTATCTTCAACAAGGGGAGGAAAGTAGGCCCAGCAAACTACAGGCCCATCAGCCTGACCTCTATCCCAGGGAAGGTCTTAGAAAAGATTATCAAAGAGGCCATTCTTAATGGACTGGCTGAGGACAACATCCTGAGGGATAGTCAGCATGGGTTTGTTGTGGGTAGTTCGTGCTTGACCAATCTTATTTCCTTTTACAACCAGGTGACCTATCACCTGGACAAGGGAGAGGAGATTGATGTCATATATCTCGACTTCAAAAAAGCCTTTTATCTGGTATCCTATGATCACCTCTTGGCAAAACTATCCAACTGCTGGCTGGTGAATTGCCTCTGTGATCAGACCCAGAGGGTGGTGGTTGACAGGAGTCAATCATCATGGTGCCCTGTGACCAGTGGACCTATATTGGACCTGTATTGTTCAACATCTTCATTAATGATATGGACATTGGAGTCAGAAGTGGACTGGCCAAGTTTGCCAACGAGACCAAACTCTGAGGTAAAGCATCCACACCTGAGGATGGAGAGGCAATCCAAGCTGAACTTGACAGGCTCAGGAAATGGGCAGATGAGAACCTGACGGTGTTTAACATTAAAAAATGCAAGGTTCTCTACCTTGGGAGGAAAAACCTGCAGCATGCTTATAGCCGCAGCAGTATTATGCTGGCTAGCACTATGGATGAAAGGGACTTGGGGGTCATGATTGACCACAAGATGAACATGATCCTTCAATGTGATGCTGCAGCTAGTAAAGCGACCAAAATGCTGACTTGCATCCATAGATGCCTCTCAAGCAAATCCCAGGACGTCATTCTCCCGTTGTACTTGGACTTGGTGAGACCACAGTTGGAGTACTGCATCGAGTTTTGGGTTCCACAATTCAGAAAGGAAGTGGAGAAGCTTGAAAGAGTCCAGAGAAGAGCCACGCTCATGATCAGATGTCAAGAAAACAGACCTTCTGATGAGAGGCTGAAAGCTATAGGACTCTTCAGTTTGGAAAAGCTCAGGTTCAGGGGCGATCTGATGGCCACCTATAAGTTTATAAGGGGTGTTCACCAAGATCTGGGGAACATTTGTTCAGCAGAGTGCCCCAAGAGATGACAAGGTTGAATGGTTAAAGGCTCCTGCAAGACCATTTCAGGCTCAACATAAGGAAGAACTTCTTTACTGTCTGAGCTCCCAAGGTCTGGAATAGCCTACCATCAGAGGTGGTTCAAACACCTATTTTGAACACCTTCAAGAGAAATTTCAATGTTTATCTTGCTGGGATCCTATGACCCCTGCTGGCTTCCTGCCCCTAGGGTAGGGGTCTGGACTCAATGATCTTCCAAGGTCCCTTCCAGCCCTAATGTCTATGACATCTATTAACTCCATGAACTCTATGAATCTTGAAAATGGAAACATTTAAATGAATTAGACAAAATTAGTTTGCCAGCCATTAATTGTAAAATATTTTACCATGAGAACACTGCTAGAATATCTGGCATTGCTGACTTTCCAGAAATATTTATTCTTTAAAATTTCAGAAGTACCTTGGTAAGTTTTTGTATGTATAATATAGTAGTTAATTTATAGTATTGTTAAATGCATGCCCAGCTGATCTTATGCTGTGCTCTCTCTCAGAGTTTAGAGGCAGACCCTGTACATCCATTATGAAATGAAAAATCTGAAAAGGAGATTACATTACAGTTATAAAAATGTCAGTGACTGAGAAATCCCTGGAGCTTTCTGAAAACATTAAAAACAGTTGATTATTATACAATAAAGCATAATATGCTTCTGAGTCTGAGTAACTTTATGCTCTCGCTTATGCAAAAGTAGTTGACCCCATAAAAAAAAGATTGCAGAGCTTTAGTAATATTGCTTCAGAGACAAAATCTTGTTAGTCAACCCAGAAAAACACATTAGTTTAATGCAACTCGTATAAAAAAAAATCAGAAATTTATTTTTCAGTCCAAAGCATATGAAAGCAAAAAGTATGAATGGTCACTTCCTGCTATCTTTCTCTTCAGCTCTTTGGATAGATAAAGAGAAGGCCTGCTTCCATATAGCTAAGATCAAAAGACTGTCACCATCTTGGATTCTGCATCAAGTCAACTGGCAAACTTAGAACAGAGCTCTTCCTGCAATGTCTTGGTCTCCTGTATTGAATCAATGTCTCCTCCCTGACCCAAAGATCAGACCTCTGAGCATGATAAAGATACGCATTTTGCTTCCCTACATCAAGCTGACTTCAATGTAAGCAACATATATGAAACACATCTCAGAATCAGGCCCCTTTCATGATTTGGGTCACCTTCAATTTAATCTGTGAACCAGTATCAACAGTTTGATTTACTAAGGTTTTAAGGCTTTGACTGTGCAGTGACTGTAAAGCCCTCTGGGCAGAAAGAAAGTATGGAAGAGAGTCATTCCAAAAATGTCTTTACTAAGGATGCATGATTTTATTATGCTTCTGAATTATAGATATGCCAGCTCATTCCTGTCTCATTCATGAGCCTGTCATGGTAAGCAAAAAATATAGATACTCAAAATGAATTGCTACAAAGAAGAGAATTTATCCTTACACACATCTTTTTAAAACCTAAATTTGAAATCTGAAATACGATGCTGGTTCTGCAAGTTATATATGGCTATATTGTTTATAACAAGTAAATTGGGAATGGAGAGCTCTCATTTGACTGTTTCCTTTTTTTTTACTATTTTTCTACTTTAAAATTTAGTAATAATCTCATAATATTTGTCAATTAAACAGTAGTTTAAAGATATTCTTGTTCTCAGTTCATTTATTAAGAGGTGAAGTTTCTCTTTCCTCTTTCTTTTCAGTATATTCCCTTCACAGGCATTTCAGAATACATCAGACTTCAGCTGGAGATTTACAGATTTGCTGTATTCATCTTAAAATATTAAAAACAGACTCAAATATACTAGGATAGAAAAAAATTAAGAGACCTATCTATTCTTTTATTTAAAAGAATATGTCTGTTTACCATACAGTATCAAACAGTAGATTCAGCACTGGAGATACTTCTCAGAAAAAAAGTATCCATAACTAAAATTACAAAATAGCACTAAATATATTAAAACAGGTTTACCAAACTTTGCAGAAAATCTATCAAGAATATTCACATATGTTTGTAAAATGTACCTCTGTGCCTTTTTAGAAAATTGATCTGTACCTAAACCACTATTTTGCCTTCATAACAAACAAACAGTCCCACAGCCTACATGAATTAATGAATAGATAATATTATTCCAAAGCAGTGAAAATGCAGCGTGCACTCACCTTCCACAATAATGGCCTGAATTAATGCCCAATGAACTCATTGGGATTCTTTCCACTGAGCGAAATGGGTTCAAACCCACAGTGCTCATCTGTGTGGCTCTCCTCAGATTTTTCACTGAGTCTAACTGAAAGAGCTGAAGGTTTAGCAAGATCTGAGTTTGGATATGTGGACCAATTAACATATAGGCTATTAGAGGTGTATAGACATTCCCTTTTCATTCTAGAAATGCAGGCACGTTCCTGAAGTGGCTCAGGCTAGAAGTTAGGGGGCACTATAGCAGGCTTCCCTTCCCTTCCACAGACCTGAGCTAAGGGGGGAAGTGGGTGTGGCTAGGCCCTAGCAGAAAACTCTGATTAGCCCAGCAGGGAACTGATAACAGTGTTTATCACCCCATTACGAAAACAACGGAAGTACATTACCACCTACCTTTTGATCCTGCCTTTCTCACAGCACAGACCATAGACAGCATGTGGTCTGCTAGATAATACAATCAGGCCCCAATTTACAAGGTATTTTTCTGCATGGATTCAGTTATGCATGGTCAATTAATTGTGACTTTTAATTTTTGTACAAAATATGGATTCACATTTACACCGTGCAGCATGATCACGAAGATGCGCAGATGGGTCTAGAATCAGCTGGTTACATCCCATCCCCCCTCCACCACTCTGCTCTTAATGTAGCTGGTAAGTGTGTTATGTTGTGGTAGAAGGGAAAGGGAGAGGGAAAGGGCATGGCAGAGCAAATCGACTCCCCCACGGTCAGGGAGGGAGTGGGGCAGGGGCTGGGGTAGGTGCTGTCCTGCCAGGGCAGGGCGGGCACAGGACAGAGCCACAGCTAATCCGGGGGACATGGGGTGTGGTTACTCCCATACAACCCAGGAGGGCACACGGGGTCATGTGCCCCTGGATCTGCACATGGTGGGGTGGGCTGCAGCTGCAGGCTGGAGCTGGGGCTGCACAAGGCTCTTCTTGGCAGGGGTTGAGCCAGGCTGAGCCCGGGCTGCCCCCCCCAACCTCTGACGAGCCATGGCTCCATCCCATGGACAAGTCCCTCAGATGAGCTGTGGCTCCATCCCATGCACAAGTCACCCCAGCAGGGCAGTGTGAGCCTCTGCCCCACTCCTCCCTGACCACGAGTGATGTTGATCTGCCCCCCCATACTCTTTCCCTTCCCCCCCGCACTGTACCAGACGTACCAGCTGCACTCAGCTGTCCAAGCTGCCAGGCTCTGCTCCTCACTGCCTGTGTGTTGCACTATAGCTGTGCACATGCACAGGCATTTATCGGCCAAATTACTGGCCCCTTCTGGAACCTAAACCCTTATTTCCCATTGAACCTTATCTTTTTATGCGATTTCTATTTGCATGGGTTTTGTTCAAGAACATAACCACCACGTAAATCAAGGCCCACCTGTATGCAAACACCTCTCAGAAAGGCAGAGCAGAGGGGGGTAATTCCTACTTAACAAGGATGGGTGAGTGGGGTGGGAGGGAGCAACCTGGAAGTCTCTGCCAGAGCTGCAGCCAGGGAGCAATGGAGCGGGGCCAGCTGTACTGTGAAGCGGAGAGCCCCACCCATCCCAAAGAACATGCCAGGATGCTGGGGGTGTCTGGTTTATCTGAAACCAGCAAGGGGTGTGGGACTGACATTGCAGAAACCGGTTTGATCCAAATCAGTTAAGTCTGATACTATACTCAACCAGGTTTATCTCAAACTGGTTTCAGCCATTTTCAAACGGGTTTATATGCACTGAACATCTGTTCTGTTTTAGATTTAAACCAGATTTAGATTTAAGTTTCTGATGGTTGCTTAAACCCGTTTATGTGTAATGTCTGTACCTAGCCACAGTGAATGCAGTTTCTATCTAAGAGCTCTGTCATACATACGTGAACATGACTTTGCTCTCACCTACCAATAGATAAGCATCATCTCCATTTTACAAGCAGTGAAACTGAGACCTAGAGATTGTCTACACAGTGGGTGCATACAGACATTATGGGGAGGTTAGATCAAGTTAAAAAAAAGCCATCTAATCTAAGGTAAGTCAGGTTGAGGCTAGTGGGAGGGAGGATTGGGTGGGCTGGGGTGAGAAGTGGGCTTTGGGGGTGGTTGGGGGCATCAAGAAGACAGACAGAGTCCTTAGGGAGTTCAGGGAGACGAGGCAGGATCTATGGGAATCCACAAGGGTAGGATCCAGAAGAGTATGGACGGATCAGAAGGTTCTCTTTTCCACCTCCATGTGAAATCTTCAAACTTCAGTGTTCAGGGAAATACCGAATGGTCACAGATCAACCATATAGTGCAATTCTGTTTCATATTTTGGTCTTAAAACAAGTCTTTACAGGGGTCTATACAGCATCGTTATTCAAACGAAACTCCCAGAGAAACCAGAATAAAGATAACATAAAAGATTGCTGACTTAAGTACTGGATAGATTATGCAGTGGAATGAATTTAACCCTTAAGGAATGGTTTGATAGCACAAATGAGAGAGTGAGATTTGATGAGAAATACTTCAGTGACTCAAAGAATAGGATTCATCTAGATGTGTACAGATGGAAAAGTACACATTGAATAGGTCTGTCTGAAGAAAAATTAGGCATGGTCTATGCCCCTCTGCATTTTTTCCATATTCAGGATTCTGACCTTTCAGCATTGCTTTTCAAAAGCAAATTGTTTACTTAGGATAAGTATATCTCTCTCAGGTGCTCATATAGGAATTTAACTGACCATTATCTTGTTTTTTTTCATATCCGCTATATATCATTACAGCAATAAAATGTGGCTATAAGGACACATTCTGAAGCACTGTGTCCTACCATAAAACACTATCATGCTGTATGCAAGTTAAAATGCTCTAATAAAATTGCCAGTAATAAAATAAGTAGGAATTTTAGATATTGGCTCAGCCAGCCTCCTTTCAGGTATTGCTGGCTCATGTTTTAAAACTCAATCGAAGTCAATGGGAGCTGCAGGTGGCTCAGGATCCCAGAAAGTCAGGCCACTTATTTTTGGTATCTAAACATGAATTTAGAAATCTAACTATAGGCTATAGCCAAGCTTCACTAAGGCATTCAGCACCCTCACTTGTACTTGCTAAAATGATATTTTTAATATAGCCACTGTAAAAAAAGTGCTAAATCCCCAGTCAATTGGTTAATTTTTTATAGTTTTACTTTAATGTCACTAATGATTTAGAACAAATTGAGGCTACAGTTTTTAAGCTCAGGGCTTCTCAATTACAAAAATCACAGCCTTCATTTACTGTCCAGTGGAAATGGCCTCCTCTCTATAACAAGGGTGTCCAACTTCTGAACAGCCAAGGGCCACATGCAGTGCCAGCCACAGTCTCAGGAGCCACACAAGGCACAGGTCAAAGTTTTGGGGGCTGCTATTGCACAGGGGCTCCTCCCAGGTACTCATCTGTTGTATGGACAGATTAGAATACGCCTCCTTCCCTGTGTGCCCCCTCTCATGCCTCCTCACAACCAGTCTGGCTCCCCTTCCCCGCCTGGCTTTGTGGGCAGCCTGGATCCCTTCTGCTGCTTGTTCAGCATTGTCCACCCCTACCAACCATGTGCCCTGCCTGCCTGTAGTCTGGACAGCTTGGCTCCTGCCTTTGTTGTATGCAGTATACGAAGCAAAGGCACCCTGCCCTCCTGCAGGTCACACAACTTGGGCAACCCAGCCTCCTCCCAGTGTGTCACATCACCCCAAGGAAAGGGGGTAGGAAACAGAAACCAGTGGATAGTGAGGGAGCCCAAAGAACCTAGCTTCTGAAGCAGGAACAGAGGTGGGAGGGGAGAACACTGGTGGCTGGGTGGGAACCAATGGGCTCAGCTGGACCCCCATTTAGACAGTCTTGCTCCAGAAGAAGCTCCTTGGCATCTGGGTTTTCACTGTCTCCCTGTGGCAGAAGCAGGAGTGAATCTGTAGATATCTCCCAAACAACACATGGCCATATCCCTCCAGCTTTCTAGATCTGTTTGATTCTCCTCCAGCTCCTTCACAGCATGTTCAAACAAGCAGTTCTGAAATGTTCAGGACACTGCCTTGTCCTTTTTTTCGGCCTCCTTTCTCTCAACTACTATCTATATACTGATCCATTTAATTGACCCCACTGGAAGGAAAATGAGGACAGAACTATGGTTGCACATGATAACTTTTGGCCCCTTTCTATAGAGGACAAGGCAAACCAGGTCTGAACAAAGGTCTAAAGTCTGCCTGCATAATAGAAAAAAGGCTCTACAAAACCTAGATTCAAAAAATATTCCTTAACTAGTGACCATTGCTATATTGTCTATTAATACATTCATTATTAGTACAACCAGCATCATTATTATTATTCCTCTTAGTTAAAGCCCCTTTGGTCCAAATATTGAAGTCCTTAAGATCTGATCCAGTTACTGTGCCACCGATAGAATCTACGGGTACTCAG
The DNA here is from genome assembly GCA_030014935.1 of Caiman crocodilus. Classification (NCBI taxonomy): domain Eukaryota; kingdom Metazoa; phylum Chordata; order Crocodylia; family Alligatoridae; genus Caiman; species Caiman crocodilus. Next base: position 177,757,869 of record JAGPOW010003316.1, read on the forward strand.
CACCTTATACTGGAGCAGCATCTAGCATTATTGGGCACTCATTTATGTCAGATCTATCACAGGCACTGCTTCCACTGAATAAAATAGATCTTTTTTCTCTGTCAGACAAGAAGCAGGGTGTTCTGAATTAGAGCATTTGCAAATTAAATGGAAAACCTGAGAAACAATCATCTTCTGCTGAAATCATTCTGGTGTATTTTGAAATGAACTAAAATGTTATCTATTCATGGAATGAATCTATAAAACTATAGTTTCAGCTTCAATTCTTAAACCTTTTAAACACCCACATTTCTAATTGTTTTTGTTGCTTTGCAGATAATGCTCAATGTTTAATTATTACTAGAACCCCTGCTATGTAATGTTCAGTCTCGACATTATAGAAATTAATTAAAAATTATTAAATTCATAATACTCCATCATTCTCTGTAATGTAACATTTAGTGCTAAAGCAAAGCTATTGAATGACACTTTTGGTGAATGGAGCCAGAATGTCTGGTCATTAGATGATAGCAGCAATATTTTAGATAGTAAACAGATGTCAAAGTAATTCATCAATATAAATAAAAATCTGCTTAACAGGATCTAAAACCAATCTTTTAAAGTACTAGTAATTTAATTACGTTTTTCATGGACAAAGAACAAATATATATTTTCACTCTGAATGACCTTTATTTCAGATTGAGAGAACAGCAAGCAATCAAACAACAGGAAACAAAACAACCTTCAAATCTCTCCCCCTCCCCACCTTCCACCCACACATACACACCAGTGGAGTCTCCAGAAGGAATACAATGTCTCCCTGACTAGTGACCCACTGCAGCATCACTTCTTCACAAAATGGCTGCAACCTCCAAAATAATAATAATAAAAACAATACATAGAAAACAAAACTATGAAGCTTTCAAAGAGTAGACACATACACACAACAGCTCTCCCCATTGGATTCATTCATAATGAAACATACTGAAATTAAATGAACTGTCGTATCCATAGCTGAAGACATGCAATTTATTTAGGCAATGTACTCATCTCCCCCATGCTCCTTTTATTCATTTTGAAGTGTTTAATTTTACCAAGCCACACAAAGAGATAAAGACCAGGACTTTGAAACATGCTTGACACTCCATGGCAATATTTCTTGTACCTTCCCTCATCGTTTGCTCCCATACATGATTTAGAGAAAACTGAGCCCTTAACTTGGAAAGCCCAAATTTTCTGACTTTTACATCTCATATGATTTCATCAATGTGAAAAGTCAACAGAATTTCACATTCTTCTTGCTTGGATATTTCCCACATAATCTGAGATACATTCTTTTATCTCCTACTTTTCATTGACATGGGACTGGACTTTTTTGGTAACTATCAAACTACTGCTTAACTTTTCCAGTTTACATCCATTCATGTCTAATTCCATGCAACTCATTTTTGAGTGAATGAATTAGATGAAATAAAGAATGCTTGAAGTGTACAGAGGATGTTGACAAGCACACAGCTATATTCATTTCCTTTTTAAGAATATACGTCTCTGACTTTTCCTTTTCCCTCAATTAATGCTAAGGATGGTCCTGTTCATCTTTTTCTCCTCTTGTATAGTCTCTGATCTTATGTTCTCCAACTATCTTAGCTTCTTTCAGTATGCTGAATGCCTCTTCCTTTCCCAGATGCCTTCTTGAATGTACTGTTTTTGTAAAACATTAAATAAAATGTGTCTGTCTGGATTAATTTTTGTATAACTGCAGTTAAAAAAAAAATCTGAACATAAAATTTTCCCTGGGTTACCCTATGGCCTATACTGCCATTGGTTTTTGATACTATACAACTGATTTAATTTTTCAGTTTTACAGAGATTTATATTTTTCACCACCTCCATTTCCTCCATTGCCATTCCTTTCCAACCATCTCTTCTTTACTGTCAGCTGCATTAAAATCAATATTAGACCTGATTGAGGATTTTTTAACAAAATTTTTTTTTAAGAAATGCTGATTCATCAAAAGCAAAAACTTCTTGGAGGAAAGAGTTTGTCTTGAATGTCTCAATTCATTAAAAAAAAAAACCCCTTAAAATTGTGGAAATATTCCAACTTGGTGCATTCAATATCACATCAAGCTTTTCTACTCAAAATGGCTTTTTTCCATTTCATAGTGTATGCTGATTAAAAAAAAGTGTAAAATCAAACCAATGAGTGGCCTGATTTTTTTTTGTTATTTAGATTTTTTTTAAAACTTTTTTCCAAGTCAAGATAGAACTTTTTTTATTGAAATAACAACTATTCATAGGGTGTGAGAACTAATCTAATCTAGTAACACATTGTTTCCTATGACAGTATTCAGATCTGTGTCAAGGTGCATTCTAGGAATAAGCTTATACATCTCATGGCAGGGGACCAAACATTCCCCCTCTAGCATGGGTGACCAGTTCAAAAAGCTACTATTTAGGAGAAAGAAGTCAGCTACTCTGAACTTCTTCCCAGCTTTCAGAAGCACCTCCTTCCAATTTTACCTGACCATTGCACAGGCCATGGAAGGGCTTTTTATGCTGCCACTTACCATGCATCTAAATAAGGACTAAAAGGCTTTGTCCCAAACAAATTCCACAGCTCATACTATATTTTTCTGTGGGTAAATCCTCATGAATGAGCATTTGAAAATTTGTACTTCCAAATTTTACTTAGTTTTCTCTTGGTATATAATTAAACTACTTCTTTCTGTTAAATAATCTCACCATCTGTAATTAAAAGTTCTAGTGCCAGTCTACCCATTTTTTCCCCATTAGTATAAAATACATATTACATGACTCTCCTATAATTACAGGTCTTTTGCCTTCCTCCTGTTTTCAGTATGCTTTAATGTAACCCTCCTGATCCTAGACATAGTGATTTCTAATTACTCTAATAATGTTAAATGTAGGAATATAGATTGACAATTTGAAATTATTTGAAATTCTTAATTTAATTCATAGTAGAATTATAATTCTGAGCAAACTGTCCACTTCATGATAGGGACATACTATCATCAGAAGGATACGCCTTTGATTTAATTTTCCAGTTATGTTTGGGAAAGATATAATCAGAGCTTACTGAAATTTGAAGGAAGGCTGGTAAAGGATGTTAGTGACCATGAAATCCTAAACGTATTAAAATAACATAGAGTGGAGTGGTTGCAGCCTTGGCATGGGGATCCCACCCAAGCAATACTAATCCATCTCTACATGACAACATCACAATTATTGTGTTCATGACAGCAACACAATTGTTGTCAATCATGACTTGATGTAACAGGTAGCATTGACTACTTACAATATTTCAACTAAGATCATCAGATATTTTTTTTATGTGCATTCTTTGGTTTTCATTGGTCTTCTCTGTCTCTAGACAGTGGTTTAAAAAACAATGCTGTTCGTGGTCAAGTGGTAGTGAATAATAATAATAATAATTAAGTATTTAATATTAGATATTTAACATGCCCTTGTATATTTGTTTCTAAATAAACACATTGCGAACAGACTAGGCTGGAGGGAGGAAGAGTTTTGATTTACAGATGTGGCTTGATTGTGCATCAATTGGCAAGTGTGTGCATGTATGTAATATGTGCACATGTATTTTGACATAGCAACACACAGCCACAGGGCAACAGGGAGCTAGGGAGGGAATTATTCCCTCCCTCCCTCTCTCTCATGTTGTAATTTTCAAATTGTTGCTGACCACCAAGCCTAGGGAGTGAAGAACCGAATCCCCCTTCCTGGTTATAGGCCATGTCCCAGCTAGCGATGGAAAAAGGGAAATGTTTCCCCAGCCAGAAGCAGAGTGCTAATAATTAGAGGATACAACTATGGGCTTTGATATATTTTTCTTTACTTGTTTTAAAGTGAATTTGGTGTTCCTAAAAGGTACAGGACTGACTGCTTAGAAGAACCAGGTGATCCATATTTGTTCAAAATAAATTACTCATTATACATTTCAAAACATCAGAACTGACTCATTTTTAATTTTGCAGATTTTACTTTAAAAAACAAAGTAGAAACAGATTGTCTCAGCTAGTATTGAACATCATTTTTAGGAAGGAGGGGAGTTTGAGAAAAATTTTAATATCAATTTACAATATTTTTTTCAAGGTAGAAAAATCTACAAAAAATCCCAACATATCCCATTTTAAGTGTCCTTTTCAAAATAAAAAAAATTAAAAACTTTTTAACCAGTTCAGGTTTCCCTCGCTTTATGCGGGTTCTGTATGTACCAGTTAGCTCTTACGTGATGACCTTTTTATACCAAAAATTTGTTATGTGCAAAATAAATTCACTCTTACGTGATCAGTGGGGTAGAAGCCCCCAGTCAGCTGCTTTGTGCGGTGTATTGTGGGAGTGACGTGCACCAAAATATAGTTTCTTGTGTGGACATGTGCTCCTCGCTCGTCTGCAACATGTGTTTCTGTAGTTGCCAATGCCATCCCCAATACGTTAGTGCCCTGTGCTTGTGTGTGCTGTTGGTGAGTATCAAAATTGTCTTGTAAAAGTCGTTATAATGGGTCTGGGCTTTAGCGATGTGTAGGGGGTGCATGGAGGTGCACCCCCTAGGAAAAGGTGCCACAGACATTGCTGGCAGTGTCTGCGAGTGGTCGCCAATTGCTGGTCGGCGCTCATCACCTCACCACTGACAGCACTGCAGCTACCTGCAGGAGCTCCCCGCTTGCCACTGCCAAGCACCCACCACCAAGCCCCCCCAGCCTCCAGGGGCATGTGGCATTCATGAGTCTGGGGGTCAGTACAGTCGAGGTCTTGGTATATATCCGTTTGTTACACTGTCAAGTGGGTTCCCTTTATGCAAATAAAAGTTATGCGCCATTTTCCCAGAACACATGTACACCATAAAGTGAAGCAAACCTGTACTAAAAGCTTCTGTCTGGATTGCATATGTGTACATATGAACAGTATCAGTACTAACTTCCCTTTTCTGCTGAGACTACCTATTTTTTATAGATATTAGAACATGGGCAGATCTATGAATAATGCCTTTACCTGTTACTATGACTTTGCCTCTCTCCTCCCCTATGCACTGGATATTCCACTCTATCAACACAAATTAAATCAAGAAAATTCTACATGTACTATAAAGTTTTGAAGTGTAACTGTATGATTTAAAAGCCAGCTGAAGTTACTGCATTTTCTCACATCAAACATAAATGTTTTCCCCCAAAATCAGCTGAGAGAAACTGGACTGAGAATTATATGCAAGAAATATAGATCTCCAGAGGTTCCAAAATTTGGCAACGGGGGCATGGCAGCAGTAATTATTGTGACTCTCTGAGTCACAGCAATAAATCCTGCCATCACTCCCTGGCTCCCAAATTTCTGGACCCATGGGAAATGCATCAACTGCATGACGTGGCACTGTGGGCTGAATTGAGCTGCTGTGTGGGGTCAGTCCACAATCAGAACTGGAGCACAGCTCTGGATACAGCATGAGTTCAGAGCTGGTGCGCAGTCTTGAACCCAGTGCAAGGCCCCAGGTCCAGTGAGCCCAGACCCTAGTTACTTACTCTGAAGTAAATTATTTTTTCCTTCTTGGCACCTTCCAAAAATTAAAATGTCAAAGAAGCCTGTTATACTCCAGGGTACAATATATGTGAGAAAATACAGGATTTTCTTTTCAAGGTATCATCTATGCTTTTGGTGAGGCTAGCTAGGACCGAGTCCAGAAGTGACTTAGGTGCCTACAGTGAAACTTAGGTGGAACTGAGCTGCCTAAAGTCAAATTTGCAATCCAGGAAATTCCTGCTCAGCTGCTGCCTAACCCTGAACCTGCTTAAATTCCACAGGCATGGCAGTTTGTGACCTTACCTGCCTGAAATGTCTCCTTCTACACATCTACAAAAGCACCTCACTCTTGACACCTCAGTGCCTAGCTCATCATCAAAACAAAAAAAAGCAAAACAAAACAGTCTCTTAATTCCTCCCCGTTTCACCTCATCATTAGATTCCAGTGTAAAGCCTGCTATAAAAATACCTAATATGCGAACAAACAAATTAAACCAGCATTATTCCTTTGCATACTTGAGCTGGGTGTTCTTTCAATATGACTACACTACAATTATTCTTGGAGTATTAAAATTCACTTATTTTTCACTAAAATTCTCATAAGAGGGACAGAGACATAAGAAGTAGCAGTAGTGCAATGGTTTTCCATTATTTGCGTTGATTTCTCAAGTGACCATTATGAGAGGATGAAAGATGTATTAACTAAACTGGCAATCACATTTTAGTGACTGAAGCTGAGGCCAACATCTGGCACTCTGTTACTGGCCTGGGCTTGTATAGCTTTTTCTATTCCCCAAAGCTTTTCAGATATTAAGAGCTGATGTTTTGACACATTGTTTTCTTCCTGCAGCTGGGTCCAGAGCTTGCTGACATTTGTGAAATGGACACACTGCCCACAGTTTTCCAATGCTGTGCATACATTTTAATTTCTACAGTTATCTAGCCAGTCTTTTGCTATTATGTAGATATCATCCTTAACTATTCAGAGCCAGCAGCCATGCAACCGATTCAAAGAAGGATAAGAAAATTCAGTCTACAAATGTTCAAAGATTACATGGGAGAGGTAAGGAAGTCATATATATATGTGTTCCAGCACATGTGCGTGTGTGTAAAAATCCCTTCCCGCCCCTGTAGTGATCAGCTGATGCTGTGAAACAGGAAATCCAATTATCCTTAGTGTAGCATGCATAACTAAAATGCTATTATTGGTCATAAAATTATCAAAACCTTTTAAAAATAAAGACTATGAACTATATGAGTTCATTCCTCAGGCTGACTACACACTGTGTGAGGAAGCATTCCCTTTAATTTGTTTTAATATTGCCTGAATTATACAAGCCTAGTTTCAACATAAGAGAGTTAAGAGAAAATATCTAATTTCCATTGTAAAGTATTTGCAAATTTGATCTCACAGAAACCTCAACTCTCAAATTAACTATACAGTAGTGTTGAAGTGATGTCATAGCTGTGATGGTCCAGAAATTATGTGAAAGGCAAGGATTTTTTATAAAGAATGCCCTGCATCCAAAAGCTTGTCTAAATTTCTCCCAACCACGCAGTCAGTACAATAAAATATATCACCCACAAAAAGATCTTTGCCTCTCACTTTTGCTATATAGTACTTCCCAAATCTAAATAGAAGAACTGTCTGTTTTCCAAATGTGTCCCAGAATAAAATGTCACTACTGTAATAGAACAGTTTCTGTGTCAAAACAACATGCATGTGACCACATAGCAACATATGACTGTTTACACTAAAATAAGCAATAAAATAAAAGTCAAACAGCAAAATGTTCCCGTATTGTGAAAATTCAATTCCTCTCTTACCCACTCAGGTTAGACAGAAGAACACATCCCATTTTCTTTTTTTTTAATTTAATATATACACCTTTATTGGCCAAGCTAGGGCTGACATCAATCAGAATGACTTCCTGTGCAATGGATACATTGTTAAAAAATTATCTTCCTAAGGTTAAATTCACCCAGAGTGGATACAGAAGAAGCCCTCAATGTAGCAGACCTGCTGCTGTTTCCACAGTAGGGAGCATGATATGATGTATGTATTTCATCCATGATTATAGAGAAATAGTGGCCATAAATTTAAAAAAAAAGGGGTGTATGGGTTTTGTTTACTGTCAGTCTTGAAAATCAAACAAAGTATTAAAAATTTTCAGTGGATCTACATTTTAGAAAAAGTAATTTGAAGTATATAGAAACAATTCATTTTAGCAAAAAATCAAACTTTCATATCTATAATGAGTTTTCTTGTTTGTTTTCCATATAATTTAAAAAATGTGTTTTAAAACAAAATTGTTACAAGTTTTAAAAAATTCAAATATTTCTTTTGGAAAAAATGTCAAAACTGGGCACTTCATTTTTTTTTTTGAGGGACTTTTTTCCCTGAGAACAAAAATGGTATAATCAATATACTCAGAAAGATTTTGCCATTGCCAAATCTTCATTTTTTGCAAAAAATAATCAGTCATTCCAAGCTCTTGTCCTAAAATCGCACAGCAGAGGCTGTACAAGAGATGCGGCTCCTTCTTATTGCCATCACAGAGGAATGCTAAAGTAGTCTCTAATCCCCAACAGCTTGCTGCATAAATTCGATTTCTCATGTTCCCCTGGAATATTCGGGTGGATCCCCAAACAAAGCCAGAGGACCATTTAGAAGACCATTTCCAGTAGATATCCTGTTTTTCAGATGACCGTTGACTTGAACACTTTAAAAAATAGAAAACATGAACTGAAATAAATAAGATTATTGACAAACTGAAATCAAAGTCCAGTTTTACTGTGAAAATCAGCTATGTACAAATGAGTTGCTAGAGTTTCCATGCTAATAGTTTCAAAGCACCGCATCTACACAAGATGCTGATGGCACAGTAGCCGAAGACTACTGCACAGTAGTGTCATGTGGCAAAAACCATAATGCAATGCTACTGCGCAGTAGTCTCTGGCTACTAAACAGACAGCATCATCAAAGAGCCATTTGTCAGCACTACTGTGCAGTAATGCAGGATACTAAATGCAGTCATTTAGTCCTTGTTTATACAGCACTAAATGACTGTGCAGTAATAACTGTGCAGTCAGTGTCTCATGTAGACATGGCCAGTGACTTCCAAATTGTTTACAGTCATTTTTTTCAAGTAGAAATTGTCAACCTTGAAAACTCAACCTGAAATGTGGAAACCAAGCTCAATTCTGTCCAAATCAAACATGATCAATAGTAATAAAGAGTTTGCAAGTCAAATACCATCCTCAATTATGCCTATGCAATTTTTGCTTTCAAGTGGGCTGTAATTTACTCTGTTTCATAGGAAAAGGCCATTTTTTTAGCTTTTTTAGCTTCTAAAAATAAACCAGTGAAATTGAATACAAGTTTGAAAGTCAGTCATCTCAAGACCCCTAAAATATGCAAAGTCAGCATAAGGAGGAAACTCATCCTCAAATCCGCAATTAAGGAAAAAATTCCCTGTCCGGGGCAGCATTTATGCACATGCTGAATATAATCAATGCTACTTAAAGTTAGGCTGCAGTTTAAGTGCTGTCTAGAACAAGAGTAGACTTAAATCCACAATTATATGGTTTTCTTGAATGGGGATTTCAATCCTTTTCCTTTCATTAATTTCTGTATGACAGCTCATATTTTAATTTTCAGGAGGACATCATTACTTATGTCCTCTCTATTTTATGTTACAAAATAAAGACTTCACAATGCCATTTCTTTAAGACTTCTCTTTTTAAAATGTACAAAGAAATCAAAGAAGCCATTGCATGACATTTAAAACTGGCTGAGCTATTTACTCAAAAGTATATACTGGTATGAATATTTATTTAATCATTTAATCATCGGGCTACATTAAACTGCTTTCTATCAGCTCCCTCTCCTGTCTGCTTTTCTCCACCTATTCTTTCCACTTTCTTCTACATTTTCAAGCACTCATTTCTTTTGTCCTTTGATATCTTCCACTCGCATCTCATATCTTCCCCTCATATCTTCCACACTCACTCTAGCTTTGAAATAGTTAAATGAATATACCATTGCTAATCATCTCAGCTTTGTTATCCATATTGTAGATGTAACCCTGCAACCTGATAGAATTGATTGGCCACTCAAATCAAAACATTAAATATTTAAAGTGGCACCATACCATTCATAATGTGAAGCATAAAGTGTTTGTTTACTCTGTACTAATTATCGTAGTCAAAGCAGGCAGACTCAGATATCTACATTATTAATTAAACATCTATAAATGAACCAAAGACAGGAAAATTTATTGGTCTCCTGGTAAGAGTGCTAAAGATAAGGGTAATTTTTTAAACCCTAAGATAAAAGAAGCTGGTTCTCTCTCTCTCCTCCATCCTTCTCCTCCTCCCTGCACCCCCGCCCTGAAAGCACCAGTACAACGTTAAAGAAATTATAATAGTGGACACTTCTAGAGAGTCCAAACACTGACTTAAAAGTCATGACCTTTCAGATATGAAACATCAACAGTCTTTAGAAGACGCAACCAATTTTACGGGTTTCATGTTCTTTGAGGTCAGGCTAAAAAAAAATCAGAGTAAGTAAGGACAGAAACCAATAAACACAAAAAGGCACTGTCTCTAAAGTAAAATGTTGAATAGCACATTTATTTGAAACTGATCATAGAGAAAATACTTGAATTTGACAAGACTTGCATCCCAACAATGTGTAATAGCCTACATACTACTTTTTTTTCTTAATACAAATATCCTTCCTATTGCAGTGATCATAACTGGGAAAATAGGATATCCATGACAGAGAAAATCATTATAAAATTTCCCATCAACAGTGAAAAGTGACTTAAAGGAACCATGCAATGAGACTGCTATGACTTCATGAAATTTTTGTAACAAAAACTAAGGCCTGGGTCAGGAATTTCAGTATAAATGTTTATCTGCCCAGTTTTCTCCAAAGCTTCCCATGCCTTTTCAATAAATCCATGCTGATTTATGGCTTGGGGCTGCAACCACATGGAATTCTAAGTTTCTTATGGGTTGAGAGTCTTTCCCAAATTAAGATGCAATTCAGCAGTTTTGACTCAACATTGTTTTAAGTTTAGGGATGTGAATCTATGGAGACTGAAAGAAGGAGTAGGGAAGAAACAAGTATAACTGCCTGTGAACTGAAACTTTTGAGTGCTGCAGAATTCTAAGGCATACTATGCTACTACATACAACCACAGGACACTGAAGCCTAATTATAAAGCTGTATGAAAAAGTTTTCTATGTCAGCAGAAACAGCAGGGGGAAAATACACATTTTTGCACATTCACAAAATAATAAAATATTTAGGCAGAAAATCATCATTGCTGCAGATGGACACTTACAGAACAAAAATGGGTAATTTTGTGCAGCTCTGCTTGTCACTACCATAGCCAGAATCCATTTTGTAGCAAATTTAAAATCCATCCGAAATTTCTGTCAATGTCATTGGCAAAACATGTTTCCTAGTAGAATCTGAGTTGACAGGAGTAGGCAATTTCCAGGTTGGAAGCCACACCAGCGAATGTAACATTACATTAAAACCAGTGAATGTAACATTGACTTCAATGAAGTTTCACCTGCTTATGGCACTCTAAACTTAAAACTGGATGTTTTAAACTCCTCTGAATTAGGGGCCATATGAGCTTGTTCACAATTATAACAAGCCTGAGAACAGACGGTCTCCTTTACAATCAAAAATAAAAACTGGAAGAAAGAATAACAGATATTTTCAAACTGGACAAGAGGGCTACAACCAACACTTGCCATCTGCAAAACAGCTTAACCCAGTTGCCTTTGTTAAATTTAAAGGGCTAACCCTAAAAGGCGGAAAAACCTGTTGCTTTGCATTATGCTGACAGACCCAATGCATCCAAGCGGTTCATTTGTGCTATTTGGCTATCTTCTGTGCTTCATCCACTGAGTATGGATATTATTACAGTTTCTCATTGTAGAGCATGACTCAAGCAGTTGTGAGATTTTTTATTTTTAGCTTTGTTCTGTTTTTCCTTTCTAAGCTTATTAAATGCAATGTGAATTTTATATTAAAAAAGTTTTGTGGGTTTTTTTCTTTAGCCCAGTCTAGGTTGATAATCATTGGATTGCTAGAGAACTTTTATAATGTGCCTCTAAACCTGGATTTACTGCATTTGCAAAATATATTTAGTTGGTACACTGGTGGGTGGTAGTGATACCAGTTTATGGTATCTATACTTACCTTTCTCACTTTGTGCATATCTCCCATTTTTGTGTATATTGGTAGTAGAATCCAAATTACAACACAGGCAAATTAAACACACAGATTAAGAAGAGATGTTAGTAGATATATGAACAACTTCAGGTGTAGTTTAAACCAAAAGGCGAATATCATTAAAACTTAAGCTCATTAAAAAAAAAAGACTATTAAAGACAAAAATCCACCTGCAGTCTAGCAACAATCAAAATTCAAAATACAAACTAAACAGATCAGAACAAAAAAAATCATATACTATTGGCTCAGTTTTATTATTGCTCTTAATCTTCTGAAGTTTTCATTGACTTCAATGGTACTATTAATGAGTGATTTGCTTGATTAAGGGCAATTGAATTTGACCCTTTCTTTATAAATAAGTTTACAGGATATTTAAACTCATATACTACACTTGTATGCTACAGGAACCAGAATAGTTCTAAATCCACTTAGTGTGCTTGATCCTGGAGATTTTTTAAAGCTATTGCACGTGTTATGATTACACTGATTTCAGAACGTACAGGATCAGGCTCAAGATGGGGTAAAAGTTGTTCTTCTATTCTTTTGTGCTATTAGAAATTTATTTTAATAAAAAAGATTCCAGAATCAGAAATAAACTTCATAACTTATTGCTATTTACTATCTGTTTTTCCCAGCAACAAAATATTTCAGATCTTATTATACCACCTACAGGTAGATGGTAGGGAAACACTTGGGGTCCACTAAGCTGCTTAAGCTGTGCTCAGATTGGTTGCTAACAGTCAAAATATGAAGTAATATCGTAAAAGTAATATTTTCAGAAGTTTTCTCCTCTCATGTCGAATCAATTACCAAAAAAGCTGCATATAAAAGCTGTTATCATGTTTTCAGTAACCTTCAATAATGTATCAAGAACTGCTGCAAAATTGTTTAATTAGAGGGCTTTTCTACCAAACGTTAATATCTGTGCAGCTGAGCATATTTCTTCTATTCACACTAACTTGATACATCGTTTTTTATTTTTCATGGAGTGTCTAAAGTTAACATTTAAAGCAACTGATATTGTGTCAGACTATGACCACAGAAATAGTTTCATTCTCACCATCCCCTTCATCTCCTGATCCTTCTTTAGAAATAAGCTTTCTGTATAGGCTTATGCACTTTTAATTTCACTTTGTTTTGTTTTCATTTTTCTTTGTAAACAGATTTGCACTCACATTTCTTTACACAAACTATTGTTTCTAGTTCACTGAATATGCTAACAACAGAAGGTTTACTCCTATAAAAAGAAAATTCCCTGCGTACATTGACAAAAAGAAAACATTAGCTATATCTCACAGACATATAGTAAAATTCTTCAGAAATAACTATTTGGAACAGGTAACTTTTTACCTTTGAAAGTCCAATCTTTAGGTGCTTTCCACATGCAGAATTTTTTTATTGAAAGACTACTTTTCTTAGGAAGCAGTCCTGGCTTGTTCCATGGGTGATTGCTTAATTCAGGTTTGACATATTTTTTAATTACTTTTCACAAAGTATAAGACATATTATATTATTATAAATTCATCTGAGTCATTCTATGCTTTCCCTACATATAACTTTTGTATTATTGTTATTAACCTATATTTTGTGCAAGCATTCTTCTACCAGATTCATTCAGTAATGTCTTAATCCATTGCTGATGACATCCAAATTTCCTTGACAGACAGATATTGTGAAGCCACAAACACTGGACTGTGGCTATCAGAATGACTCAGACTGGAGGTGACTGATAAGGGAAGTAAACAGTTGGCTCCTGGTAATCAATCAGTTGTGCTGCTCAATGAAATACAAGATGAAAACAAGTGCACTGACATTTTCAATGAAGACCATGTTTTCTGCCTCCATCACATTACATATTTCTTTGTATGACAAGGGCTCTTCTAATATATTATTCTCACCTATCATCTGATTTCTTGCTTTCTACCTGTACCTCTTATCAAACCAGTTCATATTAGGCCCTCCACAGAATGAAGCTATTTCTGGCCAATGTCCAGCTTGCTCCCTCAAAGAACAAACAAAAAAAATGCTACAAAGGCATTTGTGAGCTACAAAACACACACATCAAAAGCAACTTATGACATCAGAGTAGTCATGAGCTTTATTCCCAGGTTCCCTGTCCTAAGTTTTATGTAAACAAAAATACATGGCAATGCATATGTTAAACTGCAGTGAAACATTTTGAGCATATTGTGAGGCATGAGGCTGAAAAATCAAGTGCTTGTCTCACCCCAGAAGTGTAAATGTCACAAAATCCCATCAGTCTAGGAGAGTTCTCAATTATTTGATTCTTCTACCTCTTTTTTTGAGCAATCACATGTTTTAAGAAGGAAAATCTGTCTTCTAATGGAATCATATAAAAAAGCCTCTCTAACACTTGTGTGTTTATTCCTATGAGACTTTTTTAAAGGTACGACATCAAAGTAACTTTGAACTATTTATTCTTGGGTTATAGCATTGTGTGTTTGGCTTAACACTATGTCACAATGGATTTGAGTTAATTTATATATGATAAATATATATTACAATATCACAAAATTTGTCTCCAGTGTTGGTTTGGAGGAACTTCATGAAATATGATGATGGCTATGACACAGCTCTCTTCTTGAGGCATGAAAACTTTTAGGATGAGGAAAATACTAGAGGAAGGGGAAGATCTTCTGGGTTGGACAGAAAGTTCTTTAGGGCAGAAACCACCTTTTGGTTGTGTTTATAGCCCCTAGCACAATGAAGTCCTGGTCCATGACTAAGAAGCCTAGTGTCCACAATAACAAGAAGAATGGAAGTTGAGAGTGGGAATCTGTGTGAGAACTTGTGAAATAAACCTCTCTCGTAGCAATTTGGCCTCTAATTCTGATGGGATTTAGGGAGTTAGAGGTGAAATGTTAACATTATCTCTCTCTTTCTGCAACTGTGATTTCTAGTTGTAGATAAGTTATGGATACAAATTTAAATGTATAATTAAAATTGAATAAATAGCAAAATCCCTAATTTAAAGACACAGTTCATTATCTGTCTATAAAGAATAACTTAGGCTGCTGATACAAAATTGTGTCTGGAATTTTTTTCCAAACTGTAAAATTACACATCCTGTATTAGAGGCCAAGTTTATTATGTGTATGAATTGAGCCCAAAAAGTTAACGATACAATTTTGATATTCCAGATGGTAGCAAAAGAAACGTCTATTGTGGAATAAAAGGGATCAAGTGAAGAATTTTAAAAAGTCTGGAAGATTTATCTGGAGAGATATTCAAAAACTTATTTTAAATGTAACAGTACTGTGGTCTAGAGATATTACAGTTCCCATAAGAATGGGGACTCAAGAAATTTTCAGTACTTCCTAGTTTCAGACAGTTTGAAAGCACCCCATTATAAGAGTTATTTTTGTTCTATCTATAAATAAAAAGGGTAAGAAAACAAAACTTAAGGATAAATTTGCAATCCTCCTGCTTGCAGCAGAGTACTGGAATCATGATAAAGCATGTATGATTCTACTAGAACAATAAAGTTGAAGATGGCATGAAGTGGTACATAATCTAAAGGATATTACCACTTACTTCTTAGGTGATTATATCACTGCTCTCATGGGAAAATATATTCCAGAAAACAGAGCTGTAGCAAATACAACTTTCTAGATTGTTTTTATCTGTATTTCAAACCCAAACATGGATCTGTGGCTTTCCAAAGGCATTTTTGATGGAGATGGGCAAGTTATCTGTGTTCACTCTATTAGATCAGCATCTTCCAATACAACAGACCACAAACTCATTTACATACTTGTCTATCTGTCTAAGACAGTGGTTTTATACCTTTTTAGACTTGAGGCACCCCTCGTGAGACTTGAGGGATCCCATGGGAAATGCCAGATTTATTTTTTACTCATTTTTTTTTTACTACAAAAATACAGTAGAGCAATTCTTCTGCTGTGCTCAAAGATCACAACAGGGAAGAATATTTTTACCACTATGGATTTCTATTTGGAATCTCAGCATTTATGTTGTGAATCATATTTGTACACCTAATATTGCTAACATTGTGCAACACCCTTAAAAGGATTTCAGGGTACCCGAGGATGCTATGGCACCCTAGCTGACAATCACTGGTCTATGGTTTTTCAGACCACAGCATTGTTGTAGCATCTAAATATTTTCCAGCTAAGTTAGACATGAAGCATAAAATACATAGTGAACTTCAATAAAGACCACAAAGCAAACAATAATAATAAAAAAGCTTTAACTCAATCTTTACAGTTGAAATGCTGTTGGATAAATGGAAACGTCTAGAAGAATGTTATGCCTATATTATATGTATGGGGTGGATATACACTGTTTGCTAAAGTGATTCATGGTTTAGGTGTTACTTCCATAGCAAGCTGCAGACTTGCTGCTAGAAAAAATGGACTTTAATAATGCTTCTTTTGTATGTGGACGTATCAGTAGTCTTCTCGTATGCCTCCATAAGCAGCATCTTATGCCTCTACAAGTCGTCTCTTTCATTCATGCTATCATTGATGTCCTCCCAAGAAATTTCAGCAAGGAGTACAGAAAGCTGCTTGACCTTGATAGGAAGCCTACTGAGTAGGGAAGAAGGATGTGCTAACACAGTGTAGGTTTACACAAAACTCTCAGTGTTGTTAGACCTGTGCATGTGTGGGAGAGAGGGGCAGAGCAGCACAGAGAAAGAGACTATTCCCAATGTGGATTTTATCATAGCCTGATTCTCATCCTGAACCTCATCCCAGCAGGTAGGACTCTTTGGGATGTTCAAATGATTACTTTTAAGCTCTTTAAGAGCACAGGAGCATAGAGCTAGAAGGCACTACACGGGTCATCAAGTCCAATCTCCAGTACGTTCTGCCGCAGCAGAGTATTCTCAAAAGGAAAGAAGCTAATGGGTTAGTGGTGGCCATGATTTCACTTAAGATCCTTAGCTCTCTCATAAAATCCCCCTTTGAAGAAAGAAAAAACGTAAGTAGTTTTTTTCTAAGAAATGGCCAAAAACAGTGGGGAGGAGGATAAGATGATATGTTTCTATTTTTTGGTGATCATACTGGAAATGAGTCAGTATTTCCAAATACTAAAGCTTATAGAGCTGGTCTTGGGTGCATGCAAGGGAACAAATATAAACAAAGGCTAATGGTTATAAATGCACATTGTTGCCCTTTCAGAGGGCATTACACAAACGCAGAGGCTGGCCAGGGGTGGATCACACTTCAAGATCAAGTTTTGGCCAAGGATGGTTACGGACATTCACTCTAGCGTGGACAGTAACTCGGATATATTATTATCCTTACAGTTTACAAAAAATCTAATACTTTACTGCCTATTTTACATCTTGTCATTACTCTTAACGCTTGATTCCTGGCTTGCAGAAATACAATCTTCCTGAAATCCTTTTAGAAAGCAGTACAAAAACAGAGACAACTATTTGTTATTATTCATATACGTTTTGGATACATTCATAAATCCTCTAAGAAACTCTTAAGAAAAACAAGTAAATCACATATTTATTTCCATCTATGAAAGAAAATACTTCTGCTAGCCATTCCTCTTACAAGAATGAGAATCAAATCTACTTTGTGTATGTTTAAACTTTTAAAATTTTAAAACTCAAAACCAAATGTATTCACCTTGTGGAGATTTAAGAATTTCATTATTTTTTAAAAGTGTACTAGCCTCTAATGCAGAATTATTGATCAGAAATGCTCAGAAAATAAAACTCTGTAGGGACTCCACCACTTCCGACCAGATTCTTTTCCTGTTATAAAGTGCTAAGAAGTTAATATATATTGGAGCAGCCCCTAACAAAGCAGCATAGAAACTGTACAGAAAGGACATGTGGGGGGAGGTCTATCAGCAAGTTCAAGCAATTTAGTGTCCTACTGTACATCCACTGCCACGAACGAGGGCATCAGTATATCCTGCATGGCAGCTTATTGTTCAGTATTTTAAAATAAACAAGATTCCTCAAATGATCTAAGAGGTTCTGAAGCTGACAGAAAGTATTATGTGCAAGCTGTTAGTAGAAACATATGGAGAAAGCAAACTATTCAGTATTTTTAAATCTGCAGGCTGGATACAGAAAGACAACAACATTCAGGAGAACTATTCTGCAAAGTCACTAAACAAATCGTCTCAGCTGCCTCAGCGCTTGCTCACAGTGTTTATTTTTAATACTTTGCTAGGGTGCCTTGAAGAGGGACCAGCATTAGCCATTTACAACAACTGTTCTGATGACTAATATGAGCAGATAACTTTCTGTTTGTTGATTCTCTTCAATGGGAGTAGACTCCCACATCATGGGTTTTTTTCATATTGTTGGCTATATGTCTCTCTTTCACACATATCAGCCTACATGAAAGAAAGAAAAAGAAGTGGACTTCGAACTGTCACACAGCATCACACTTGTCACCTTCTTTACCCTTTACTGACACCCTCTGGTCCCTAAGTCAGTTTTCAATCTATTCCAATAGTTTTTGTTCCCAAAATTTACTTTGCAGATCAATGTTGTGCAAAGTACAGAACTAGACATTTTCCAAAACCCACATAAATCATACACACTGATTCCCCAAGTCTACCATGTCAGCAAATTATTCACAGAACTCAAGCAAAATTGCTAGTCATGACCTTCCTTTAGTAAATTTGTGCAGACAATCTTTTACTAAGTTATACATTTCTTAAAGTTGCCTTTTCTCTTACTGATGCATCTATCACCATCCTAATAGCTGAAACCATAATTATTTCCTCGATCTTATCTTAAATATTGAGATACCATTGCTACAATCCTTCTTTTCAGAACAGCATCCTTCCATATTTATGGAATATATTTACCCAGCCTGATTTTTCATGTTTCTGATTTTGCTCTTTCTTCATCTGCTTTAGTAAAAGTCAACCCAACATCTTCCTTCAGGATATTTTATCCCAAGCTTCTGAACATCAAGACCAAAATATTCCTTCTTGTCCTCCAGCTCATCTATAGCTATCTTCTCACTTGTTTCCTATACTTAAATTACTCTTAGTCTGCTGTATATAGATAAAAAGAACAGTAGATTGATTACTGTATTTCCCCTGTTTACCTTGCATTAAAAGCTTTATACTTTAAAAATATTGCTAATGTTTCACCATCCTTTCTTGATATCTGTTTACCTCTAAGACTTTGCCCTCTTGACTATTATCTCTTTGTTTATCCATATATTTAAATTGTCACACACAGTGATGGTATATAAACTACATATATTTGGAATAATCTTTAGTCACTTTTCAATCCTCTCTTCTTCACATTTAGTTGTCTAGTATG
This sequence comes from Caiman crocodilus, assembly GCA_030014935.1. Taxonomy (NCBI): domain Eukaryota; kingdom Metazoa; phylum Chordata; order Crocodylia; family Alligatoridae; genus Caiman; species Caiman crocodilus. The sequence continues at coordinate 177,776,954 of JAGPOW010003316.1, forward strand.
TTTTTTAAACTATCCCTTTCAAGCTGCAAAACAGAAACTGAAAGTTTGTTCACTTCTTTCCAGATAGTCATAGTAAAGGCAAAAAAAACCCACCCCACATAAAAGAAAGGAATGAGTATGAAATATTTACCAATTTCTAGACACATTTTGGTAACACTTAAAAATAATGACCTAATTTTTAGTAAGTCCTCTGGTATTCACTGTAATAATATTAATCATGATGAACTCATTTAGCATTAATATGGATAGTCATAAGTACTTGTAGAGGAGTTCTATTATAATTTAATAATAATTAATTGCACTATCATTAATTGTAAGCTATCACCCAAATTTTAATTGTATAGTGTCCACCTCACCTTTTGGTTTGCAATGAACAGTGAATTTATTTGCAGTTGCTACCTCTGGGTCTGACTCAAAACACATCAAAGCCAGTGCGAAGATTTCAACTAACTCAAAGGGTTGCGGTTTTAGTCACTTTATTAAAAATAATAAGAACATACCAGTCAGAGAAAGCGCTCTCTAATAGTTTTTAAAATGATAAACATTACCAAGAATGGCACAGCAAATCTCTGAAAGTTTGCAAAGACTAGAAAACTTTGCTTTTAAGGGGCCACAATAAAATTATGCTACTATATGAAAAATGTTTAGGCAATTTCTATGCTCAGGAGAAGTAAAAGTAAAAATTAGAATAAATGTATCTGGCCTAATGGATGCTGATCCTCTCCGAGATAAAAATCTTAGAAACACAATACCCTGCTGCATGTTACAGGAATAATTCTCAGTTCCTCTTCAAGCCTGCTCATAAACATGCCACATAGTTTTCTTATCCAGTGCCTTTATCAGCAAAGGAGAAAAGAAAAATCAGCGCATCTTTATGCCAGTCCATCTGCTTTTGAGGCTGACAATGGCTGGGACGTACTTTCGGCACAACACTCCTCTAATTCAGAGGCTCTTGTTTATCCCAATGCCAAGCATCATTCCCAACTTCACTACAACTCAACTTTCATGCCCTCGCTGCTGATTTTCAGCACAACAATCAGCTGCCAGCTCAACACACTGGATTATCCTCTGCTTCGCCCTCAAATATCATCTCTCCAAAGCCTAGGAAATTAGCACATGCAAAGAGGTACTCTTCTCCCAGCATCGTTATGTGTGCTCTTTCTAGCAGCCCTCCACAACTCAGCCCCTCAAACCATACAACGAATCCCCTCCAACTTTTCTTTTTCGTGAGGATGAGCATTTCATTTCAGGTTGGTTTTTTTAAAGAAGAGAAAACCCGAGCGGAGTCTCTGGCATCCTTCCCCCATCCCTGGCTTCCCAGCAGGCTGCTTCCAGGGGGCTGCCGCCGCGATGGAGACCCAAACACATCACCTGAACACGCTCCGGAGTGGGACCAGCGCGCGGCCGAGGGGAGGCAGAGCCACTTACCGCCGCGGGGACGGGGTCTGTCTCTCCCCTGCCTCTCAGGGCCGGGCTCCCATCCTGCGCTGCCCGGGCTGCGGGCGCGGGGGACCGCGGAGTTGTTTCAGCCCCGCCGAGGAGTGTGTGTGTGGGAGGGGGGGATGCTCCGAGCTCCCCGCCGCGCCCGCGTCTCAGCGCCGGAGGGATACAGGTGCAGGCATCCTCGCCACGCCTGCCTGGCTGCTTTATTTCCTAGCACTTCGCTGCCGGGCTCTGGCACTTTCCCCGACTCGGGCTGTGGTTATATCGGCAGAGGGGTGAAGCGCCTCCTCTGCTCGCCGGTGCTCTCTCCAGCTCCTTCTCCTCCAATGTGTTGGCGCTCCCCCCGCGCCCGCCGCCGCTCACTGGCTGTGTCCTCCCCGGCGGCCGGGCGGGGGGAGCGCGTCTGCGCGCGTGTGTACGCACCATGCCTGTGCGGCGCGCGCGCTGCCTCTGGCTGCAGAGCTGCATGCAGCCCGTGGCCGCTACCCTCGCGACAGGGCTGCTTCCCTTTAGTAGTGCTATGATTAGTATTATAATTGTGGCCGGCTTTCTCTCTGTAGCTCAGCACTCCGCATTCCCTCCGCCACACACACACCTTGCTCTGCCTCCGCGAGCCCGTGCCCCCCGGCCCTCCCGTCTGAGTTGCCCCTCGGAGCCCGCTCTGATCCCTGCAGGGTGCAAGGGCTGGGCCGGGAGGAGGAGCCGGCAGGCGCGTCCCCGGGTGGCGGCCCTGGTGGGGCAGGGCAGGGCAGGGGCTGGCTGGTGCTG
>JAGPOW010003316.1:177779264-177799619 GCA_030014935.1 Caiman crocodilus
GCTGCGGCCCGGGCGCTAATTGGCACGGAGTCGCACGAAGCAGAGCCGCCTGGCAGGGCCAGGGCCGCACGCTTCATCTTGCCGCTCTGTCCTTAATTAAAACGAGCCTTTCCTATGTTCCTCGGCTTCTCCTCACTCATCCATATATGTAGTACATACTCCCACTATGTGCTTTTAATGGCTACCCTCAGGAACCAGGCGGATTTTAATCCCTCTTTTTGTCTGTGGCAAAGACAACTTTCTACTTTAACATTTAATGCTCCTCTGCCCTTCTATACTTTTTATTTCTTTTCTTTTCTTTTCTTTTTTCGCCTTGGCTAGTAATTAGGTTGGGGTTTTTTTTCTTTTTCTTCATGTGTTAACTGAGCGACTGTTGTCTAGTTTCCCCACTCTTCCAGCTTTTTCTCTGCTTCAGTGACTCCATTTCGGTGGCTTATACACTTAGAAGCTGGTTTTCGGCGTTCAGGAAGATTCCAGCCTAGGGTGGATGGATGGTCTTATTTATTTATTTGGTTATTCCCAGGTATTTTCTGTGTTTGCTGTCAAACTGGTAAATATCCCCTCCATGTTTTAGATCCGTAGCATTTCTCGTCCACTCCTCTCCCCACAAAACCCATGTCTTAAATCCTGGAGATATGAGTTTGGTTTCCTGAGGCACATAATCATCTTTTAGATTATAGTCTTTATCAAGACAAGTCATCACTGGTGAGCAACACGTGGTTTTGTATACTTTGGGGGGGTGTTGTTTACTGCATGGGGTCAGAGGATTTGCAACCGCATCATTTTTTGAATGAATTTTGCATAATATCAGTAAGGATTAGCTGCATGGAATATATAAGTATATACTCCATGCCTATCACTTCCATTCATTTTAGTATTAATTGTGTTTGTTCTTATTTTTTCATTACCTACCGTTTTCATTTTTCATTACCTTCTGTATTTCTGAAGAGTGTGAGCAAAGCCATGATTTAGAAACATACTTTGTCTTACTATACTTTCCCATACAGTGGAACACTGTCTCCCTCAACTGATCCACAGCTAGCTAGGTATATTTCTGCTGGGCAAATAATATTGCAATTTGACATATCAGAGCCTCTCTTCATTGACTCAATTCATAGAATGTGATCATCTGGTCATTATTTCCAGTGTTACTAGGTTACAAGCCAGCATTTAATCAGAAGCCAGAAATAGTGACTGCATTAATTCTGATTTTATGAATAACTCATGAGGCTCCATTTCTCAATATTTCCAGTGTCAATGTTAAAGCTAGAAGCATTTTACTAATAAGTACAGTGTGGAAAAAATACATTTATTTATGACAACAGTGAAGCATTATTTGCAAAGATTTGCTTTTAGTGGTACTTATTTGTTTATACAGGTGTAAATGGTTTTTAGATAAGTAAAGACTTTTGTAAAAAGTAATGAGGGGTAGGCTTACGGCCTTTATCCCCTCTGGTGAAGTTTACAGAGCAGATTTTTAACAGGTGCCATAAATTAAATCTGAAATATACTATGTGAAGCATTATTTTTGCTTTTATACTCTTTTTAAACTTAGACTTAACCTTCTAGAAGCATAATATTTTCAGTTCATTTTAAATGCCAGCCTTTTTTACTTCCATCATTTTTACACTTTAGTTAACTAAAAAGTACTCTACTGGTATTTCTGCAGCCTTATTTACAGGGACTAGTTATACTTTCTTGCATACGAAGAGTAGGTACTATGGAGAGTGCAGGTAGGAATATCAGTTTCTTCCTCACAGCACAGTGAAGGATCACACACATTTTTAAGGCATCCTGTTAAAAAGTTCACTTGTGTCTGCAACATTTCAAGGTCAGAACCATTCATGATTTGATCTGTTATTTCTCATCCTCTATAAGTTTACTTATTACTTTCTGGTGTATAAATTTAACCTTACATATTTTTGTGGTGTATTGTGTCAATATTTATTATTATTAATACTACTATTACATCCCTTACCTCTACTTAGCTGTCAGTTTACTTATCTGATCTAGTTGTCTAACCATCTTTGTGTAAATGTCTTAATCTCTTTATCTCAGTGTCCCCAGTGGGCAAGCAAACAGATGCAGCACATCTGCAGTATCTGAGTTTTCTCAAAGCTTTTCTACTATTTGTCTTGCAGAGGTTTACCTTTTATTCAGCCCCTCTTCTATTTTAGCTGAACCAAATGTGTTCTCTTTCCATTTTCCAGCTAAACAGAGGTATGGTCTTAACAACAGTATTATCATCAGGGTTTGTTGCTATAATTTTAAGGAGGAAGAAGAAGAGTCTCCTGATTGAAGTGCTATTGCTCCCTAACTGCTTCCTGAATAGAAGCAAAACAGAAAAGACGAAAGTTAAAAACCGCTGACAACAAAGCTTTCACTAACAAAGTTATTTATTCAATAACCTAAGATTTTTTTCCATTGTAGCATCAGTGTGCCTGTCTGTGTCCCAGGCCAAAGGACTCAGTCTTTGCCCTGCTTTTGCTGGGAACTCTTCATGATAACTGTGGTGAATGTCTGGCAAATGTCAATCTTCAAACTAAGTATATCTTCTAACTATAGGATACTGTAGTTCCTCTCAGAAATTTGGGTAGTGCAGAATAGCATCTTAGGCCGCATTCAAACATGCAGGCACATGTGCTTTGTTGCACCACAAACTGCGCACATTACATGTTAAACTATGTGCCGCACTGCTAATTTGCAGTGTGAGGGCCAAATTTGCTACCAAAATTTCTCAATAGCAATCAAAACCCTCCAGGATAAAAAGCAGAACAAAGCCCTGTCTCTGTATGTCTCAGTGTAGGGGCTCCACTGTAGAGTTCCCATGCTGAGGCACATGGAGATGGAAGCAAGCAACCCATAGCTGCCTGCTCCCCCATCTCCACATGCTACTTCCCAGCTGGCTGGGGTGCAGGGTGCCTCAGCACAGGGGCTGCCTGCCATCTAGACCCACACTGAGGCACCCTGTGCCCCAGCCAGCCCCCCATGTAGCATGTGGAGCTCAGTTGGAGTCTGCTGGACTGTGGTAATTACTGTGCTCCAGCAGCATCCTGCATCTTGTGTATCAGTGTCCCTGCGCTTCAAAATGGTGGGGGGGCATTCAAACTGAAGCTCATTGAATGACCCTTAAAAGCAGCACACCAGAAGCCAGGAGGAGCTGGGCACAGGCAGTCTGCCTACAGCGGGACAATGTGTCCTGCAACAAAGCACATGTGCAGGGGCAGCTGCCGTAGCACAAATTTGCACTGCTACTATTTGTGCGACTGCAAGCACATGACCCTCCTCATTTGAATGCAACCTTAAAGGGGATCACTGCTTGTGAAATCTCTTAAGATATCTCAGAGAACCTTTCTAATTAAAGCACCACAGCGTCTCATATGTCAGCATCTCTGTGCTTCAAAATGGTGGTGGAAACACTTGAACTAAAGCTCATTCAATCAGCTTCAGTTCAAACACCTCCACCACCATTTTGAAGTGCAGGGACACTGATACATGAGATGCAGGATGCTGCTGGAGCACGGTAATTACCACACTCCAGCAGACTCAAGTAATCAAATGGGCTGCAATTACAGCATGGTGGAGCAGGCTCTGTGTTTGTGCACAGGCACCCTTTATGGATAAGTGCAGAGAGTCAAAAAGCCTGAGCCTGAATCGATTCAATCTTTACAAGTTAGTCTAATTAGGGTAGATTGAACCAGTAAGCAAGCAAACAGGCATTCAGTTTTGATTCAGGAAATGCAGCCACATCCCTGCAGTGGCTCTGGCCAAAAACAAGGGAACCCAAGAGCACACTCCCTGCTCTGTTTCAGCAGACAGCTTGGGCCAAGGCTAGCCTGCTCACCCTGAGGGGGAGGGTTTGTAGGAGAGATGCAAAGCATTCTGGGATGCTGGGGGACTGTGAGTTAACTTGATTCTGGAGGGGATCTGAGACAGAAGTTCAATAAACCAATTTAACCTAAATCAGTTTAGTCTGATACTACATTCAGCCAGGTTTATCTTAAACCAGTGTCAGCTATTTTGAAAGCAGTTTATATGCACTGAACTTCTGTTGTGTTAGCTTTTTGTTTCTATAATCGACATAAGTATACTGTTAGTAAGATAATGTTGTAGGGAAAATATCATTAAAAAGTCTGTCTGAACTTGGTAGATAATTCTTCAGGTCCTCTGCAAATGGCAGACAATTCAGAGCTTGCCATATACCATCTTAGCTGCAGCAGCTAATTAATGAACTGGAGATCATAGCTACCAACAAAGCCTGCATATAAAAAATTAGATTCCCAGCCAGGCTTTGGGAACATCAGCACTTCCTCTCCATTGAGCACTGAAAGAAGTATATTCAGGTGACTGTCATTCAGCCCACTGAAGCAAGGTGGGGAAATCCTGTGAGTTGGTGACTGCCTGGATGTAGGTGCCCATTGCTACCTGGCTGAGGAGCTGATAGGCCTGAGTGCTATCTAAAAATATGCCCAGGTGATTGGCAGTATATAAACCCAAGCCGACAATCAGTGAAGCATAGGCTGGGGACATCACAGCATTCAGTTATTAACAAAAGAAGACAGCATGCCTTCTGTATGCTGTATTCAGCAAAAAATGGGACAACGGGAGGAAAGTAACACATGCTAATGTTGTAGCTTCAAATGAAAGCTCCTCGTATTCCACCCGTCCATTTAGTGTCATGCTGTCCCCTCCGTGCCTCTCAGAAGAGAAGTTACTGAACCAGAGGAACCAAGTCCATACATTTCTAAAAATTGGTATGGGAGATGGGACAAGATGAGTGTAAAAGAGATCTGTATAAACAGCAGATAGTTGTGATGCCTTAGGAACAGACCAGAAATCAGACTGTTACTCAGTCAGCCTCAGACTCTTGGTCCCCACCTCCCTTCTCAGGGAGAGATGTACCTTGTGCCAACCACAGTACCAGATGCAAAGCATGTCTTATGTGCCAGTGTAGTTATATCAACTGCAATATTGCAAGTGAAGGGTGGAGACATTGTAACCACTCCTCATCACTTCAAACCTATCCAACAGACATGCATAAGAAAAATATAACGTAGCCCAACCCCCACCCAAGACATCTCTCACCTCTATCATCCCAGGAACATGGGCCAAAGCCTCCACAGCCTATTCGAGGGGGACAAAATTCTAGGTCAAAGAGGGCTAAAGAATAGGGAGTGAGTATCTTTCACTTCAAATCATGGCCAAGCAACCAAAAAATTAATCCAGTGGAAATCTGAGCTATGCAGGCATCACCCATTTTTAGGGTGGAGGGGTACACGCTGAACAAACACCATGTGTCATAATCAGAGTAGGATGCAGAAAGATAGAGGATTCTCTGCATTGCCTGTGGTCAAATGATAGGACACAAAGAAAAATCTTTAAACCTTCTGAACCAAAATCCCGCATGAACAAAAACAGTCTGAATGGATGAAATAGGCTGACAACTATTCAATTAGGAAAATGTCAGATAGCATGACTTTCAAGTGTGAATGGCTAAATTTAGGTGTCTTACCCTACATTAAAATCTCTAAATATAAGTGACCTGATTTTCAAAGGTCTTTCAGATCTTGTTGAGTTCAGTGGGTACTTAGCACTTCTAAAAACAAGCCACTTATATTAAGTATCTATATATTTAAGGTTTTAAAATGCTGGTTAGAGCTCTGACACTTTGAGTTGTGGCATAAAAATTCTGTTGCAAAATCCTGAGGGAAGTCTTTACACCACCCAAAGATAAATGATATTACATAAGAAGAAAGGATTTTCCTGTGTCCTTCTGTTAATGTAACAGCAAATGAGGCATATGAGGGCAGAATTCCCCTGTCCCTCTCTGTGCAGTACAGCTGCTGTTCCTGCTGGAATTCAACACAAATATGTTAACACAGAAGGCTTGTTCTGAGAAGCAACCTTGAAAGAAATAATATATCATGAGTATAAAGCACTCAGTTACTACGCTAATACTGAACTGAGGTTTTCATTATCATTGAAACCATGAACATGCACTCCTGCTAAGTGATTTTTTTGTATTGTTATATGTAGAAAGAATATGTAAAGACTGGTTACAGCCTTGGACCCATCCAGGGTGTTATAATCTATTGGAACTTGGAGCAATCTGCCAAGCTCACAATAAAGAAAAAGGGGACAATTTTTAAATATGATGGATAAAAGAAAGCAATAACTAATCTGAGGAAGGGAAATTCAACTAAAGAGCCCACATTTGTTAACATATGCATAAACTAAAGGGTGATATGTTCTCTAAAAAAGTGATTGATGGGTTGACTTATTTGCCTGCTCTCCTGATGGCATTATGGAAAGGTGGAGAAAAAGAAGAAAGAGTTCTGTAATAACTCACTGTCTTGATATTAATAAACTCCTGATTATTTCCTAAGAATTTTGTAGTAAAAGATCACAATTCTGCTCCATCGAACCCATCAGTGGTATGTTTTACTGCAACAGAAAGCAGAATTCCACGTAGAGTACCTGAACTGAGTTGGATGTAGCAGCAGCAATTAAAATAACAGAGATCAACATTCTGTAGCTTACCTGCCTGCCCAAAGGGATTACATTTGGCATTTGACTTTTCCCTTTGAAGCTTTACCCTTTTTTACTATATATTCCTAAGAACAATGAATTTGTAACTGCTTAACTGGCAACAAAGCAAAAGATAACAGGATTAAAGTGATGTCTTCAGACATGTAAAACTTCATGGGTAGTTAGGCTGCTTAATTCATTAGGGTTAACAAGCTGAGCAAAAGAGTACAAATGCAGTTGATAAACCTATACAGAGATTAGGTGTTTAAAGATGGCATTGATCTAAATATTATTGACAGAAGTTTCACAGGAACAAGTACAAAAAAAATTTAAAAGCCTAAAGGTAATATATGTACTTGAACTGAGGTCATAACTTTTAATTAAAAAATACATGTGTGTATATACATATATATTTTAGGGTTACCCACAGAACATAAATTATAGTACATAGTCCACAGCTGTTCTACCAAACCTTAAATAAAATGTGTCTAAAATTAAAACTGAATATATACTGACTTCATTAATGTAACAGCTGCACGAGTAACCAATACCGAGAAACATACCCTACTTTGTTAATGTCTTGATAACATCTGCAACAGTCAAAACTATTGGGATTTAAAGCAGAAGATATCTGACTCTACTGTTGTGATCACAGCCACCACAATATGCTTACACATGCTACTAGAGTGAATTGATCTATTTCAAGGGAAATTCAGGGGTTGTGTGCTGCAAGATAATTTACTAACACGAGTGCATCTGCTGGAAAGCCTGGAATGGAAATGCTTGATACCAGGATGACTTAAGGTTTTTTTTCCATTCACCTTCTTATTTGGAGTATGTGGAGAAATATTAATTATATTTATTGAGAGCAACCTCCAGGTAAGGACAAAGCAACTTCCAGGTGAGGGCACCTCCTGCTATTTAAATAGAGGTGGTTGAGTCCTCATTTCATCTCCATGGGAAATGCCATCATTTGTAGGGATAAGGGAGGGAGGGAAAGAAAAAGAGGGAAATTGTTCAGTTTCAGACCAAATATAAGACATTTCAAAATCTTCCATGATAGGGAAATTCTTTTGAAAAAATTGAAATAATTACCGCATTTTGAAAAGATTAAAAAAAAAATACTTAAGCTCCTCAGGGTTTCTATACTCCCTGCTATGTATTTATGAGCCTAGACCAGGGGCAGGCAAAATATGGCCCGTGGGCTGGATGCAAACTGCCAGGCACTTTCTTCTGGCCTGTGGTGCCCACCAACAAATTGTGCACCTCCCAGCCCTTCCCCTTCCACCCATGAGGGTGGGAGTGAGGAGCCCATGCGTACTCACCCCCCACCCCCTGCCCTCCCCAACATACCCTATTGCACCTCCTTCCTTTGTGGACAGACGGGCCCAGCCCTGCCAGATGGGGCTATTGCTGCCTCGGCTCCAGCTGTCTCCATAAGAACCTGCTCGACTTCTCTCGCATCCAACTTGCTCTGGGCAGCAGGTAGGGAAGCAGTGGGCATAGGGGCAGTGGAACTGCAGCTGGGTAGAAGCATGGAGACAGTGCAGAGAGCACGGAGCTCAGCTGGGCAGCATGTGAGTGTGAAGAAAGGTGGAGGGTGTGGGGACCCCTCCCACACTTCCCCCATGGTGCACAGCCCCCCACTGTTGGCAGCAGCAGCAGGCAGGAGCTCAGGGCATTGGTGCCTGGTGCAGGTGCTGGCTCCCGCAGTTCTATGCATGGCAGGGTGAGGAGTGCAGCCTGCCTGACTGCCTCTATCATGGGGGCTCCACACCACGCATAGGCAGCTCCCCCACTTGCACTGGGGGAAGCCCTGTGCTGGAGCTGGCTGCCTTCCCTGTCCCGTGCTACATAGGTCCTTGGACTCTGCCAGGAGCCTGGCTCTCTGCTTCCCCACAGAGTCCAGCATGGGGCTTTTCCTGGTGCAAGTGCAAGAGCTGCTGGGCCAGGGGTACCTCACAACCCACAAACCTCACACACCCACAATCCCCACCAATATATACAAATACCCCAACATGCCCTATGCCCCCTCCACACAGCCACACCCCTCTCACAAACCCCATGCATACACCTTCCACCATACACTCCCCACCCACCCCCACCTCAACACAATATACAAGAGTAAGACTTTATTCTGAGTTATTATGCAATCACCTCTCTATAGACTTTGCAAACACAAAGCTGAGTGGGCTAATTTTAGCCCTCCAGCCCACCCCAACCATGCAACATTCTTCTTCAGGGACCCAAGGGCCCACCCCACCACAGACTTGCCAGCCCCTCTGATCCTCCCAACCTCCCCCTATGGACTCACCAGCTGCTACTCCAGTCCTGCTTTCCTCTCCCTCACTTCAAGTTACTTACACTGGTTCCCCTCAAATGGCTCCTGGGAGCAGCAAACAGTTATACATGCCACTCTTGATCTACATTCATGTAACTTAAAGTAAGCCATGTGAATGTATACAGGATGCAGCGAATGGCTGTATGAACCCATTGGGTGCCTGTAGATGTGCAGGGAGGCTACTCCAATGCACTGTAAGTTACAGCATATTGGAGCAGATTAATTAAACTGAAGCAGATGAATTCATCAAATCTGCTACACCATGCTAATTAGTTCACTCCAGCGCCTCCGTGTCTCATGTTTCAGTGTCTCCACATTTCAAAGTGGCAGTGAGGGTGCTTTAACTAAAGTTCATTTGATGAGCTATTTTGAAGCACAGGAACGCTTATACATGAGATGCTGCAGGCACTTTAATTAGAGCGACTCTCAGAGTGGCTCTAATTAAAGTGACCCTGTCTTCTCACTGGAGTATGTGTAATAATGCCCTTAGAAACTAGTGAGGTCAGGGATCCAAAAACTTTTGTAGGCAATGAACTTCTTCATTAGACTGGTATAGGAATGGCTAACCACCCCTCTCCTCCAACAGTAACTCTTCTGATTAGCTTTTTCCTTCCACTGCTCCATTTTCTCCAGCAAGGGGAATATATTAAGAGCAAAAAGAAACAGTCTCCTTCCTCTCATGTCTAATTTCAAAGAATGTCCTCCTTAGTCCTTGTCTCTCTATGTTGGAGCATACTCAGTCACTCTTTGGGGATGGCACATTCAACAGCACCTTAGGACTAGGAGCTGTCAAGGGCTGAAGCATGATTAGTACAGGTAGACTCTATAGAGCCAGACTTAACTGGGCCCTATTAGTGGTAAAAGATGTGAATTGAGATTTTTCAAAGGCTTATATTTGTCCATATTTGGATAGTTTTTTCACAAAAAAAGACACTCTCCTGACAGAAAAGCTAGTCCCAGAGGTCCTACACCTCCTCAGTGAACCTGCATAAATATTAGCTCGCCTGGGCAAAACACTGTATTTTCCCCTAATCACCTTTTCTGAAGTGGCCAAATTATTTTGCTGAAATATTAAAGAATAACAGGAAAAGGGGAAAGGAAAGGAATATAAAGAAACAGAAAGGAATGAAAGGAAGACTCAGTGGGCACATCCAGACAAACACACATCTGCAGCATGTAGCACTGCAGACCCATCTGTACTTGCCACACATGCAATTTGCAGTGTGGCAGGGTTTTTTGCCACTGGGAGATCCTGGTACATAATGGCGCATATGTAGACAGTGATACTTTACTGCAGAGCTAATTAGTTACCTCTGCAGTAAAGCATATGTGTAGATACACCCAGTGTGACAGAGACCCAACATGGAAAATTTCAGTCTAAACAGTTAACATTTGGCAAAGTTATAAGCAAACTCAACAAGTAGAGTCTTATAATGGGAACTGTCAGAGGGTATTAAGTATATGTAGTACTAGAAGCTCCATCTATCTATTGACACATTTTCAATTATCTACATCGCTATCAGTAACAAAAGTAGGATCTCTTAAATGATTTTTAGCCTTACTGCTGTCTTTGTACAGGTGTGCTGTAAAGGATATTGTGTCTAAAATTGGCTTTCTATTAAAGTTATGTCATATTAGAGTTTTTTACTGACAGCTATAAACCATAATTTAACTTTAAAAATATTTATTTAATACCGGATAACTTTTAGATGATCAGGTAGAAGCCTTGGCAAAAGCATCCATTATGTATCCTATAGGGTTCCAATTCTTGTTATGAGACATTGTTTTAATCAGTGTAAAGCACCCTTGCTACAAGGAGTTTTAGCAGGTGGAAGGGGTGGCAATTTGTACATGAAGTGGGCTAAAATATGCTCCTTACCATTTGTACCAGAAGAGGATTAATTTTTTGATAAATATTTTTCTAGTTTTTAGTGAATGTAATGAGAAAAATATTTAGTGGTGTAATATGTGTTTGGCAGATGCATCACCCGTTCAAGCAAGCAAAATTTAATAGGCAACCAGTACACATAAGATCATTTTCACAACTACAAATGAAAGAATTTAGAAGTGGTAGAGATTTTTAAGTATTAAACTTGTTTTCTGTGTGTTTAGTAAGAATGTTTTGTGCTTCCTCAAAAGCTTTTATTTTCTGAGAGAGTATCTGCTCCTAATTGTATAATACACCCACAACTAGCTTTATATCCAAAGCATTCTGGTCTATTATCTCCATGAATGATTCAAATCACTGGTAGACTAATCCTGCTTCTATTAGATACGTAATGTGTGTTACATAAACTATCTAATTATGTTTTTAGATTTTAACATAAACTTTAAATGTCATGACAGAAGGAAAATCAGCTGTAAAAATGCCTCTTACTGCTCCGTATTTATTCCCCACCATTGACTTCCATACCAATTTTGCAAGTCTAAATAAAATGCTAACTGACACCCTTGCAAGCTCAGGTTGGTACAAGGGTATGAAGTTATGTTCTTTCTTCCTGACACATCCTCCTCCTCCACCATCACCAATTATAATGAAGAGGGAATCAGAGATGGCTGACAATTTCCCTGATGATGCATGAGACTTCCCATTGCCCACCTGCAATGACTCTACAATGCTGACAGTAGTAGAAATTTGTTTTGGCAGCAAACTAGGATGCAACTCAGACACATACAGTAAATAGTAAATATGTGCAGTAACAGAGTGCTATGCCAACCACTTCCTGTGCCCTAAAAAAGACATATTTTTTTGTATGGAGCTAATAGCATAAATAAATCATAATAATGGAATGTGTGTCAACATGACTTTAAGGTCATAGATTGCTTGGCATGTCCACTATTGTCAATGAGCTTGTGAGAGTGTTAGGACAATGAATATGATGGTTAGTTGGATTTGCTGTGTGCATTCCAGAGGTTAAATATCATTGATTAATGGTATGGAGCAGCTCCAATTTGAAACAAACTTCTAGCAGATCATAAAGAATTATTTACACCTAACATCTTCATTTATTTTTTAATAATAATGCTGAATGTAGTTTGATCATACTATGAATCTTTAATAAATATTGTTTAGAGTCTACATATTATCAATATTGGTATGAGGAGATCCTGTAAACCAGGGGTGATCAACCTCAGGCCCATAGGCCAGGTCTGGTCCCCAGAGCTGTGTCATCCATCCCACAGGGCTCCTTGTGGATCTGTGGAGAACCCTGCAGGCCATAGCCCTGCACTTGCTAAACTGGGCACACAGGATAATGTGAGGCCCTATTCTGGTGTGGAGCCCCTGGAGTCTGATCCTAATCTCCACATGCTGGGATCAGGCCCCAGGGCCCCACTCTGCCTTCATTTAGACAGGATTGGGTTCCAGCAGCAGGGAGGTGGTGCAGGGCCCTGGGACCTAATCTTGGCATGCGTAGGGTCCTATCTATCCCGCAGACAAGCCCCACATCATTCATTTAACCTATGAGGCCAAAAGTGTGAGTACTATTGCTGTAAATTATTTCCGTTCAGATGAAGTTTCCAAATACCTAAAACTTTATTTAAAATATTTCCTTGCAGAGTCTACAGGGAAGTATTTTAATGTTCTCTGAATACTGTACACAGCTTGAGGTGACCCAGGTATCTGGGCCCAGATATAAATTTAATTAGAATCAATGAAATTTTCCTCTGTGTACCTAAATGGCTACTCATTGGCCAGGCATGTACACAGCTATTTTTGTGCACCTATTGTGGATATGTACATGCACTTATGTCACAAAAATATCGCTGAGCAAAAACCCTGAAGGATTTCAGAGGAAATATTTCCAAAAGTTATCCACAACATATTGTATAGGTTTTATGGAGAAAACTGCCTCCATAAAACATAAATTGCCGATTAACTGTTGACAGAAAGGGCAGGCTTGCAGTTAAAATACCACATTAGAAGATATTCCTGCTACTGATCTCCTGGATGACCTTGGACAAGTCATTTAATCTTTCTGTTCTTTAGTCGTATGTGCTACCTTTCATCATAGAATCAAAGAATCTTGGCAAAAAATAATGCTGATAGGGATCTCTAGAGGTCTTCTAGTCCAAACCCTTGCTCAAATCTTCCCTGTCTTAAACCATTCCCAATAAATGATTATGTGTTTTTTCAATGTGCACTAAAAACTTTCAATGATAACTTTTATAATCTTTCCAGGTAATCTAGTTCAGATCTTAGCCATCCTATATTTAGAAAATTATTCCTACTATCCGACCAGATTTACAAATTAAGCTCCCTCCTGTTCTCTCATTCCTTGTGGACCAGGAGAACACTTGATCACCATCCTCTGTACAGAGCCCAATTTGCATTTAAAGAATATTATCAAATTCGCTCTCAGCCTTCTGTTCTCTAGACTAAATAAACCAGTCTCACCTGGAATCTCTTTTATATACTTATAATTTGTGTTGCTTGCCTTTAAACTCATTCCATTTTGTCCATACCTTTCTTGAAATGCAGTGCTTAAAATTACACACAGTACTCCAGGTGAAGACTTACCTGTGCTGCATCACTTCCTGTGTCTTAAGACATTCTTTAATACAGGGGTGGACAAAAAAATGGCCTGTGGGCCAGATAGAGCCCACGAGGCCATTCTATCCAGCTCACAAGGTCCCTCTAAAATTTAGAAAATTATTACCTGCTGGTGGCTGCCTATCAATCTGACAAGGTACCAGCAGGAGAAGGAGCCAGTGGCAGGACCCAGCAGCTAGAGAAGCTAGCAGCAGGACCTAGTGGTGGCAGCACAAGGCCCACCCAGCCCTGGCCCACCCCCAGACTCCAATCACAAGTTTGTGCCAAGCAGAGGCTTCTGGCCTGGCGACTCTGGCGCTATTTCCCTGCCATCCCTCTGTCCAGGAGAGTTTCAGATAAGAACAAATGGATAGGGGAGGGAAGGATCACTGGTGTTCACCCCACTCTTTGGGAGCCAAGTCAAGCTGGGCTGGCTCCATGCCACATTGCATGGTTCCAGCCATGCAACTGAGTACCCCATCCTGCTAGAACCAGCCCACCCCGGCCAGCATCATGCGGTTCCCAGCTGCATGGCCAGGATGACACGGCATGGCATGGAGCCAACCTGGCCCAGCCCTGCCTGGAGGGAGGTGAGGGTAAGAAGCAGTGTTGAGCAGGTGGGTGATGGGAGCAGTGTCGGTGGGTGGGTGGACAGGAGTGATAGCAGTATCTGGGAAGCAGTGGCAGCAGTGGTAGGTGGGCATATTGGAGAGGAATTAGGGAAGCAGCAAGGGAAGGCTGGCAGTGATGGCAGGCGAAGTGGCAGCAGCAGGGGAGTGGCGGAGGGAAAGAGCATGGGGCCTGTGCCAGTGCCGACCCAGAACAGGGTGGCAGGAGCTCAGAGCCTGGGCACAAGATCATAGTATCTAGGGTCAGAAGGGGCCTAAAGCAGGCCATCTAGTCTGACCCCCCGCTGATCTGCCTGGCTGCATCACACAAGGCTCACATGCAGTTCACACAAACTGCGTGCCTCTGGGGAGAGCTGCGCATGATGGAGCCGGCAGCCTGGCCCAGCTCACTGCTACACTCAGGTCATGGAGAATGGCAGGGAGCTCTGTACTACAGAGCTGGGCTGAGATTGGTCAAGCAAGACCTACTCACATCAACCCCATGCTGGCTATCCCTCAGGATGTTGGCATTAACCAGTGCATTAAGGATGGTCTCTTTAATAAACTTTTCTAAGATCTTCCCCGGGACAGAAGTCAGGCTGATGGGTCTATAGTTTGCTGGATCAACTTCCCTCCCTTTCTTGAAGATAGGCACCAGATTAGCCTTCTTCCAGTCTTTGGGCACTACAGTAAAGTGCCAGGAGCTTTCAAAGATCCATGCCAGAGGCTAAGATATGATGCTCGCCAGCTCCTTGAATACCCTGGGGTGTAGATTGTCAGGGCTGGCTGACTTGAAGGTATCCAGCCTCTCAAGGTGTTCCTTCACGAGGTCAGTGTTGATGGAGGGCAGGGGATCTCCCTCACCCAGACCTCCCTGTCCCATAGTGGACATGGGCATCCCATGGGACTGATGAAAGACTGATGCAAAGTACCTATTCAATAGGTTGGCTTTCTCCTTGGTGTCAGTTGTCAGTTGTCCCATCTGTTTCAGCAGGAGTCCAACGTCGTCCTTGCTTTTCCTCTGGCTCCCTACATATCTGAAAAAGGACTTTTTATCGTCCTTGATGCTTGAAGCTAGTTGGAGTTCAGTTGCAGCCTTGGCTTTCCTGGTTTGCTCCCTGCAGGACCAGACCAGTGTAGAATATTCCTCCTCAGAGGTGAATTCCATCCTCCATCCTTTGTAGGCCTTTCTTTTTAGCTGCAGGAGGTCAGCTAGATCCCTGGAGAGCCAAGGGGGCTGCTGTGCCCTCTTGCTGCCTTTCCTCCGAGATGGAATAGGATTAGCTTGTGCACTGAGGATCGCTCCCTTGAGGAGCAACTACTCTTCCTGAATTCCCCTCCTGCTGGGGTCATGGTCCCTTAGGGCCTCACTGATGAGCCTTTTGAGCTCGTCAAAGTCAGCTTTACTGAAGTCAAGGATTTCAGTGTTGCTGACTGACTTGCCAGCTTTACAGTGGATGGGGAAGGTGAACAGCTCATGGTCACTGTCACTCAGCTTCCCATTGATCACTAGGTCACTGATTAGCTCATCCCCAGTAGCCAGTACCAGGTCAAGCAGCGCTTTACCTCTTGTTGGCCTGTAGACTTCTTGAGTCAGGTAGAGGTCATCCACACATGATAGGAAGTTTTGCGACCACTTGGACTTTGCTGAGTGATCTTCCCACGAGATGTATAGGTAATTGAGGTCACCCATGACAACCATGGTCCTAGAGCATGTGGCCTCAGCCAGTTCCCGGGAGAACTCCTGGTTAAGCTCTTGACTTTGGGTTGGAGGTCTGTAGTAGACTCCCACTGTTGTGTCCCCTGTGCCATGTTCCCCACGGATTTTAACCCAGAGGGTCTCCAGCTGTCTACCCTGGTCACCAATGCTGGGATCCTATGACCCCAGCTGACTTCCTGCCTTTAGGAGGGGGGCTGAACTCAATGATCTTCCGAGGACCCTTCCAGCTCTAATGTCTATGAAATCTATGAAATCTATGAGAAGAGAAAGACTGAATTTTGATCTATTATGAAATTGCCTGTAGATACACTATGCAAACACACATAAATCAGGACATTTTTAAACAATAAAATTAAAATAAGTTATAGTAGATGTTTGATTTTTTTATTACATGATTTGTTGGGTATTTTTCTGATTTCAAGATAGCAGCACCCTCTCTCCCAAAAGGAGTACTTCCAGGGTAAGGGGAGGAACTTCTGGTGGCAAAGGTCAGGAGTTGGAGATGGGACTTCCAGTCCTAAGATGGTGACCAAGGGACAGGCACCTGGTGGGGACAAGGCTACTTTTGCAGCCCTTGGCAGCTCACCAAAACCTAAGTGGCCCTCCAGATGCAACAATTCCCCACCCCTGCTTGAAAATCAGTTGCCTTTTTTGTTTTTTCTGCAACTGTGTTATACTGTGGACTCATTTCTAGCTTGTGACCTACTTCATTCTAGTCAGTCATTTCTCATTTTGTATTGGTAGATGTGATTGTTCTTTTCTAAGTACAGTACTTAGCACTTTTCCTTGTTGAGTTGCATTCTATTTATTTCAGACCATTTTTCCAGTTTAGCAAGGCTATTTCAAATTCTTTCCTTCAAAGTGTTTGCTACCATACTCAATGTGCCATCTGTAAATGTAATGTGTACACTCAAGTCCAGACTCTGAGTTATTAATGAAGCACCTGATCCAGGACAGGTTCTGAAAAACCCTATTCAATATTTCCTCCCAGTCTGACAACAAGCCATTGATGGCTGCCCTTTGATCACGGGTATCCAACCAGTTATTCACTTACCATTAGTTTTTTTTCATTTAGACCATTCTTAAATTTCTTATGAGAATGTTGTAAGAAACAGTGGCAAAAGATCTACTTAAAGCGTATAGAGTGTTTATATATGTGCTCCAGGAGTGGAGGGGGAGCGTGCATTAATTAGAGTGGCTCCAAGAAGCACTCTAATTAAAGTGCCCAAAGCATCCCCGTGCTGAAACATGGTGGCAGGGGTGTTTCACTAAAGCTAGTTGAAAAAGCTTTAGTTAAAGCATTCCCATTGTCTTTTTTCAGCGAAGGGATGCAGATAGACATGACACTAGAATCTGCTGGAGTGCAATAATTACCATGCTCCTTCAGACTCACTTAATCAAGTATGCTCCCATGTGCTGTAATTACAGCTGACTGAAGCAGCGTCTGCACTTGTATGGGCACCCATACATTCCATGCTTCTCTATCCCATTCAGAAGGCTATCACCTTGTCATAGAAAGAAATCAGGTTGGTTGGGGAGGATTTACTCTTGATAAATTCACAATGACTGTTATTATCACTTTGTTATCCTCTAGGTGCTTATAAATTGATTATTTGATCATCAGCTCTATTATTTTTCCAGGTGTCAAAGTTAGACTGATAGATATGCAATCCCATGGGTCCTCCTTTTTCAAAAGAGGGCATCATGTTTGTCCTTTTTCAGTCTTTTGGGACGCTACCTGACTGCCACAAATTCTCAGAGATAATAGCCAATGGCTTTGCAACTACCTCAAGCAATTCTTTGAATACTACTATACGTTTCTTTATTTTTATTTGTTTATTTTTTTTACAGTCCGGGCTTAGAAGCAGGACCTATCTTGCATGCATTTGAAAAATGCCTGGTGCAATGAAAGCATGATTTTGATTGTAGGTTTCCAGAAACTAGTATAATGAAAATAATGGGTTTTCCACTTTTTTTTGAAAGTATCACTCAATGCTGTGTCTGGAAATTTTAATTATTTGAAACTTAAACGTAATGGTTTGACTGCAGATCCTAAATATGACTGTTAATTGCAGGTGAGAAGAACATTAACTCATATACAGTGTGCAGTTAACAGAAACAGAACTAGAGGCAATTAGTGGAATTAGGTGGTTTTTCTACTGAGAAGCAATATCCCAAACTAATTGTTCAAACCCATACAATCATTGCAAATATTACTAATAGCATAATTAAATCTATATAATGTTGCTTTAGAAGCACTAAATTGACTTAGTGATAGGGGAGTAGATTGGACTTGTGTTGAGTTTATTACTATTGTCCATGTCTCTTTATATATTTTGCTATCTCATTTATAGTGGAAGTAAGGACCTCAACTCCAAGTTTTAGACTTGTATATATTTTATAAATTTTATATAAGTTGTATATGCTGTACATGTATGAGGTCTGGCCAGATGCCTGATAAATCCATTTATGCCTGACAAGTCACATTCTTACATGACAGAAAAAAAATCAAAGTCTATGACAGCATATGTGGCAATTCTGCTGATACCATATCAGAAATCTGCAGCCATTCTCTAAAGTAGGGATGTCAAAGATACAGCCCATGAGCTGGAGTTGGCCTGGGGAGCCATAACATCCAGCCCCTGGTGCTGGCCCTGGGTCTTCAGTTGACCCACAGGCAGCACACAGCAGGGCCCAGATCAGCCCCACACACAGGGCCCAGGATATGCACGGCCCAGGACACATGCTACACATTGTTCTCACTCCAGGACCTGTGCTGCAGGTGGCATCCATGCAGGCCCAGTCCAGAATCCCCCTTGCCTGCTGAATCCAGTGCCCATGGTGCCCACTCAGGCTAGTCCAAGGACATGAGCTGCATGTGGTACCTGCTGTGGCCAGTCCAGGATGTTCGCTGTATGCAATGTAGGTCCTGGATGAAATGCAGTCTTGCATCAGCCAGAAAGGGCACTTTCTGCATGACTCTGTGTGTGTGTGTGTGTGTGTGTGTGTGTGTGTGTGAATTTCCCTAGCTTTTTTCTCACCATATTTAATTTGGTTTCCAGCAGCATTATGTGACTTTGGGCAAGCCTTTACCTTACACAGCCCTATGATTCTGTGATCCTGTAGGGGAAAAGTCAGTCGATGATGCCCATCTTATTGAATATCTTGGCTGGGCTATAGAGATCCATAGGGCAAGAAATGGTGGTAAAAGGAATCCTGCACCTTTTTAACCCATAGCTGAGTGGCACTATTCTGAGGAAAAACAATGAATCTACTATTCCTTTTTGACAGACAAAGGGGATGGCTGGGTCCAAACAACTGCGAATCTTCCACATCAGCACTGTACAGGGATGGTAGGCAGTTATTTGGACTGAAGGACCAAAACTCTTTGGTGAGCTATTTGGTGGTTATTTGGACCACTCTTTGGTGGTTATTTGGACCACTTATTTCGACCAAAGGACCAAAGCTCTTCGGTGAACTTTGCATGTTGAGTCAGCACCCCCACCCCACCCTGCAACAGCTCACCAAAACTCCCTAAGCAGCTTTTGCCATGTGCTTGGCTTGGTGAATAGGACAGGGCTATGGGCAGGTGGGGAGCAGCAACTGGGAGCAGGATGAGTGGGCAGGGCTGTGGCTGGGCCTGGGATTGGGATCACAGGGCAGTGACAGAGCAGGGCTAGGGCCGAGGGCAGAGCCATGATCCACTCCCCAGTCACCCTTGCAAGGAGCACTAGTAATATGGGCAGGGGTGTGTGGGGAGTGAATAGCAGATCTGCCCCAGACCCTGGCACCACACTGTCACTTCCCATAGATCCTAGGGTCTCTGTGAAGACCAGCCCAAAACCTGCTCAGGCAGGATGCATTTGGCTGGGAGAATGGGATGGGGCCATGGAAAGGTGGGGAGTGGCATCTGGGAACAGGAAGGAAAGGGGGAGCGGGGATGGAGCTGGGATTGAGATTGTAGGGCAATGACAGTGCAGGGCTGGGGCCCAGGGCAGAGCTATGATCCACTCCTCGCACACTCCTGCCTGTAGAACTGGCATCCATTGTAAGGGTGAGTGGAAAGTGGATCATGGCTCTGTTCTAAGCCCTGATCCCATTCTGTCACTGCCCCACAATCCTTATATCAGCCCCAGCCCCAGCTGCCCATCCCACTCTAGGATGCTGCTTCTTGCTCAGCTGTGGCTCCATCCCATCTGAGCATGCCCTGCCCACATGGATCCCAGTCCAGCCTCCATGGAGACCCTGCCCACCCACTCCATCCAGCTGTGGATGAGCCCAGGGTGCCCAAGCAGTAGGGCCAGGTCAAGCAGCTGCAGAGGAGAGAGGCAGCAGCAGCTAGAAAGAACCACCACTGTGGGGGATGCCAGGAAGCAAGTCTGTCTGCTGCGCTGCCTCAAGCCCGCTGCATGCTTCAGGGTGGTGGACTAGCTACATGTGCCATGGCAAAGGCTGCTCCCCATTCTTGGGCTGGGTGGGGCTGAGGGACCCACCATGGGCGAGATAAAATCTCTTAGTAGGCCAAGTTTGAGAGGTCCCGGAGGTTCCTGGCAGAGCTGCAGGACCTCCACTTGGTCCAGGAGGTGCATGGCCCCACCAGGGGGGATGCGCTGCTGGATCTGGTCCT
>JAGPOW010003316.1:177799719-177840829 GCA_030014935.1 Caiman crocodilus
TAGGGAAGTTGTTCTTGCTCCTACCTTGGGTGTCTTTAAGAGTAGATTAGATAGGTACTTGGCTGGGGTCCTGTGACCCTTGCACTCGTTTCCTGCCAATTGGCGGGGGGTCAGACTAGATGGCCTGCTCTAGGTCCCTTTTGACCCTAGGTACTATGATACTAGATCCAGCTCACCATATTTTGGACAAAACATGGTGACCGTATTTTGCCCACCCCTTCTATACAGTGTCACTCAGAGAGTTTGCATGAGGATTGTAGAAATCTTCCCTAAATGCTTCTCTTTCTTCATGTAAGAAGAACTAGTAAGGTACTGTAGGGTCCTAGTAGCAACTTTACAGGTAAATGTAAGGGCAAATGTCTTATTGGGTCAAATCTAGTTTCTCTTTAGATACCTAACTGTTGCTCACACATCTAAATGTAGATACATAAGTGGCATTTAGTTATTAATCTCCTGTGAAAATGGATTAAGCATAGTCAGAATGGAACTACAATGGAGGGTCATGCTGTGGTGTGATTCAGTATTGTTGGAAAATTGTTAAGCCTCTAAACCATAAGTGGTCAACCTCTGACCCACTGGCCAATTATGGAGGTTTGAAATCAGGCCTGTGGAGCATACCCCAGGTTAGGAAACTGTTGGTGGGGGACCAGTGGTCATTAATATGGCCACCCTCCCACCACTGCCAAATTCCCAAACCCTAAGCCCCACACAGCCAGTCAGAGTTTGGCTGCGACCCCTTCCTCTCATGGGACCAGGCCACATCCCTGCCTCATGCCAGATTGTATTGGTGCTAGGCTATGGACTTTTCCCTCCACTACAGGACCAGATTGGGTATGGGCCATGCTTCCTTTCCTCCCATGGGGCCAAGCTGTATCCCCTTTCCCTGCAGCACTGGGTCCTGGGCTGTCCTTCGCTGTCCACCATATAGCTGGATGATGCCCACTATGGGCACCCCAAGTGCTGATTAGGGCCAACAGCAGGATCCAGCCCACAGACAGACTGCAGTTGAAAAAAGCTGAGCACCGCTGCCCCAAAATATTAACTGGGGAAAAACTAATGATAACAAGAATAAGGTTCTTTTATCTTTTAACAACAGAAGTTGTCCAGAAACTGGGAGACCTGCAAACTAGGCCCACCTCAATTTGAACCCGCATCTTTTTGCTTCAGCAAAGTTTGCTAACAGTGGGCTGGATAGGGCCTCTATTCCGGCTGAAGCTGGCCCACTGGGAAACCAAAAAAAAATCATGAAACTACAAGGAGAACAATGCAAAGGGAATCTTTCTGTGTGGTTAGGTAAGATGGTATTGTCCAGGGCCTCTACTTCTGCCCTGCAGTATTTCTGCATTTTACATTAAATATTAATTGGATAATGGATAGTACTGTGAGCAGGAAAGGGAGAAAGAACCCAAAACACTTTCATGAGAGAGGCAAAGATCAAGACACATGATGGTTTAAGTGAAATGATCACAGTGAGAATCAGTGGCTGAGCTAATCTTGCATCCTAACTACTCACTAAGCAAGGTGCTACATAGCATGAGTAGATATGTCAGGATCAGCATCATGTAGCTCTTCCACAGTGGGTATAATATAGATAGCAATGGACGAAACCTGGCTGGGTGGCAGCGCTATGGAACAGGACTTCAGCGTCTTGGTAGATCACAAACTCAATGTGAGTCTGCAGTGTGATACAACTGCACAAAAGGTGAATGCAGTTTTGAGGTGCATTAGGTGTGTGGTAGACTTACCAAGGCAGCCCGGCTCAAATGGGCTCAGAAAATCTTCTTTTCGATTGGTGGAGCCTATCCACCAATCAGGTAAGGCCTAGGCAGTGCCGGCTCTTCCCCTCACATGGAGGGGAGGCAAAGAGCCTTCTGGACCTGATTGAAGCCTGCATTCTGCCAGTCCCAGAAGACTTCGGATGCAGAGCCTCCAGAGTGAATTAAAGGAGCTATGTGCCCAGCATGTGGCAGATGGTTGAGGGACAAAGAAGCAGGTAGGACTAAGAAGAGCTAGGGAAAGCTGCCTAGTGGGTGGAAGCGGTAGCCCAGAAGAGCCCTGGAAGACCTGCTTGGCAGGGCTGGAATAGTAAGTGGCTTTGGTTACAATCTCAGTGATTCACAGAGTGGTGCATGGGGCAGACCTTAGGAGCTGCAAGAGGCAGCTCAGATTCCTGCACATCCAGTGCATGTGGCAGTACATGGAGCCACCAGAGCCTGGGAGCTGTACATGGCAGCTTGGGTCTACTGTCTTTGGCGTGCGGCAGAGGACTTGATGCATGCAGTAGTGCACAGCATCTCAAACCCTGGGAGCAGTGTCAGGCCACTTGGGTTTGCATCTCCTCCCTGGTGTGAGGCTGGGCACCCGGGAGGCACCAGCAGGGTGCAGTGGTGGTCCAGTACTCTGGGTTTCAGGGCCCACACAAGGTGACTCGAGCCCCAGTGAAAGGCAGAAGGCAAAGCCTAGGTGTCAGGACCCACATGAGGTGGACCAAGCCCCAGTGGAAAGCACAAGGCAGGGCCCTGAGCAGCCCTGACAAGGCATCTGCAACTCTGGGAGCCTTCTCAGCATGCTCCCCATATCAGTGAGTACCAGGGAAATGGGTCCCCGCAGGGTAGGAAGCCCAGAAAGCAGGATCCGAAAGGGTTAGGGACCAGGTGGGCCCATCTGGGGCTGAGAAGCTACTGGGACCCTCCTCCCCCTAGGAAGGTGTCAGGGTTTGGCACTCTAGGGTAATGCCCAATAATCTCAGCCATGTTGGTACCTGGAGTGCGGAAAGACTTGCGCCTCCCATTTTGTAAATAGTGATAGATAGATAGATAGATAGATAGATAGATAGATAGATAGATAGATAGATAGATAGATAGATGCTTATATTGTTCCCTTCCAACATGGCCTGGATTATGTCAGCAAGTTGAGGGTTATTTGTATCTAATTGTTGTTATTGTTCTTGCCTGAATTTACCTGTTGATACCTGTGTTTATCTGCCTAGCTGTATTTACCTGTTGTTGTTGCACACATTTACCAATAGTTTCCTATAAATCTGAAAATATCTGTGTTAGTTGTATATTAATAACTATCTTTTAAGGTTCCCTGTAAACATTAATAATTTGTATTTAGTTAAAATATTCCTGGACCTGGCCTGACTCTATAGGGAATAGAAGGAACTGGCCAGTATTTTACCGATCCCCCTCACAGCACTTCTGCCTACCTACCTATCTCTTTGCCGGGGAGCATATATTTGGGTGTGCTTGGGTGCAAGACACAGCAGATGAAAGTGCCTTTCTGCTCAGGCTCACCAGAGCGGGGGCACACAGTACTCATCTGGAGTACTGTGTGCAGTTCTGGGCTCCACATTTTAAAAAAGACATGAATAAGTTAGAGAGGATCCAGAGGTGGGCAACAAAGATGATGTAAGGCTTGGAAGTCAAATCGTGTGTGGAGAGGCTGAAGGCAGAGGCAGATTTACCGTGAAACAAACCATGAGGTGGTATGGGGCCCCCAATGACAGGGGGCCCTGTAACCAACACTGCTGCCACTGCTGCCAGGGAGACTCCCGCATTTGATTTGTGGCCCTTCTTCCTGCCCAGTGGGTTGTGGACTTCTTCAGCCATTCCAGCTAGAAATTCCAGCCACCGCCCCTGCCCTGCGGCTGGTGTGCCGCACTAATTCCCCTGTAGATGTGCAGTGGTGCAGGAGGTGGGGCCTTGTACGCTGCTTGGCTCACAGGGCCCCACTAACCATAAATCCTCCACTGGCTGAAGGATATAGGCATGTTTGGCTTGTGGACAAAGCACTTAAGGGGACACATGATAACAGTCTTCAAATACTGGAAGGGCTACCTTAAAGAAGAACATCTTTTATGTCTTGCTTCAAAAAGAAGGATGGGAACCAATGGCTTGCAGTTGCAGCAAAGTAAGTTTTGATTGGATAGCTGGAAAACACTTCTTCACTGTTAGAGCAGAGAGGCAATAAAATAGACTGCCTAGGGAAGTTGTAGACTCTCCATCACTGGAGGTGTTCAAGAAGTGGTTGGACAACCACTGGTTGGGGATGATCTAGGCATAACTGCTTATGTTCTACTGTGGGTATTTCCCATGCTTCTGGGCTTCACTGTTTGTCTCTGCTTCTCATATTTTGCTACATGTTTCAGGGTGTTTTCAAGTCTCCCTCAGAGGCATTGGGTATTGGCTGCAGCCAAGGCCAGGAACTTTAGAGTGTGCCAATGCTTCTGCTGGCACCATAGCCAGAGTTTTCTGGCTAGTAGGTCTTGCCCCTCCACTCAGGGTCAGTTTGATTGCCATATTTGGGGTCAGGAAGGGGTTTTCCCCATGGCCAGATTGGTATAGCCTGTGGGAGTTTTTACCTTCCTCTATAGCAAGGTAGAGGTAGATCTAGGTAGATCTGGGATCTTTTGAGTATGTATTGACAACATGTCATAGAAGCAGGACATTGGCTGCTGTGGCTCCCTTGCTTTACCTGTGGCTGGTTAGGGTATTAGGCTTGTGTTGTGTCAGGGTTGGTAGTAGTTTTATGTAGATTTTAGATTATGTTTTGCATGGGATGGTTTGGATAGGGATGATCCTGCTTCAGGCAGGAATTTGGACTAGATGGCCTCTTGGTCATGTCCAGCCCTGCTACTCTATAGTTCTATGCTGGTGGAAACCTGCTGTATGTGAATTTCCGTGCTGTAAAAGCAGGACATGGTTTGCCAGGAGCTGCCTTTCCTCTTCTCCTCTGAGAGCCAGGATTGGACAAGTTGATTTCTAGTCTTTAACAATTACCATGGACAATGCCACCAGCATTTTACTCATTATGAGGTAGAGTAAAATTAAAGCAAGATTTTGTTACTATTACACTTGTTCAAATTCATTTGGACCTTATTTGTCATTAGTTACCCCTACAATTTGAATAATAGTGGGCTTTATTTCCATAACTATGTTAAATCATGCTGCATTAATTTGGCTATACAACATAAAGGTTTAAAGACATGAAATATTTCCTATTTTATTTTACTACGAAGTTTAAAAAAATACATTTAAAAACATCTTGGTCTTAATGTAGAAATAGTAATAAACATACCACCTTTAAAAAATCAGTAATTTATTGCTAGTTACTTTAGCTGAAATAGAGTAGGCATAAAAATAATTACTACAAGTCTAAAATATGTCTAATAAAGAATAAATATGCAATTTGGAATCAAACAATTATATTGTTACGGTTTAAATTTAAGGGGGAAGGTAAGATACTGTAAGATTTTAATTACTAGAGCTGCATAATTATTTAATTATATAATTAATAATACAAATGTATTAAAGGCAGGATAATGTCTTTGAAAACTTTAACAAATATTGATTTTATGTTCTGCATAATTTGTTGTCTATTCTTATGTTGAAATGTATGGTATATTAAAATTGTGGTATTTTTAAATTACATTTGGTTAATTTTGTGATAAAGAATAAAGTCATAAAACAAACCAATTATCAAATCCTACACACACACACACACATGCAGGCACGCACACACACAGATGTTATGACGTTCATACCCTGGCCAATCACCCCTTATAATTATTTACTAATCATATTCTATCATCCAAATTACAGGATTATCGTATTGTAAAAAAATCATTATGTTATTGCTAATACAGCTGCCATCCCTGGCCTCTCCAGACACCCACCTGTAGACAGGCAGCATGTGGGGTGAACATTTGGGTCCCAGACAGGTATAGCAGTCTGTCCATGTGCTGTTAATAGCAGGACTGGAACTGTACCGTATATTCGTATAGTAGATTGAAAATGTACACAATATACTGGAACTATGCCTAGTTACTTGGCAAGCAGAGTCAAAATTCTGTGCCATGTACACAGTGTTCTGGGAATATACCATCAATACCCTTGTATTTCTCAATTGCAAGTGAATATCTATATTCTCCAAAATACAAACCTTAGCACAACAGAAAAGATAAAAATAGGTTTACAAGAAATACACCATAACTGCTATACAGCATGCAAAACCAGGTCTTTATTACCTGTACTAAAACAGGGATGAACAAATAGAAATAAAAGTGAGGAAAGGAGAGAACAAAACTGCAAGAAAAATATTGTGGAGGGGGCCTCCTTTATTCATATTCTATGTCTAGCAAACCTCTTTCTCTTCTTCAAGAGGAAAAGGAAATGTTTCCTTCAGTCATTCTGGGTATGAACTTAGTGGGAGGGGAACTGATAACAGATTTTATGCTCAGGCTCGTATGTGGAGACTGTGCCACAGAAATGTGCACTAGATCTCTTGTTTTCCAACCCAGCTCCTTGACTGGCTTCCAGGGACTCTTTGCACTGAGCACTGCATCCCCACTGATTCACTCAGAAATAGGGATTTTAGGGTTCTTTTACAGAACCCCTATGAAGCTGGTAGCTGATGATGCCTGCTACCTACTCCAGCTTTTCATACAGCCAAACATGCCAAACTTTATGTAGAGCCTTCTGTATAGTTATGGATAGCATCATGTAAGCAATTTACCTTCCTTTTCTTACAGGTATGGGGAAATGCACATGCATTAGCACCATCACCCTGGAATCTGGGGAGGGGAATTTCATCCCATAACTATTTTCTGCAGTCATGTTCATCAGGTGCTGAGTATCTGATGAACATTCAAAGTCCCCATTGACTTTAATAAACTGCATAACATTTCACCATGTGCACTAAATTCATACTCCAAATTAAATTGTAATCTTTACTTAATGTGGGCTGTGTTTTCCTATGCATTTATATGTCTGGCACAATTGGTTCTTTCCATATCATCTGATACAAATGATAAATGGAATAGCTCAGATACTATTGGAATGGGGCAGCTTTGGACTTCTAGTGTAGAATACGCAATAATATCTTGCCCAGCGTGAATACAGTTTGTTAGATCTAAGAAACAGGGGCTTTGGATAAAGGATTATCTTTAATTATATTATTGGCGGCCTAAGCAGAAAGCTTCCCTTAACTTTTCAAGCAAGTTTAAAACTTATTTCAGAAGTGCACTCATAGCAGAAGCTGCTGTTGGCAGTTTTTAATTTTGATCTACCTGCAATAATTGTAGTGCTATTAATGCTAGCGATGGAGGTTTTAATAACCCTTCCCTCTCTCCAACTGTTTTATTGTCACTCTAATTGGTGGTGCATATTATATTGTTGTTATTCCTAAAACTTTATGCTGTAATCTTCTGGGGGCGTAGCTCAAGAGTGATTCAGCTGTCTTATTTTCTAGCTCTAGGAAGTAGGACCTTATTACTGCCTAGCTACCAGCTCCACAGCTGGAATTCCAGCCATTCTGAAATCCAGCTCAAAATTGAACTCCTTGTTTTCAGCTCACCTTCTGTCTACAGATTTCTTTCCCTGTTTTAACTGGCGTTCTCCTTTGAAATTCCCTTTGATCCTACAGTAGTACTTCTTGATTCTCTGTCCTAACACTCTCAAGCTGTGTGAAAAATGTATTTCCATATAAATTTTGTGCTGTTAATTGAAGGTCAAAGCCCCTCTACTTAATTCGTTGTGCCTCAGTTTTTTCCATATGCAAAATGGGTACAACGCAGGTACATGAAAATTACCTAAACTTTAGAAATACTGAGGCCTTTGCATGAAAGTTTTTCATTAGGGTGAAACATTATTACTATTATAATTTCCTCTTCTCCGTTATACTGTGCAAATATATTTAATTTATGCCTGTATTTAAATTACATTTTCTTTTTTCTAATCCAGTCCATCTCTCAGCACAGTCCTGCCTTTTCTGCTGCAATAACCTCTTCTGTAAGAAGTTATCGTGCCATTTTATCTCTTGCTATAAAGTGTTTCGAGTGCCTTTGTATGAAAGATGCTGTATGAAAATGAATGGAATTTTACTGTTTTAGCCTGAAGCAGGTGTTACACTATAAAACAATTCGCTTCTTCTCTCTCTCCTATTCTTAGCTGTCA
The DNA here is from genome assembly GCA_030014935.1 of Caiman crocodilus. NCBI lineage: Eukaryota > Metazoa > Chordata > Crocodylia > Alligatoridae > Caiman > Caiman crocodilus. Next base: position 177,807,675 of record JAGPOW010003316.1, read on the forward strand.
TCTTTTTTAAACAGATGTTACATTTGTTTTGTTTTTTTAATGTTATTTATCAATCCAGCAGACAAAACCACTTGGATTCTGCAGTTCTTAAAAAAAATGCAAGATCTGCTTCTATTAAACAAAGTAAAAAATGAGATAAATGGAAGGACCAAAGGATCTCACAATAAGTCAGATATGGAAAAGACTTCTTAGCTTATTTTGTCCAGCCCTTCAGCATGCAGAATAATTTCCGATAGCATGTTCCCTGTAGATTGTGGCTTCTAGTTCTTCCTGAAATCATCAGATTACAATGGTCTTGTGTCTTTCTCTGGCTCCTGCATACATTGAAAAAGTGCTTTTCTACCTCCAGTTTTTTAGGAGCAAATGTGATCTTTGTGAGTAAAGTTTTGAAAGTGCTTGGGAGCTGTTGGTTAGGTACCTCTCACTAAAGTATACTTATGATGATTCCCTTTAGCAATTTTCTTTTGCGCTCAAAAAAATGGGTCAGCATCCAGAGAAGCAATGTTCCAGGACCAGTCTCTGAATCCTGTCCTTCCTCCACTCTATCCATCCCTACCTTTACATTCAGTAAAACCTTCCTGTGCATCCAGATTGAATAACTCATGAAGTATCAAAACAGCCCAAGTTAAGTCCCTTGATAAGCTCTAATTTTGTGGGTCAACAGGGGCTTGCTTAGAGTGCAGCATAGCTGAAGTCCCTAAATCAATTTGGGCATTTATACACATACCTTTTTGTGCTGCGACACGCTGGACATCCAGTGTGTTGGAGCAGAGTCAATTAATTGAGTCTGTTCCACATGTGAGCTGATGTGCCCAGTGCTGTGTCACACGCATTTGTATAAACAGCAAAATGCATGTCAGTGCTGGGGAAATGAAGGTGGTGTGCTTTTGAATTAAGATACCTTTGATATGTTTTAGTTTTCTCAGCATCATTATCTCAGTGCTGATGTGCATTTCACTGTTTATACAAATGTATGTGATGCAGTGCTAGGCGCTTTCAAAAGTTCCCGGTGTTACATCACGCATCTAAAAATGCCTTTTATGACTACTCAGCACAAACTGACTGAAAACTATTGATTTCACCTTGAACTGCACCTGTGATTGTCAATAGTGAGTTTGGCCCCCTGTTTGCCTAGTAGATTTATTTTGGCAAAATTATATCTAAACAAAGCTTTCTTCAATAGCATCATATACTCCAACTAAGGAATTCCTAAGGCACTTACGGAGTAGAGCTCTGTATCTACAGAGTGTGTGTGCAGGGAAAAAATGTTTCTCCTGGAAATTTTAATAGGCTTTGTAAGAGACTGAAGATCACTACTACCATTTCAATGATTATATTGTGTTACTGTGTTTTAGGGAACAAGAACAGAATCTTAGCACAGAGGCAGGAGCAGGACAGGTTTTTAGAAGGGTACCAGAAGGGGTCAAGTGCAGCCAAGAGAAAATAACGGTAAGTGAAACATCAGCTCCTTGACCTTTCAGAATCAAAAATGTTAGGCAAGACTGACTGGGCTCATCTATATGTGTGCATTTACTGCACAGTAACCAAAAGTATTGTGCAGTACGAGCATGTGCCTACACAAGCACACCCCTACTGGATGGTAAATATGGTGACTTACATCAACTTGCACATCAATTTGTTACCTGCATCATTTGGTATCAAAATTTATACCCAACTAGTTACTGTGCAGTAATGCATGTGTAGATGCCTTACTGTGCAGTAACACTGTGTGTGTAGACTGACCTCAGACTAACTTTAGTCCCAAGTCAGTCCACACACAGTGTTAATGCTCTTTAACACCTGCACATGTAGACACTGGCCTATTTCCATTTACTGTGCAGTAATTTACTGCGTAGTAAATTTAAGCCAGAATAAATGTACGTGTAGACTAGCCTACTAAGGATGAACTGTGTTAGAGTGGAAACTAGTGTAGTCTTTACAAAAAAAGGTGGGGATAGGGGAGGTAAAAGAGAAAAAGCATTTGAGAAATGGGGTGCTAAATCTAGTGTACTTTGCTTTAAAACGGATGTCACCTCCACAACTGTGCAGCCATATAATAAATTGTAGAAGCATGTGATAAAAATATCAAAACTTTTTCATGTTTCAATTATTCCCCTCTAAGTTTATATAAATACTGATGGACATATACAAACTCACACACACATGCATGTGTATATTTTTTACATCCTGAGCATTCTAGTCCTTGTAGTGTTTGGTTCAGAATCAGTGGTTATGGGAAGATAAGATAAAACAGGGGAATCAGAGATGGTATTCTTTAGCAGAAAAATTGAGTTTTCCCCCTTCTACAACAATGAGTTCTGAAGAACAAAAAGAGTATTGATTGAGGGAAAAAACAACTAAATATCTTTATCTCCCTTAAATAAACAGGCCTAGCTACATTTAAAATAAAAAATAATCTGATTTTGATTAATGGCAAATGTGGATGGATGTAGGATTTTGAAAAGGGGAGTGCAGATGGTATGGTACATCATCGCATATAACACAACACATATTTTTCTCCAATTAAAAGGAAATTAGAATCTTTGCTAAAGAGCTAGGGGCCTGGGGCTATATTATTCAGTTTAAGATCAAAGCATAAACAAGTTTAAATTTATTGGAATGTGCATTAATTTTCTATATCATATATTATGTATAAAACCACAACAAACTAGGCAAAAATACTGAAAAGATGCTTTCATCAATTCTGTAGTCATTAGAATTAAATATATATCTCTTTTTCAGATTCATAAGACAAAATCTAGCCTTCTTGATCTTGACACTGCATCCAATGCTTCACTGAATTGAAAAGCAACTAAACATGAGCACGCAGGCTCCTACAATTGCTGTGCTTCAGCAGCTTCCTGAGTCTTGTGTATCAGCATCCTCATATTTAAAAACGACAGTGGGGAAGTTGAACTAAAGCTTGTTGAATGAGCTTTACTTCATGCACCCCTGCTACAATTTTTAAGCGTGGGGATACAGGTACAGGAGACATGGTGGCACTTTAATTAGAGTGGCTCTCAACGTCGCTTTAATTAAAGCACTGCTCCCCCCACGTGCCCCCCCCATCCTTGGCACATGTGTAAAAGTGCCCTTATTTACACATATGAGTTGATATTCACTTGAGTTGACATTTCCACACCTAATTTAATGTTTTTAGCTAGAGTTAAAAACAGACTGCTGGGCTATAATGTAGGACCAATATTACCAGGAGCAGCTAACAGACATCAAAATTGCACAAGAAAGGCTAAAGGTTAACTACTGGAAAAATAAGACCATTAAAATGAGAGAGGTCATTAATACCTGTGGAATGAAGCATTTGGAAGAAGGCAGGTAGGTTATTGACTTCTTTAATGATGCCTGAATAGAAATGCTGCTCTCACTGTCGGGCAGGTGGTTTTAAATTTTGGGTGGATCTGGCACTGGTGCTTCATCCTGATTGTAGGGACAAACTTGTAGATCCAAGCACTGGTGAATTAAAGGTAATATTATAGGCCATCAGTAGTCTATGGTCTCCTGGGGTTAAAAGGAACAATCTTTACTTGGCTATCTTATATAAAACTTCCATGCTCAAAAAAGGCAAAGACCCTTGCAATATGCAAAAATGAGGACACACAGTAACAAAAAATTCTAGCATTCAAAGGGCCAATATATCAAAAGATGAAAAAAGAAAATATGCTAGAAGCTTAATTACTTCTAAGCAGGCTGATATATACAGTTTCCCAAGGTGCCAGATGCTTTTTTTAGAGGAACATGGAAAGGAGGGAAAGTACAATGGAGAAACTGGGTTATTATTAATTGTGGGTAACACTTTATGCAGACATAGATTGTTAGTGACATATTATTTGAATAACAGGTTATATTCTTTTAACAGGTGCTAGAAATCAAGGACCTGATTTTTAGCAAGAGTGCACTGTTCAATATTTGGACTACTATCCTGTGGCTCAAGAGACTTGTTTTGGTTTCCTGCTGTCCCACAGACACCCTGTTTGAGTTTGGTCATGACTCTGAAGTCCATGTTTACCAAGGTATTTAGGTTCCTGAATTACTTTGGGGATCTGAGCCCTAGTCTTTTTTGTGCCTCAAATCTGTAAAATGGATATAATTGAATTTTTTATCTCACAGGAATATTGTGAGGATAAATACACTATGATGAATGGCATGCTCAGGTAGCATAGTAACAGAAGTCTATAAGTAACAGAAACAAACGTAAAGTATGCACAACTCAGAGTGAAGTTAATGTAAAGTTGAATGCACTGTCTGCCTGAAGGTCACACACTTTCTCAAGAGTGTTTCATACCACAAGCTACTAGAACATTTTTCTTTTTTACCACTTGTCCAGTGAAGTCTCATTCCTATGCTCCCCAAATGTTGTGTTTACTGCATAAAATATATTTGAATCTTTGACGAAAGCCCCACCGTGTTCTATATGTGCATTTTCCTTTAGATTTGTCAGAAGGACTTCTTCTTTACTAAGTTACTATTATTAGCTAAGAAAGAGAAAGAAAATGAACCTTACATTGACTTAATGTAAAGCAACTGAATTATACACATTATAAGGTTGAATTTAGTAAGATATTGGGCACACCTACATGTGAAATTAATGAGAAACAATAAACTTCAGATGTTATTGGTCCCAGGCACACCATTTCAATGTGCACCTGGGACTTCAGCGTGTTGGGTTAGGTTGAAGCAACCCTCATTGGCATGGTACCATGGGGTCAACCTGCCAGCCTGGGGCTGCTCTGCCCGCCCAGCTCAATGCACAGCAGAGAAGCTGGCTGGGGCATGCGTATGCTCCAATGCAGGGCTAGCCAGCAGGAAGCCTCTGCACTGAAGCATCCCTGTGCCTCAGCCAGCCACATCAGCATCTACACATGCACTGCTGTTGAATAAAAAAGTCTGCCAGAGGATAGTATTTGTAGTTACGAGGTAGTGTTGACAAGTACTATTCTGCTGCAGAGTTAATTAGTTTACTCTAGCCTAATTGCCCTGCATGTGTAGACCCCGAGATGTTGACTGAGGAGCTAATTAGTCAACCCCACAGTAAACATCTTGTGTACATCTGCCCACTGAAAACCTACAGTTCTCACTGAAGTCAGTGGATGCCCATCTGAAAACCATTCTGCTTATATTTTTGTGAAGTGCACAGCAGATCAGCAGATGGCAGATCAGCACATGGAGGCAGAATATCTTAAAATATGACCTTAAAAATAAGTCTCTGCTGGGCTCTCAGATGCAAAAGGATAAGAGAAAAATTATTTTGGGGTAGAGATATGTTGGCCACTGTAGTTAGCTATAAGTAAGGACATTCCAAGATATCACTAAGAGGACAGTGGCAGCAGTGAGGAAGCATTACATGAAGGACTAGTTGGATTGCAGGTGCCAGCTTTTTATTGTCCTGGAGGGTGGTTTGGTGCTGACTAAGGATCCAGAGGTCACCTACAGCGTGCCCTCAAAATCTGAGGTATTGGAAGATTGTTTTACCTGCAATCTAAGCCATTTTCTGAAAGATTTATGCTCCAAATCAACGCTTTGCAGCACTGCCTGTTTTATTAGAAAACCTTACAGAGCTAAAGGTGTATTTTGTGTTCTTTCATTTCTCTGAATCACAGATTTTAAAAATCCTTCTCACCACTGCTGCTTCACAGTGTAAGCCCTTTGATTCTGTTCTTCATATATTTTGTTTTTGCTGCTAGTTTCAACTTGGAAACAACCTCCTACTCACCTTAAAACATTTATTAAATATTTTCTATTCTCTCTAAAATAATGTAGGTAAAAGAAAGAACAATGGTCCCAGCTTTGATCCCAGTGCAGACAGAAAATTTCTTTGAGCTTGGGTTTGCATATCATAATTTGGCCTAACATTGCAAGTTCCTGTTACAAAGAGAGATTCCAGGAAAACTTGGAAACCAAATTATAAGAAATAACCTATAAGTTCTTGGTGTGAAAATGGGCTGTCAGAACTATGCTAATAATTTGCAAATTAAAGATCAGAAACTCTAGTCACCAAAATGGGCATCCTTCAGAAAAATCAGGAGTCTTCCCACATTTAGCAGAGGAAGAACGGCCAGTAAGAAAGGTGTAGAACTCCCATTTAGTTACCAAAAATAAATGACCAGGTTTTCAAGAGATCATCATGCTAAGTTTATAAGTATTTGAATATAAGTATCACAATGTGAACTGTTAGAAAATAAACCTGGACAATGTGGTTTCTTCTGTCAGTTTTGAGCCCTTGAAAATTTGAATCCTTTTGAACATGAACGTATGATTCCAAGTGCTGTGGCTGATGTACTGTATTCCTCAGCCTCCGATGCTGCTTGTAACATTTGATTAATGGGCTGGTTAGCTGATGATTTTTTCCCCCATTGGAAATGTTAATTCGTCAACACCAAAACTTTCATAGGAATGTATGTACTGGTTTTAACAGGACAAGTTTTCTAAGCTCAGGATGGAATTTCTGAATAAAATGAGAGGGGACCAACTCTCCCTTCCCCCTTGCATCACACCTTCCTTATCAAGAGTAAGTAGTGGTTGGGTAATAGGACATTCAGCCTCAGTGTAGGAAACCAAGTTTCAGGATCCTGGCTGGGTTTTTGGTTGTAGCCATCTTGGCCTAAGGACATAGGCAGGCAAGGTTCTTTGGGTAGATGTGATATCTTTTATTAGACCAACTGCTTAGTTGGAAAAAAAGTTCTTTGCAAGCTTTTGGGTATAATCACCCTTCTTCAGGCATAGGAGAAATCCAGGGAGCCCATGTGTTCATCCGTGGTATCTGCCTTAGCCTGCAGCCTGACCTGTGTGTCCCACTTTGGAGGGGATGATGACTGGGGCAGTGTGCATTGTGTGTTGCAAGGACCTAGACATAGGAGTAGCTGCCAGCAGTGTAGTGACACCTGGGCTGACGTGCAAGGACTCCAGCCACAGTCACCCACCACAGTGCAGTGGGAGGAGCTGGGGATTGTGTGTAAATTCATTGTGCATGAAGGTCATTAGCAGTATTTGTTATAAATATTAAACAATTTATTAAATATTAAGCATGTTGTAAATATTAAGCAATTTATTTGTTAGTGCTTCAACATCTAATTATTGTTCACACTTCTCTTTTAACCTATATTTAACCATGACATGAAGATGTGGGGAGAAGTGGGCATGCCAGGAGGGAGGAATAGACTGCAATCAGACCTGATCGGTTCCAGGGGTGGGCGGATGAGAACAGGATGGGTTTCAACACTGACAAGTGCAAGGTGTTGCACCCGGGAACGAAGACCCAGCAGCATACTACAGGCAGGGGAACTCCCCTCTCATCAGCACAGAGGCAGAAAAGGATCTTGGAATCATTATTGATGCCAAAATGAACATGGGCCGACAGTCTGGGGACGCGGTCAGGAAGGCCAACCGCACCTTGTCATGCATCCACAGATGCATTTCAGGCAGGTCCAAGGAGCTGATCCTCCTCCTCTATGCGATCCTGATCAGGCCACAGTTGGAGTACTGCATCCAGTTTTGGGCGCTGCACTTCTGGAGGAATGTGGAGAAAATGGAGAGGGTCCGGAGGAGGGCCACCCGCATGATCAGGGGTCAGCAGGGTAGGCCCTACAAGGGCCTGTACCTGTTCAGCCTCCACAGGAGAAGGCTGAGGGGGGATCTAGTGGATGTTTACAGACTGGTTGGTGGGACCAGCAGGCATTGAGGAAAGTCTCTGTTCCTTCAAGCACTACCAGGAGTGACTAGAAATAATGGTCACAAGCTGGCAGAGGGTAGGTTCAGACTAGACATCAGGAGGCGCTACTTCACAGTCAGGGAGGCTAGCATCTGGAACGAACTTCCAAGAGAAGTGGTGCTGGCTCCTACCCTGGGGGTCTTTAAGAGGAGGCTGGATGAACACCTTGCAGGGGTCGTTTGTCCCCAGTGCTCTTTCCTGCCATGGCAGGGGGTCAGACTTGGTGATCTGCTCAGGTCCCTCCCAACCGTACCAACTATGAAACTATATCACACCTGATAGGTTATCAGTTTGTGAACCCAATGGCACCCAAGTGACTATCCCCGAAACACCAGTGCTACTTTTGTATACTGTATATAAAGTTATTTGGTAGCAATTTGTAATTCATATCCACTTTAATTATATCTTAATCTGTATATAATTAAATTATATATAATTAAATATTTGTAAATAATTATATTGGTGGCTGCAAAGAGTTTGTAAATGTAAAAGGGGCCTTTCATGACAGAAGGCTGTCCTAGGAGCTGAAATGGGGCTAACTGAGGCTTATGCTATTGGGTACCCCAGGCTTTCAACATTCAGACATGGCATGTAGGTAGTGCCATGTGACAGGTTTACATTAGCATCCTCATACCAGCTAAGGAGTACAGTTGTCAGTACTTAGAATATCAGTAAATCAAATGGTGAAGGACAATGACCTTAACCCACCTATGCTTCCCTTGACTCATCTGGAAAAGTCAAATGGGACATTGTAATCCTTCCTTCCACCTACCTCATAAAGATCTGGCATAACTAAATGTATATGTACATATGAAAACCAATATCCATGTCTTAATGCAGATCTATGGATGGTCATGATTTCCTGACCTTTCAGTTTTATCAGATTTGTAGCAAGTTGACAGGCAGAAGCTTGCAGCAACCTGCACACTCCCAGATGTAGAAGCCTGCAGGCTAATGGAGACTGAAGTCCAGCTACACGCAGTAGGCATTGATTATACACTGCCTAGGAGGACCAGGACAGCTGCAGAGGATAATTAACTGGTCCGCAGAAAGCTAAAAGGCTCCTGGGAAGAAGAACAGGAGAAGAGACTGGAGACAGACAGACAGTGTCAGAGGGTGGAGAGAGAAGCCAGGCTCCTTCCCAGGCTCTGGTAAGAGACCTAGGGCTACAATGCGACCATGCAAGGGAGCTTGCTTGTGGAAGAGAAGGAGGACTCCACTGTAGCACTCGGGGAGCTGCTTAAAGCTGGCAGCACCCTCTCTGAGGTCTGTGATGAGACCTTATGACTGTGAGGTATCCTCTATGGACTATATTATTATGTGTGTGATTCAGCACTGATTGATGTAAGAGACTTCCTCTGGGACAAGTGTGCCCAGAAAATAAGGGCATTTTTACATGTGGTCTGGAAGGGGAGCAGGGGGTACTTAATTAGACCACCTCTGAGTGCTTTAGTTAATGGCATTTAGTTAAAGTGCCCCTCATCACCATTTTGAAGTGTGGGGATGCTGCTACACAAGACATGGAGGCTGGCTGGATGGCAGTAATCACCACGCTCCTGCAGACTCAATTAATGGAATCTGCTCTGATGTATGGCAATTGCAGTGTATCGGAGCAGCCTCCCAGCTTATGTGCAGGCATCCTAAAAGATTGTTTGGGTGAAGCAAATCCTTGGACCCATGACAAGGCTACTATCTATTCACTTGAAGGTGGATTTGGAACAGACTGTTCATAGATTTTCCAAGTTGCACAAGAACAATCACCACTTGGGGAATAATCTAGTGCTGTTCTGTGTGAGCACATCTATATATCAAACCAAGTAGATATCATCAATAATATTATTTGAATTTTTTTAATGTGAATATGAAATAAATGCTACTTAATGTCAGATTGGTGGCTTTTGCTTTCTTTCCTACATTCAGTGAGGACAAAATGAAATGCAACATACACCTTTCCCTTCAGAATCAGTTCTCCAAAATTGAGGTGTATGTTTTAAGTAGGGAAGCTATTTTCTTCACTGGAAAATAAGCAGTCCTAGAGACAATGCATATGCCACGTGGCTGCCAAGATGGTGGAGTACTGTGCTAACTTTCTCACAGTCATAGCTACTTGCTGATTTTTTGCAAGTGAGCTGCTGGCAGTATCTTGAGGCTCAGGATGTGGAAACACAGCTTTATTTATAGAAAAGTATGTGAAGGACTCTTTACAGTAAAGATAACAGTTTTGCCATGGTCCTTGCAAGGGTCTGGGACCTAACTTTGTGTGACATAGAATAAGTCCCATTGGAAACAGTGTCCAGGAAGTGTGACTCCCAGAAGACAGTCTGGATGAGATAATAGGCACCAGGAACTTCCTGCTTCCTGGATAGTTTATGTTCCCAGGAAGACTTACTCTGGTTACAGTCAGCCATGACTTTTTGGAAAAATCTTTTTTTCTACACTTTACCTTCCAAAAACAAGATGTGTATTTTATTTGGTGGCATGTTATATGTGAGAAAACAAGATATATAAGAAAAGTTAAGGTTAGACTCTTGTAAGCAAGAGAAAAGGGAATGAGAAATGGTGGTACAACAATCCAAAACAGAACATGCAGAATGCAGATAAATATGTACAAACAATTGTGGAAGCTACAATATTTCACTTATCCAAGTCATCTGAGAGAATGATACCCTGGCGCAAACAATAGGAAAATCATGTTCTGTTTAGACAACCGAATGTAAAGTCATAGTCACCTATGAACAATATTGAGAATGTTTCCTTCTCCAGTCTGATATTTATTCTTTGTTAGAAAAAAGACTGTTATTTTGGGGAGATGAGAAAAGTTCCATTTGAGTCTTTCAGAAGTTTTGGTAGTTGTTTTATTTCCCCCATTTGTATAAAAAATATGGCTAGAGGAAGAACAGTTTAGAAAACAATATCATGTCTTTATCTCATCATTATTTTGCAACTGAAGACCATTATATCTTAGAAACATTTCACCCCAGTGTACTCTCTTCAGGGCCATGAAGTTTACTGCAATGAGTACTGCGCTATTGCAAACGTCAGTGGAATGTAAAATGTTTCATTCTAAGGGTGTATGCTTGCTGATACCGGCAGGACTGTTCTGAACATATGCTGTACATCCATAGGACAGCTGTGATGAATATATCCCAGATGATAATTAAACAAAGGACCGTCAGCTCTAAAAGGAGGAATTCTATCATTGATGCTGAATGATCAAACACTTACATTTCACTTAAATAGCATCCAAAATATCTGTGAAATTTACAAACATTAGTGAGCCTCCTCCTGAACCTGAATAATCTTTCATTGGAAAAATCTGAAGGTAGGAAGATATAGGGAGGAAGACTCAGCCAGATCCCTCTTGAGAAATATTCTCTTATATTGTCAAGAAAGCTTCACATTGGCTCTTCTTCCTAAAAACCCTAGGCTCCTAGTTACAGGACTTGCCTTACCATGACTATGCAATAATTTTTTGCTCTTTTTTACTGTTATATACGTTTTGAACAATGCAAGGGTCCAACACAGACAGCAAAGTCCTGCAGTATTTGGAAGTTGTTGGAAGACGGGAAGGCAAAACCTGAAAGCATCATATGCTTCTTAGAAAAAAATCAAGTCAGTTAAATCTGGGGGAATAAATTTACTAATGCAGTTTATATCAGAGATACCAGAGAATAACCAGAGAACAACAACTAGCCCAATAGTTAGGTTATTCAGGTAGGCAGTGAAGAATTCAGATTCAAGTCTTTGCCCCACCTGACTCAGATTAAGGACTTAAACTTGAGGGGGGTTTATTATGGATGAGTGGTGTAACTATTTGATTATTCTATGAGTATCAGCCTCAACTTTTTCCCATTAACAAGCTTGATTTACCTTCTGCAAAATGGTGTGTGGGGGGGAATATTGGATGTTTCATGGGATGCAAAAATAATTTCTAACCTACTTGTAATCTGAAGTTTTTATAACTTCACTTTGACGTCCCAACTACTACTAAGGCCTTCTACATAATAAAGTTACTTAGAGTTTGCTGATACTTACTTTTTTCATTATGAACACTGTTGTAGTTTATACAGGCTTTCTGCAGACTGTTTTCAGGACTTAGATACTCATCTCTAATGATTGCATTAATATTTTCCAATAGGGTTTTTTGTCATTTATATCAGTGAGAAGGAGACTTGAACCTTGTTGCTAAACAGTTTCAGGCACCAGTACCCTAACTTTCAGCCACAGTTTGCATATTTATTTGATAATGGCAGGGTTGAAAGAGATTTTTAATTTTTTTTTTAAAATATTAGGCAAAGCAGAAAGTCTTCAGGCAGAACTCCCAGAGATAAATGAAAAGTAATACAATTCTTAAAAAAAAAAAAATCAAATACTAAAAATTTTGCTTGTATTTTTAAGCCTAGTAACACTGGAGCATTGTTGTACTGTGATGGTCCAGGAGATGTGTAAAGGAAGGTATTTTTCACTGCATTTTTCTTGGATTAACTATACATTTGGGAGAGGTTATGCAAAGTTTTGGGCACAAAGTGACATTCTTCAGGGAAAGAAGCAAGTGCAGCCTATGCTAAGATAAAACAAGGGCTGTTAATTCTTATTAAACTACTAGCTGATTTACCCGTTCTTCTCTCGGGTTGTTATTTTTGTAATTGCAGTGTTTGTTTATTTCCAAAGAATTTAGTACAACATATTTAGGTAAAGAATATTGTTTATTTTTAAAGAACATTGTACAACATATTTAACATTTAATGTTTAATGTGGAGTGAAAAAAAGGCCAGTGTCAATATATTAATGACAATTGAACTGAATTCACTGCATACCAAAAAGTATGCAGAGTGGAGAGAGTATACAGAGTGGTACTGGTTTGTTATCTGAGAAGTGAAGTAATCCCAGGCAATGGAAGCCCTAGAAAGGGTCAAGTGAAAAATAACCTGCCAGTAATTTTCTTTGGGTGGTATTCAGTGATTTTGGATGGTTTAGAGTAGACAGGACCAGCTATTCTTCAGTAATAAGTGAACATACATACAGACATACACTTCTTTTATTTTTATATATAGATCATTCCATGTATTATTGGTAAAGTGGAAAACTCTAGTTAAGTTTTCTATCAACCTTACTGAACCCTTGTTTTATTCTGTGAAGAAGAAAAAAGTACTTACTTGTACCTTTATACAAGTAAGTACTAAAACTAAGTACTAGTACTTAGTGTATTACCTGGTCTATTGTCTGCAACGGGAAGGGAAACTTTAGTATTTGAACTACCTGGAATTCAGAATTGTGGAGTCAACCCTCAAAGATGATATAGAGAGAAGAAGTGGCTCTCTAAGCAAGGAAGACTATTCATCGTCTTGTTCACTTGAAAGACAAAGTTTTTATTGCATTGGTGATGCGTAGGGGGTGCATGTGGTTGCACGTGCACACCCTGAGCTTGTCAGTGTACCCCCTGCAAAAAAGTGCTAGCAGTGGCACCTGTGGGTGGTCACCGCTCGCCATGCCCCCCTTGCCACTGACACAGCTGACGCTGCCAGCAATGTCAGCAGGTGGTTGCCAACTGCTGGTTGGTTCTCTCTGCCTCATCCCCGACACTGCTGTAGCTGCCTGGGGGAGCTTGCTGCTCACTGCCACCACACTCCCACGACTGACACCTCCTCTGCCAGCTGCGGGAGCTCCCCCTGCCCTGCAGCCTCCTTATGCCCCATAGCCTTCCCTTGAATGCGGAAAAACATTTCCTCTCAAAATCAGCTTGTTGAGATCAGGGAAGGGTGGGATACAACTTTCTTTTTTCTGCTGTTTTTTTTTTCTTCTTAGAGTTCTTCTTTTCATGTATTCTGTTGGTCTTTTCTCTCTCCTTCTAACAAAGAAGTAAGGGCTGACTGGGAAGAAAGGTGGAGGTAACAACCTCTCTGTTCTGCAGCCCAAATGAATTCAAGCAACAGAAGGATAAACTATAATAATGGGAAAACCTTGACTCTTTCTTCTTAATGAGTAGTCTTAGAGTCAAGGGAGTTGTCATGGAGCCTGAGAATCCTATGAGAACTATCCAGGAGTCAAAATGAGAATCGATGAAATTCATAGGTGAAAATAAATGGAGAATTCTTGCACATGCAAGGGGGGTAAAGTTGTAATAGAAGTGCATTAAAATTATAATATTAAAAAATATAATCATCTTAAAAAATACAAGGAAAAATAATCTTCTGAGCACATGATAGATAGTATGAAGTGAGGAAGAAGAAAAGTTAGAAAAAAATCCGGGAGGTATTAGTAGAGAGCAAATTAGGCACTAGCTTACAGTACATTATGGGTGACAAAACAATCTTCAATTATGTGCTGTCTATGCCTATGCATCATGCTATGAAGCAGAGATTTCATAGACTCCCCATCTCCTTAGTTCTGATATACCCATACACCCACCAATCATATACCTTTCTGGGCACAACTTAATAGAAAGATCCTAGGTGGGATGTCAAGACAAGTTCAGAGAAGAAAAAGTCACCCTTGTGAAACTGGAGTGACTGATATAAGCCCATATTAGAACACCTAAGTCTTTATAGGAAGTGAAGGATATAATTATTATCTAAAAATGTGATAGGTTTAAATTCCAAGGATTGGAGGAATTATATGCTATTTTGCAAGCAACTTCTCAGGGGGCATCTGTCACACAGTTTGTTGAAGGTAAAAAGAATCCAAGCGGTCAAAGCAGTTCACATCACTAGAAAACCTCGCAGGTCTATACCTTAAACTATCACATGGGGATTTATGTAGGTATAATGGAGTTAAGATTAAAAAAAAACAGGGTAAATTACTCTGAAGGACATGCGGCTGTATATGGGAAAGATGATCCAGCAATTAGAAATAATTGGGCACTTTTACACATGCTTTGGAGGTGGGCGTGATGCTTTCATTAGAGCAGCTCCGAGAGCCGTTTTGATTAAAGTCCTGCAGCATTTCATGTAACAGCATGCTGAACTTCAAAATGGCAGTGAGGGTGATTGAATGAAAACTTGTTTGAGCTTTAGTTCAAGTGCCCCTGCCACCATTTTGAAGCACAGGAATGGGAAGCTGTTGGAGCGCAGTAATTACCACGTACATTGGAGCAGCCTCCCAGCTGCTCTACAGGTGCCCACTAAGATGGAATTTGAGAGCCTTGGGTTCAATTCCCTGTTTTCCTATAGGCTTCAAATATAGCATTTGGCAAGTCAATCACTTGTGGCCAGTGAACTGCTTATCTCTTGCCTAAAATTTTTCCAGAAATGATTTGCTTTGCACATGCCCAGAAATGGGTCTTTCCACTGCCGAAATTCCTGAGCTGCCTGATCCTGTAATTTACCTCTTATACGCTTGAATAGGCTAATACATGTTTTTGTGTAAAGTGAACTCTTATGTTAAGCATGCAGGTAAGTGTTTCCAGGTCAGGGACATTGCTATCTAATACTTCAGCCTTTATTCCAAATGGAAGTTAAGCTGAGTTTTGCCTAAGTTGGAGCTGCAAATTCCAGCCCTTAAACAGAACTGATCATGTCTTGACTTTCTCCTGGGTGTGCTTGGTAGCTGTCTGTCTGGTTTTGTCTGAGACAAAAGGACATACAAAAAAACTGGAACCAAGAGCTCTAATTTTTTGTGTGTCTTTTTGACTTTCTCATAGCTTCCAACTTGATCATAACCTGAGCTTAACAAGTGAGAAAAGCATGGAATCAGTCCAACAAGAAAGCAGCTGGAAGCAGTGGAACCAACATACATTTTGTGAATAAATGCATTAATTCATGACTTTCAACATTGAATGGAATATAAAACCGTCTCAAATGCACCAACCATATCAATATTTCACTATTATGAGCCAATGAGTTAAAGAAGAAGCCAGATCTTCATCTGTCTACAATAAAATTAGAATTAAAATATTTAAATAAATATTGAAATTCTATTAAAATATGATATTTAAATGTATTTAATTTGATGTATAAAACCAAGTCTCAAGATTCTGGAGCAGTACTATATTTAAAAACAACAACACTCACATATACATTAAATATCATCAATTTTAAACCATTTGCAAAACTGCTGTAATCAACTACCTATTTAACAACAATTTTGTAGAAAGTCAGTCCCATGTAGCTCTGTTTCCTGTCTTTTAGAACTTTAGTTCTTATCGGCCTTTGGCCTGTTACCATCTTCACTGCATTTTGGCTAAGCTAACAATTCAAGTTTCAAGTTTAGCTCACGTAAATTATTTTACTTGAAACTGAAGCAAATGCGGTGGCATGGTTCACACAATCATATACTGCAATCCAGAATGCTTACCACATTATTAAATCAACAAGTTGCCATGAAAAAAAAAGCCTCTCATGGTTTTATCCATCCAGAAGCTCTTTATCAAGCTCTCTCCATTCATCTAAGGATAGTTACATTATATACACATTTATAGTCATGTATCGCAAATGTATAAATAAAAATGGGAGAGCCATTTGTCATACCTATAACTGAAGCCTTTGCCACTGATTACAAATAAGGTAAGTTAACATAAATTCCTGTCTTGTGAAGGAAGACTACAATATATCTATTAAGTACTGGTAGAACCTTTCTTGCTCTTGCTATCTATATCTTAAATGCCTCAGAGTATCTCAAGAGTTGCTGTTGGGTTGGCTGATATTTTCGTTTCAGGCACTCATTTCCATGCAGTAACGTTACACTTGCCCGTAATTGCTACTTGCAATGTGCATAGCTACATTGTACACAATGCACACCAGAATTTATTTGACAGTGACTAAAAGTTTGAACTGAGAACAGGTCTCATTATGTTAGGTGCTGTATAAGCCCATAGGAAGATGCACTTTCTATCTGGTTTATACTATAAATAGACAAAACAGGCAAAAATAAAAAGAATAAATTACTTTTCCTATTTTACTGTGGGGAACAGAAGTGCAGAAGAAATATATAAATTGTTCACAAACCACATAAGAAGTTTCTGACAAAGCCAGAAAACAAGCCTAAATCTCCCGACCAGGAGAGAACTTAAAGATCTTATTAGAACTTTTAAGTGCCTTTAAAGTCTTACCCCTCTGGCTAGGGACAGAAGTTACACATAAACTGGTTTAAGTGATCAGAAACTGGTCTAAACCTGTAACAGAACAGAAGTTTAGTGCACATAAACCAGTTTCAAAATGGTTGAAGCTGGTTTAAGATAAACTTGATTTAATGTAGTATCAGACTTACCTGACTGAAGTCAAACTGGTTTATGGAATTTCTGCCCCAGACCCCTTTTTGATATAAATGAAATCAGAGTCTCCCAGCATCCCAGCATGCTTTGCAGCCCTGGGCTGAGCAGTACTGTCTGCTCCAGAGAGCAGGGTTGGCCCTACTCCTCTGCTCTATAGCTGGCTGACAAGGGGGCGAGGGTGGGAAACATGACTGGGGTTGAAGCAGGGTCTGCCTGAAGGTGGGAGGCAGCCCCCGCCAAGGCCTTTCCCTCCTACATCAGGGCACAGGGCATGGGCAGGCAAGAGCCTAAGAAGGACTACTTCTCCAGGCAAACCCTGGCTGGGGCCTGGGAGGGGCTTTAATCCCCACTTCCCCACCTCAGTATGCTGGCACCAAGCCTTGCTGGACCAGACTGGGAGGTGGGAGGTGTTGGCAATGATGTGGCAGAATCATTACATATATGTGCTGAAGATGGAGCTAGTGGAGCAGGAGGGGGACTGCTTGAGCTGGTGTGACCAAAGAAAGCAGAAAACTACATTTACAAATGGCAGGAGACCAGCAGACTCCACCTCTTCCCACCTCTGGCAGAAACTGAAGCAAGCAGTTGATAAGGGGAGGAGGATATAATTCCCCTGAGTGCCCCCAGGCAATTTTGAGAGGGGGTGGAGCATGGGGCACTGGGTTTGTTCCCTGCCACCTGTGAGCATAGGGACAAGTCTTGCAGCAGTGACCAAAAAAGTCTTATCCTGCAAGGCATGTGACTGAATATCCTGAATGAGAAGTAAACATCTGTTCATCTGCTAAACAGTTCAATCTGTGCAGTTTAGACAAACCTGAAAATACTTAATTGATTCAGTATTGGGCTTCTTGACTGTCTGTACTCAGCCTCTATCTCCTACTTCTATACTAGACAGTTGAATACTATGTTGTGACAGGGGTACTATAAAAGCTGAAAAGAATAGGTGATAAGAACTTAGAAATAAGTAAGAAAACCAACTGATATTATTCAGTCCATTTACTTCTAATTGTGTAGGTGATATACTACTTTTGAATGTCAGAAATAATGCTGTGCAACATTACCATTCAAATTCATCAATATACATATTTTTCCTTTGAAGGCTTGCATTAACTGAGAAATTTATGGTAAAAATTATATGGGTACTCCAGGATGGTTTAGAAAAGGAGGAAAAGAGGGTACCAGCTGAAGTTTACAGTACATGTTTTCTCAATTTATTCTTCTAACCTTGCTTGAAATCCTAGAGAAATTGGGAACTTCAGTTAAAACTGACCTGAGGCTGTTTTAAGTCATATAATGATTATTTGCTCAGTAGTTCACCCAAGGTCTGTTTGACTGTGGCAGTATTACAGGAAGTCATATTTTTTTCCACAGATGAACTGGTTTTGAACAATTTCTACAATTTATTGGGCAGAAATAAGCTCTCCATCTATAGCTAGTACATGCCTTCTTTTCCCACATACTGTTTCTGATCCTTGTGGGTATTACAAAGAAAATTCCATACCACTCCCAATGGCCTGGAAGACTTCTCCGTACCCTCTTTTACAGCTGTGATAGACTACAAGATCTCATTCTATACTTGGGCCTTTGTCTCCTATGAAGAGTCACTTTTAAGACCCTGGTGCCAGAGTAACCAGGTCAAGTCAGATTAGTGCTGAAGCCACTGCAACTTTTGGGGCACCATTAGACACTGTAACAACCATCTTTCAACCTGATAAGGTTAGTTGGTAGCTTTGTATCACTGGTGATACTTCAGGCAGAGTGACCTGGTGGTACTCATCTCCTCTCCACATATGGATGGCTGTTGGCTTGCAGGGAGTTCATCTGCTCTCTGATAGGCCTTGTTTTTAGTCCTACTGGGTGTCCACACACCCTTCTCACTTAGGCAAGCCCAGATGGTGATACTGGTTTATTCACTAACAACCTGTCCATGTAGCTGGGTTGTAATGGTTTACATGGTACCAGGTAGCAGACCAAGAGAGGCCTGGTTTGCCAAGGCAAAGTAACCAGCAGTTATTCATTTAAAAGAGAACAGAAACATCTTTGAGGATTATTCTGTTGGAAGCAACACATGCATATTAATATAATGGGTGGTTTGTCCTAAAGACATCACAATTTGAAAAAAAAAAACACTAAGACATAACAGATGGAGACAAATAAGCAAGTGGTGTAGTAAAAACTAATCAAATGTTTTAGATAATATTAGCTAGTCTTAGAACAGTACTCAAGTTCTGTTTGGATGAGCAAGCTGATCATGGATCTATCTGTCTGGCAAGTAAAATGGTGAAAGCAATATGAAAGCAGTTGTAATTTGAGTGTCATAAATGAAAACATCATAATGCTGCACAGTGCTAATGTACCCACATTTCTACTGATTTCAAACAGATTTTTAAATCCTCCACATAATACACTAACTAAGGTTCTGAAGAAAAGGTCATTCTTTTTTAGGGAAGATTCTGATGCTTTAAAACTTGTTTAATTTGAATAGAAAAACATACATTACAGAATTACCCTAGCAATGGCATACAGTCCTTAAATTCTCCTGGAACTGTTGGAACTGAATTGTTTCCATGAAATCTTTCAATAGTAAGAACTGGCATATTCTAGTGGAAAAAGAAAAGGCAGAGTATTGCCAACTAGCTGTAATGCTGACAGAGGCTGTCTGTGAAAATAAATTAAAACCTCTTCTTGTAAATGAAGGAAAATGATACCTGAAATAATCACGTCTACACTAGCCATCACCTAGACACTTCCCAGAAATCTGTGTTGAAGAAATAATCTTCTATTATTTCCATTATATTAACCATTTATAAAGCTTTGAAATTGGACATAGGCTGGAAGCAAGTTAAGGTTATCTCAGGTGCTAGAGCGTGGGACTCACTTAGGAACGGTCATGAGGAATCAGACCTGTGGAGTATTCAGTCCAGAATTCTGCCTCTGACAGTGAGCCGATTCCACAAAGAGACTAGCAAGGATTAGATGTGCATGAATACGTGCAAGAATAGAAAGAGTTATAGGAGTAAATAAAACTTTTGGAAGGCATACACACACACACACACACACACACACACACACGCTTCAGCCTTAAGTCTATCTCTAGCCACAGTGAGTTAGGAGAATTTTCCTAAAGGCTGATTTTTTTCCCCCCATACCCATTCATAGTTTTGTGCAAAGTCCTCTGGCATTAGATCAAGACCCTGGTCAGTGATAGGATTATACAGACACAGTAGCACAAAACCTATGTTTCTATATAAGACATTCAGTTTCTTTGTGAATCCTGTGAATTATGGATTGGCTTATGCATGAGTGTTTATATCCAATATAATTTTTATCCTTGTTTTTTTTTAATTCCTATAAAGCTCTTTCCTTGAATTGTATCTTGCAAAAGTGAGTTCAAATTATTCATTGTATAAACAGCCTTACAGCACAGCAAACAAAAGAGAGAGAGAAAATAAAAAAGAAAAGTGAAAAAAAAGAGCAACAAGAATTCACCAACTTTTAAATATGTTGTCTTCAATTTAATTGAATATGCGTTTGTTCTTGATTGCATGAAAATATGAATACAAGCATCTCTATCCTAACATTATCCTATCCTCTCCCATTCATGTCTTTCTAACCAGTTGCAGACTTTTCAATCTCTCTTCATATTGAAGCCTTTCCATTTAACTACGCATTTGCTATGCCTGTCTTTTGCCTCTTATATTCTTTTTGCGATAGAGTGCCATAACTGAGCACACTTCCAACTGATGCTTTGTCACTGATTGCAGAATGGTATTTATAATACTTTCAGTACTATTTCCTACCCTGTTCCTAATTAATCACAATATTTTGTTTGCGTTCTTTGATTCCTGCTCAATAGTGAGCTGAGATAATTATTTATGTGTAAGATGGCTCAGAAGCTTAGTCAGTGAGGGGACCTAGGTAGGAAGACATTCAGTAGGACCTGGATTTTAAAGATGGATTTTACAGGAGGACACAAACTTTGGCACATAAAAAGGAAGAGAACTCTGTTTTCCTAATAAATATCTATAGCAAGTGATGCATCTGAACATAGCAGAAAATAAATCTCTTTAATTTGTACTGTATTTACCCTCTTAAAATGCAGTTAAATCCAGGTTCAACAAGGGATATATAAGTAAAGTTAATTTGGGACTTATGCATATGCTTAAGTACATTTTTTAATATTAGTGCTAAAAACAATAGAGCAAATGATGACCCAAATCATGTTCTGCCCATATGATATTTAAGTAGCACATGCATCATTTTCAGATTTCCACGTCACTAAGGCTAAATCCTCCAAGATGTACAGACTGTGTATGTGACTCCACTTTGGGCCTGAAGAACCCGTAGATGACCTTGGCAGTCTGCACATGTCCAGAACCAATCCAGAAAGCCAATTCAGATACATCTCCATCCATCTAAGCTTTGTCACACTCTCAATTTTGTTTACACATTTTATCCATATATTTGATGCAAAATGTGCAAAAACATTTGAAGGAAGATCTAAGGCTCCCTCTTTCCATCCTGGGAGACGTCTTGTCTTTTTATGCTCTCAAATCAGGATTCTTCTCCCTTTTTTTCTCCTTCTCAGCCTCAGGCTCTTCCGTTCTTTTCTTGCCACTGGCACAAGTTCACCAGGAGGAAATGAGACAGCCCTTTTCCTAGCTGTCTCACACCCTGATAGTTTGGACGCTCCAAGAAAATAGGAGAGCTGGGTTCAAACCACTTCATCTGATAGGGCTTGAACCCCGCTGACTTGCTTCCTAGAAAAGGGCCCTAAACAGAAGGATATGTGGCAAAAAAGTGTGTGGCTCTTCCTACTTGCTGATTTATTTGATAATGAAGTCAATATAGGTATCTCACTTAGACACTGATTCAGGCAGACATCTATTCTCTAATGACCCTGGATCATAACATAATGGAAGATCATAAATCTGCCCATGTCTGGAACAGGCAGGCTACATCTCTTGCTAGATAGAATAGAACTGCATTCCTGAAATAAGATACAATTTGGCAAGTAACAGTGGCAAGCTGTGGATGTCAAGTAGTTCAATAAAACCCCTGTATGGTTTAAGATTAGAGTGGAAGAGACCATTCAAAGCAAAAAGGCATCTTTCAAAAAATGGAATGTATGCCTGAATGAGGAAAACAGGAAAGCTTGCAAACTCTGGCAGATTAAATGTAAAAGCAAAATAAGGGAAAAAAAGAAATTGAGGAGCTGGTAGCAAGAGATGTTGAAGTTAATCATAAAACCTTTTAAAAAAATATATATCTGAAGCAGGAAACCAGCAAGAGAATCTATGGGACCATTATATGGCCAAGATAAACTCAGGGAGACTAAGGCCATAGCAGAAAAGCTAAATTAATTCTTTGTATTCCTTTTTTATTACAGGAAATACTGAGGAAATTCTCATGCCATATCAGTCTTTCTTAGTAGATAGGTTGGACTATAATGAAGTCACAACAGAAGTTTTAGAACTGATAAAGTAAATACTAGTAAGTCACTAGGACTCGGTGGCACTCTCCTGAGAGTTTTGAAGGAACTCAGAGGTGAAAATGCAGAACTGTAGGCAACAGTATGCAATTTATTTTTACAAATGGCCTCTGTGCTAGAGGACTGGTGGGTTGCCAACATGACACCCATTTTCAAAAAGGGTTTCAGAAGTGATCTTGGGAAACACAATTCAATGAATCTCACTCCCATTCCTACCAAGTTGGTAGAATCTATAATGAAGAATAAAATCACTAGTCAAACAGACGAATATGATCTGCTGGAGAAGTCAACATGATTTTTATAAAGGGAAATCCTGCTTCAGTAGTCAGATGGAGCTCTTTGAGGATGTTAACAAGCACATGGACAAAGGGGATCCAGTTGACATAATATATTTGGACTTCCAAAAAGCTTTCAGTTAGGTCCCTCATGAAAGACTTAAAAAAGAAAAAAAAAACAAAAAAGGATTGAAGGGAAGATTCTTTTATGGATGAATGCTAGTTAAAACATGGGAACCAAAGGCTGACAAGTGAAAGGCAATGCACCTGGGGAAGAATAACCTCAACTATATGTACACAATGCTGAATTTCAAACTAGCTGTTGCAACTCAGGAAAGAAACTTTGGTGTCATTGTAGACTGTTCTCTAAAATAGTAAGCTAAATGTGTAGCCATGACCAAAAAGACCAATAAAATATTTAGCCTCTTTAAGAAGAGAATTGAAAAGAAAATGGAAAACATCATCATGACATTATACAAGTCCATGGTCATCCACATTATAAATGCTGTGTGCAGTTCTGGTCTCCACATCTCCAGAAGCATGTAGTAGAATTAAAAAACAGAGAACATAGAAGGGCAACAAAAATGACCAGTGGTATGGAGCAGTCCATTGGCAATGCATAGGGAGTGCATGTGAGTGCATGTGCACTCTGAGATTGGTGGTGCACCCCCTGCAAAAAGCACCACTGACACTGCTGCTGATGCCTGCGGGTGATTGCCGTTCACTCTCCCGCCTCCCCTCTGGCTACCAGCAGCACCCGTAGACAGTCCCTGATCACCTCTGGTTGCCACTGACTTGTCTGTGGGTGCTCACCCGTGCCCCCAGCTGCTGAAACCACCGTGGCTGCCTGTGCGAGCTCCCCACTCGGCCTGCCACTGACACTGCTGCCAACATGCCCCTGACGCCACTGCCTGTGGGTGGTCACTGTGCCCCCCCTCTCCAGCCTCTGGGGGGCATACGGCATTCATAGAGCAGTTACTATACCAAGAGACATTAAAAAGGCCAAGGCTTGTCAGTTTGGAAAAGAGAGGAGTGATGGGGGTATCACCAAGTCCCAGAATACTAGATGTAGGGCATATTCACTGAAATTAGGAAGCAGGTTTAAAACTAACAAGAGAAAGTATTTTTATGCAACATGTAGTTAATTTGTGGAATTCATTGCCATAGGAGATGGTAGAAGCGGAAAGCATAGCCGGATTCAAACAGGTACTTGGACAGATTCATGGATGATTGATCTATTAATAGTTGTTGAACAGAATTTGGAAATGTTTCTAAGCCAATAACAGTGGATGGTCAGGAAGGGTAGTGAACAGGGGATCAATCAGGATAGATGTATCTGACTCAGTGCTCTCCCTCTAAAGCATCCCCTCCGTCCTGTAAGAGACAGGCTAGATCAGGGGTGGCCAATTATTTGGTCTGGAAGGCCAACTGAAAGTTTAGGATTTTTTGTAAGCTATTGTGGTCCCGGGGGGAGGGAGGACGCTACCTCTGCCCTGCTGCACATCTGGGTGTGGTGGGACTAACCATATAGCCCAGGCTGCCCTACCTGCCAGGGTTAGGTGGGGCTGAGGGACCTGTCATGGGTTGGAAAAAAATCCCTTGGCAGGCTACATTTTGCCCACTCCTGGGCTAAATGTATTATTGGTCTAGCCCAGTATGGCACTTCTTATGTTATTATGTTTTACTCATAGAATACTTTGTGGAATATATTGCTGTGCTTATAGGAATACTGGTCAAAAAACACACATCCCTAAATAAAAAACACACAGATGGAAGTATGCCATGGTAACAAGTCATTTTATTCTCTCTTCAAACACATTTCCTTATAAAAAGAGAAAAGAGATCTGACATCTATATGTTTCAGCCCCTAGAGATTAATTACTCTTTTAATGTCTAAGTCTGAACTTCATGATACTCCTTTTACAGAACACCTGTTGCTCCTAAGGTTAACAAGTGCACATATGTTTCAATTTCTAAGCAATGGTAGCTGAAATTCATCTGTCCTATTTTCTTTAGAGTCATTTTAATGCTTTTATTAATAGTCTTTTGTGCATGCTAATGTATTTTTTTCTTTTATATCAAATATCAACCATTTGCCATGACATTTATCCTTGATTCTGATAACATACTATGTTGTAAAAATGATTTTTTACAAAATATTCTACAAAAATATTGGTTAATGAAGTCAGGAAACCCTCAAATACAGCTTCATAGTTGATGGGAATTTGAATCCTAGGTAGGATCAGGGGCATAGTAGGACCATCTGGATGTTTTCTTAGGTATTTTCCTCCACTTTTTGTTTCTTATTGAAGCCTGAAGTGGACTGTGCTTTGAAATTTCTCATGAGAAATCCCTTCCACAAGACTTAGATTTAAGCAACTGCCCTTGGTAATGATTAAGGGAAAATAACAGAATCATTATATATCTTTATTACAGTTTGATATATAAAATGGCCTGCTTGACATCAGTTGCATCACTTTTCCATATTAGCTTCAATGGGAACTGTTGTAGGCTCAGAGGCTTTGAGAAAAAGGTCAGGTCACATACTTAAGAATAAGAATTTCACAGTGACTAGCAGTGAGATTCATGCCTTTAAATACAGCAGGTGAGAATAATTCCCTCCCCACTTTTTGACAGTATATGCTAATTTATGGAAATCAGAAATGTTGGTGGTGGTTTGTTTTCAAAAACCATGGGTGCATCTACACGTGCATTTGATCCAAGATCAGTTTACTTGAGAGTAAACTATTCTCAAGTAAATGCTCCCAGGCAAGCAACTACACATGCAAGGATGTGGTCCTGGCAGCAAACTCCCACTGCTCCCACTTCCTGTGGCCTTGCAATGGCTGCCTGCTGCCACCAGGGGGAGTTCTAGGTTCCCCTTGGATGCTAGCTCAGGAGCTGGCAGGGAGAACTGGGCCAGGAGACAGCTGTCTCTTGGGCAGGGCTGGGACATTGCTCCCTGCTGTGGGGGGCTACCTGCTGTTGGGAGAGAGACAATATCCCTCTGCCCATGCATCACAGAAGTCCCAGCCCCAGCTCCCTGATGGGGGCAGGGGACTTGGAAAGAACTGCGGGGGGTGGGCAGGTCCCAGACCTGTGCCCCAATCCACCAGTGG
This sequence comes from Caiman crocodilus, assembly GCA_030014935.1. Lineage (NCBI taxonomy): Eukaryota > Metazoa > Chordata > Crocodylia > Alligatoridae > Caiman > Caiman crocodilus. The sequence goes on from JAGPOW010003316.1 coordinate 177,833,491, forward strand.
GGTAGCTGGCAGCAATCTCCTACCTCCTGGTGGCAGGCTCCCCAACCTGTTCCCTACTCAGCTCTGTGATCATGAAGCTTGGTGGGAAACAGGCTCCCCCACCTCTCCAACTGTGGCAATGGTGCTGGGAGATCTTTATCTCCCAGCGCCAGCTCTGTGGTCATGGGGCCAGCATGGGGAGATAAGCATCTGCTATCCCAAATCCTTCAACTGCAGAGCTGGTGCTGAGACATAAGGATTTCCCAGCACCAGACATGCTGTCATGGAGCTGGCACTGGATGAATAAGGATCTCCTGGCCCCCTGATCCCCAATCACAATCTTGCAGGGGGTCTGTAGAGCAGGGGACTTATAGCTCCTTGTTGCTCCTGCAGCTATAAGCAGGGGGCCTATAGCTCCTTGTTGCCTGGGCAGGGGGACATAGTCCCTGCCTGGGCTCCAGTGGTAAAGTCCACCCAGGCAGTTCCTGGGGGTGGGAAGCAATACCCCACCCCTTGGTGGCTGGCTGACCAGGAGCAGATTCGCTCCTGGTCAAGCATCCACACAAACTCTATTGCACAGTAGCTACTTGCAAGTAAATTTGCTACTTGCATTTGCAGGTAGGAAATTTATTCACAATTAATGAGGTTTACTGTGCAGTAAGCAGGTGCATGTGTAGACCCACACCAGTTCTGGCAACCGTTACTGTGAAGAAGTTCTTTCTAATGTCCAACCTAAATTTGCTCTCTGTCAATCTGTGGCCATTGTTTCTAGTTACTTCAGAGGGTGCCCTAGTAAATAGAGCATCTTCTATTGCCTGCTGCCCTCCCCTGGTGAATTTATAGGCAGCCACAAGATCATCTCTAAACCTTCTCTTGTGAAGCCAAAAGAGATTTAGGTTCCTCAGTCTTTTCTCATAGGTCCTTGCCTGCAGGCCTCTGACCATATAAGTGGCCTACTTTGAACCCTCTCAAGATTCTTCGCTTCCCTCTTGAAGTGCGGCACCCAAAACTGGACGCAGTACTCCAACTGCAGCCTGATCAGTGCCACATAGAGGGGAAGCATCACCTCCCTGGACCTGTTCATCATGCATCCACTAATGCATGATAAAGTAGTTAGCCTTGTTGATCATTTTGTCACATTGATATCTCATTTACACATCAAAACCTATATTTCCCAATTTTCAGAAATGTTAAAAAATCTTCAGCTTTCCTTTGAAGTTCCTGAGATCTATTGAACATGGTGAACATGTCCAATGACCAGCTCATTTAATGGCAATATATGGATAGAACTACACATTCTTCAGGCATCCAAATTTAAAACTTTGAACCAACAGCTATAACTGATTCACTTGTATAATTTTATACCAAGTGGGTATGTATTATTTTGTGAATTCTGTATTCTTTTGTGAATTCTGAATTCTTTTCCTTTAATTGAATCTTAAATTGCTGATAAGTATTTTAAAGAAAGGTATCATTCCACTCTTGGTGGACTTGAGTGACTCTTTGATACATTGTGCATTACCTGGTTTGCTTCAGAAGAAAGAAAGTGGTTGTTTCTCATTAGGTTAAGGGAAATTACAAATAATTAACAAATAACAGGACTGCAGGATTTTATGGTATATTTATTTACTTGTTTCAGAGAATTTATTTTAATCTACACAAATTATTGCAAATGTTATTACCATTTACCTTACCTGTGCTGTATAATTAATTTAGTAGATATATTTTTAAAGGAGCTACTTCATAAAAAGAAATAGCATCTATCATTTACTATTGTCCTAAATGTTACATAAGATGATCTCTGAGGATTGTCACCTTGTCATGTTAGAGAGGCTTGCATGTTCCAATGACGCTAAGAGCAATGCCATCTGGAGCTCATGCTCCAGTTGTAGTCCTCAGTGGTGGAGCAGGTAGAGAATGGCTGTGGCCCCAATGGCTGTGAAGGTGGAAGAAGGGAAGGGCTATGATACCTGGAGGCCCCCAGCCAAGAATCTCTACACAAGTGCAGATGCATGATGATTGTTGGGCACCTGAGTTAGGATAGGGGTGTCCTTCAGTAGCTGCATCCATGACTGAGCAGTCATTTCTAGGATACCCTCTGTTCACCCCGATGGGGAGGGGGATAGAAAAGGTACCCCAAGAGTAGGCTGTCCCATCTGTCCTGGGTGGGAAACCACACCCAACTGGATCACCATTTCTGCAGTCAAAATAAGAAAAAGCTAAACTTCAGAACCTGGAATGTGTGAATGTTCATCAACAACCTAAAGAGCGATTGTCCAGAAAGATGAACTGGCATCATGACATGTGTAACTTTTTCCAGGCTACCAAGTCAACCTATGGACTCTGCTCCATTGGACAAAACATCCTTGGGCACAGGATAGCTCCTGGCTCCTCAAGGAAAATGATACCATCTGTCTGTATTGGAAGGAGAATTTTGAATTCCTCCTTAACTGGGAATCCATCATGTCAGAGGAGACCCTTCAAGCTGTCCCACAATAACCTGTGGTGGCTTCCTTTGGTGATCCATCAAATATTGGAGAGCTGAAGTGGGCCATCCAACAGATGAAAACCAACAAAGCCTGTGGGCCAGATGGTATACCTGCAGAGGTCTACCGTGCTGCTGGCTTCCAGCTTACATCAGAACTCCACCAGTTTATCCTCTGACTTTGGGACAATGAGGACATCCCTGGGGATCTCAAGAACATGACCATTGTGGCCATCTACAAGAAGGGGAACAAATCTAACTGTGGGAACTACAGGGGGATTTCCCTTCTGTTCATTGTGGGTAAGATCCTGGCCTGCATCCTCCTGAACCACCTTTATCACATTGCCAAGGCTATCTTTCTGGAAACCCAGTGTGGTTTCTGACAAACCTGGATCACTGTGGACATGTTTTTCATTGCCAGTCAGATCCAAGAAAAATGTTGGAAGCAAAATCAAGAACTGTTTCTCACCATCATTAACCTGACCAAGGTGTTCGATTCCTTAAATCATGAAGATCTGTGGAGCATCCTCCAATGCCTTGGGTGCCTGCTGAAGTTTGTCACCATACTGAGGCTCCTGCATGGTGATATGACTGCCACTGCCCTGAGTGGAAGAGCTGAAACTGACACCTTCCACATCCAAACTGGGGTCAAACAAGGTTGTGTGATCACCCCCATCCTGTTGACCAGCTACCTGACCATCATCATCCACCTCATCCGAGATGATCTACCATCAGGCACCAGTATCCAGTATCGACTATACAGGAAGTTTTTCAATTTAGGCACTTCTGAGCAAAACTGAAACTTATCACCAAGGACATCCATGACCTCAGTTTGTGGACAATTGCTGCGTGATGGCTCTCTCTACCCAGGATGTGCAAGCAACTTTATGTCTCTTCAAAGCTTCGTATAAGAGACTTGGCCTGTCCTTGCACATCACCAAGATGAAGGTTCTCTCCCCAGGCCAGCTGAACATTCCTCGTGCTATCTATGTAGATCAACACTTAGGAGCTTAGGCATGTACAAAAGCACAATCTGGGTTTAAACCACTGTTGTGTCATACAACTAAGCCCCTTACATTACCTATATAATACATATATCCTAAAGCATCCAGCGAGTTCAGTCAATGCAATTAAACTAACAGGCATGACTGAGTTCAAAGTAAGCAAAAGAATATTACATCTTACAATATTAGTGACATTGTGGTTCTTTTGAGATTATTAACTTTTAAGTAGTCCTAGTTACTGCAGATCTTTCTCTTAAAAATAGATACTTCTCTCTTCATTTAGAGTTCTTGTCTAAATAATATTTGAGTTGCATAAAAAACGAAAGATATTTTCAAAGCAATGCACAATTTAACTTACTGTTTATCTAATCGTAAAAGATGAAAGAGCTATCTGATTGCTCTTTTACCTTTCTTTTACTTCAGTGTAACAGGATTGTAATACCATGTAATAACTGGATTTTATGTCAGGGTAAAGAAGAGCATTTACTATTATTAGAGTTCTAAAAAAGACTAAAAGGTAGTGGGAAAACCATATAAGTCCATTTGTGCAATAGGAACTACAGATATTTTTTTCCTCCTGCCAAACAATTTGTCCAATAAATATGTGAAAATCTTCTTTGGTTAATAATGTATAAGACCAGTTCCATTTTGGGAGAAAATTCAGTAACATAAGCTGTGTATTTATTGTGGAGGAGCCCCAACAAATGAGCCAACAGATTTGTTTTAGACTAGAGGAAAGCACTTTTGCCTGTACCATTGAGAACTTTCCAAAATGTAAATCTCCTTTATATGAAAAATAAAATTTAAAAATTCCACGTATTCTCAGTGCCAAGTGAATTTAAATTAAATATATAATTAGAAAAACAATTATTATTTTGAATAGTCTTTAACTTTTACAAGTCACTTCTAAATCAGTATTTTGAAGCTTGGCTCAGTGAAAGATAAGAACTTAGGTCTCCAATCTTGCTTCCCAACATTGTACAGTACAATCAGGATCTTTGTCACCACTGAAAATATTCATCTTCTTTCAGCTCACTCACTGGCAGAGCTGCCAGAATACATTCAGACACTTCCACACTAGTTAGTATCTTATTGGTCAGCTGTTTAGGGACATAGGATACATTGATGACATTACTTACAGGACACATGGACTAACCACAGTGTGTGTGGTAATAAAGGCAGGTCTAGTAGAAACAATGGTTGAAATAACTTACAGCAGAAGTGCACAAAATATGGCCCATGGGACAAATTTAGCCCGCCAGGCTATTCTATCCAGCCCACAGAATGCCTAAAAAATTTAGAAAAGGTATATTTATCTGCTCCTGGCTGCCTGTCAAAGATGACAGGAGCCAGGGGCAGCAGGACACAGGGGGAGCCAGCAGAAGTCAGCAACAAGGCCAGCTTAGCCTCACACACTTCCCTGTGTGAGAGGTCAGTGATATGCCACCTAGAGCTGAGACTACTGGTTGTGGGGGCCCAGAGATGGAGGGACCTGGCGGGGAGGGCAGGGCTAGACAGAAAGTCTATAAGACTGGAACTGGAATCAGTCCAATGGATGAAGAACAACTTGTCCAGAACATCAGATATGGCTAAGGCAGGGTATGGGGAGGGTGGAGCCCTGTGAAGATGAGCTGACCTCATGAGTCTACAACCAATATTTTGTCTCTCAAGAATAGTTTCTTGGAACCTCTCTTTCTAACATCAGGACATAGCAGATGAGTTTCTAGGGACAGGACACATCCCATTCCAGCAGAAAGAGACAACTCTGCTCTAGGTGGCATATCACTGACCTCTCACACAGGGAATCTGAAGGAGTACTGATTTCTTCAGTGTGAATACGTTGATTATCATTGCTTAGCATGTGTCAATGTGCTACACATCTATTTCCAACTTGTGATTGTGAATGCCTCTTAAAGACACAGTGGTGGGTTACAAAGGGAACTAACAGACTAATTTAACCCCTCCAGATGGATCATAGGTCTGCTTATGTTGGGGCTGGATGGGTACTCTTGTCTACTCTTCAGCAAATCACTCCTGTTGCTTCCAGAGGTCATTCCCTTGCATATGGGACACTCTCTGCTCATAAATACTGCTTTGGTCCTGAGCCGCACTTTAAGACTCTACGCCCAGATCATGCTGGGTTCATGTACATAATGCTCTTCTTTCACTGGATATGGCAAATTGGAGCAGAATCAACAGCATTTGAGCAGTCCTTGCAAGTTGCTTGAATAGTGAAGCAAATGACCCTATACTGGCTAGACCTTGGGAATGCCACATGGGGTCATCTGCTCTGTTATGATGCTGGTGGGGTGGGAACTTAGCTTGTGCAGTGAAGTATCACTGTGACTGGAAAGCACTCTAGTGCCCTAATCATCAAATTATATTTCTTCTTCAAAAGGATTTTCAATTTGAAAACAACTTCCTTTAAAATGTCACTAGTTCACTGGTTAAAGCTGTGGCTGACGTCATAAATAATGCAGTTTTCTTTTTGATGCAATTTAGAAATGTTCATATCTGGGAATACATCACATCACCACCATCTCTCAGGTTCCAATTATCTCCCTGGTCTGGTCTACTAGAGTGGTAGATAGGCAGGGTAGAAGCCTAGAAGCCTTATGAACCATGTGACAATTTGAGGTTTGCAGGCCCTAAGGGCTTGGGAAACTGGCAAATATTGGGCTCCCATTTCTGGGGCAGGTTACCACTGGAGGCACAGAGCCAGAACCCCCAACCCAAAAGGTGGATAAACATCAAAATATGAATGTTTAAAAAAAATAAATGGGTTTTATTTTTTTTACAGTGAATCAATGTTGCTGAAAATTTGTAGCACTAACCTAAAATATGTCTGAGGTTAAACTTTATTTTTTTTCCAAAAGAACATATGCTTCATTCTTCTGAAACACAAATTAGTTGAATATACTTAGCTCACACTCTTAGGAACAGGTGAAAACCTGAGCTGACACCTGCAGACAACCATTATGTGAAGTGCTAGACTTCTGGAAGTGCTATACTTCTGGAAGGCCAACTTCAATGAGCTCAGGAGAGTAGTTAGAGTGGGACTGAGAGGTAATAAAATTGGTGCATTGGGAGTCCAGGAAGGGTAGAAGTTCCTTGAGGAACTGATCTTGCAGGCACAGAGGGGTATCATCTAGGTACACAAAAAGGGAGGCAAAAGAGCCAAGAAACCCTTTTGTCTAAGCAGGGAAATTCAGAAGAGCCTACAGGGAAAAAGGCTTACAGCCTGTGGAAGCAGGGGGCAGCCACCAAGGAGGAATATACCTGCTTGGGTTGTGCTTGCAGGGAAGCAGTGAGAAAGGTCAAAGCAGAAACAGAACTCAGGCTGGCAACTAAGATTAAAGGTAACAAAAAATCTTTCTTTAAGTAAATAGGGAGCAAGAGGGCGGTGCAGGGTAACATAGGGCCACTACAGGATAGACTAGGGCAACTTGTAACAGCTAGGATGGATAAAACTGAGCTCTTAAACAATTTCTTTGCATCTTGTTCCTGGACATGGATACAAACACACCTTTAGTCTGGCGGGAGAAAGATACCAAATCCACCAACGCTTGGTGCTGACCTAATGAAGGGGCACTTGGAGGGGTTGGACTTATTTAAGACAGCAGGCCTCAGTGATCTTCACCCAAAGGTACTAAAGGAATTGGCCAATGCCATAGCAAAATCACTGGCACAACTGTTTGAGTTCTTGTGGTGCTCAGAGCAGGTCCCAGAGAACTGGAAATGGGCCAATGCGGTCCCTATTTTCAAGAAGCGGAGGAAGGAGGTCCCAAGTAATTATAGGCCAGTCAGCCTCACCTCTATTTTTAGTAAGACCTTGAAAAAATCATAAAGGATTACATTTGTGGGGGGCCAG
>JAGPOW010003316.1:177840929-177856960 GCA_030014935.1 Caiman crocodilus
GGTAGATGTTATTTACTTGGATTTTAAAAAGGCATTGGACACTGTGTTGCACCCAATTCCTACAGGTAAACTAAGTAGCTGTGGCATGGATTTTTTCACAGTTAGGTGGGTGGAAAACTGGCTTATGGGATGAACCCAGAGATTGGTAGTGGATGTGTCGGTTTCTACCTGGAGAGATGTGGGAAGTGGTGTCCCCCAAGGATCTGTTCTTGGACCAGTTCAATATCTTCATCAGTGATTGGGATGAAGGTGTAGAAGTACTCTGTCCAAATTTACAGACAACACAAAACTATGGGGTATAGCAAACATGCTACTCGTTAGGGACTGAATTCAGGCTAATTTGGATAAAATGGGGAAGTGGGTAGATCAGACTAGGATGCAATTTAACAAAGATAAGTGCAAAGTGGTGCACCTGGGGAGAAATAATCTCCAATACACCTATAGACTGGGAAATACCATTCTAAGTAGCACAGCAGTGGAAAGGGATCTCGGAGTCATAGTCAATACAACAATGAACATGATTTGCCAATGTGACAAGGTAATAAGTAAGGCTAACTGTACTCTTTTCTGCATTAGTAGGTGCATCATGAGCAGGTCTAGGGAGGTGATACTTCTCCTCTATGTGGCATTGGTGAGGCCTCAGGTGGAGTACTATGTCCAGTTTTCAAGAGGGATGTGGATAACCTGGAAAGGGTTCACAGTAGGACTACTCATATGCTTGAGGGCCTGCAGGTAAGATCCTATAAAGACAGACTGAAGGACCTGAATCTCTCCAGCCTCTGGAAGAGGACTGAGGGGTGCTTTTGTGGCTGTCTACAATCTCACTGGGGGGTAGGGGCAGGTCAGCAGGGAATAAGGGATACTCTGTTTACCAGGGTGCCTAGAAACGGGGTTACTAGAAACAATGGCCACAAACTGAAGGAGAGTAGATTTCGACTAGAAATCAAAAAGAAATTCTTTACGGTGAGGGTTGCCAAAACATGGAATGGGCTTCCAAAGGAGGTGGTGCTTTTCCCTGTCTTGGAGGTGTTCAAAAGGAGATTTGACAAACACCTGGCTGGGGTTACTCGACCCCACCACTCTTTCCTGCCCATGGCAGGGGGTTGGACTTGATGATCTAATAGGTCCTTTCCGACCCTAGAACTCTATGAAATCTATAAACTCAGACACCCACTATTTCCTTCTCCACATACCTGGAAAAATAGGAAAATTTGGATTTTGAATCCTCCATACCAGGTCTTTTTGGTCCGAGGTTTTAGCTTCGCCTGAAATTTGAATCCAGAACAGCAATCTACATCTCAATGTTTAATAGTTTTAATTAAAGTGTGTCCTTTAAAAAAAAACAAAACAAAGGCACTGTAACAGTATAAATTTAACTAAAAATATTTGTCTATCTATGAATTGACATATGATTTTATGCTGAAAACAATATGTTGAGCCTTGGGCAAAAATATGTTTAGTATAGAACATACATTTTTTTATTTTAGAAATGTTTGCACATTTAACCCTTTGAATCCTTTCCTTAGAATTTGATTCTCTTGTGTGATTCTGTGATGTCAATAGCACTTCAAGGATTTCATTTGTAGTTTTCAATACGTTTGGGGAAAAAGGTGTGTTATTTAAATTTGAACCTAATTAAATTAAATTTGATTGGTTTAAATGCAAGTTCAATTTATAATTGGATCAATATAGTAATTGTTTTTCTTTCTCTTATACATTTTCCAGAATCTGCACATTACTGTATGTATTGGGTTTGGATTTCCAAGTAGAATCAATAGTACTGCAGCATGCAATGCTGTGTAATCAGATAATAAACAATGGAATGCAAATAAGATTGTGTAATCACATTTGATAATTATTGCTTTTATGTTTTATGGAAACTTCAAAGCAAGTTACTTACCTAAGAGACTATAATAATAATAATAAAAAATCAAACTAGTTCTCACACACTGTGCTAATTGTAATTGCTAAGGCAGCACTGATTATGGCCTTAAATTAGCCATGGGTAAAATCATGAAGTTCAAACAGACACGCAGAAACCCAATTCATCCACACTTGTAGTGAATGCACCACTGCAAGCACTTCATTAGGCACAATACATGGTCAGATGGGAGCTTAGGAGGGCTTACAGCGTAAATGCCAGAGTTGCTGATATTCATGAACTCCAGATTTAAGTGTACAAATGTGTGTGAATGCATGTGTATATACTAAACGGGTAAAATGTGGTGTTATGCATGATTACAGAATGAAAATAATTTTCTACCAATACTAGAATATTGGATTGTCATATTTCCTTTGAAAAAAAGAATTCCATCTTTTTGTTCAACATTTCAATCTGACATTTGAAACTTTGTTGGGATATCATAATACTGTGAATTATATCACAAAGTAAAATTTGTAATTGTTTTGTTTTGGAAATTATTGATTTGATTTGGTTAAGCTTAGATAGGAGAATGACAAGGGTGATGTTGTGGTGGGTGTCTGCTATAGACCGCCAGACCAGGAGAATGAGGTAGATGAGGCTATCTTCAGACAACTAGAGGAAATTTCCAGATCACGGACCCTGGTTCTCATGGGGGACTTCCATCACCCTGACACTTTCTGGGAGGGAAATACAGTAGTGCACAGTCAATCTAGGAAGTTTTTTAAGAGCGTTGGAGACAACTTCCTGGGGCAAGTGTTGAAGAGACCAACTAGGGGCCATGTTCTTCTTGACCTACTGTTCACAAACAGTGAACAATTGGTGGGGGATGTAGAACTGGATGGCAAGTTGTGTAGCAGTGACCACAAGTTTGAGTTCAGGATCCTGACAAAAGGAAGAAAAGAGAGCAGCAGAGTATGGACTCTGGACTTCAGAAAGGCAGACATTGACTCCCTCAGGGAACTGATGGGTATGATACCCTGGAAGACCAATCTGAGGGGGAAGGGAGTCCAGGACAGCTGGTTGTACTTTAAAGAAGCCTTACTGAGGGCACAGGAACAAACCAAACCATCCCGATATGCACGAAGAATAGCAAATGTGGCAAGCAACTAAGCATGGCAAGACTTGGCAGAGAACTCTTTGGTGAGCTTAAATACAAAAAGGGAACTTACAAGAAGTGAAAGCTTGGACAAACAGCTTCACAGGAGTCTAAGAATATTGCTTGGGCATGCAGGGATGAAGTCAGGAAGGCCAAAGCACAATTGAAGTTGCAGCTATCAAGGGACATGAACAGTAACAAGAAGGGTTTCTACACATAGGTTAGCAACAAGAAGAAGGTCAGGGAAAGTGTGAGTCCCCTACTGAATGGGGGAGGCAACCTAATGACAGATGATGAGGAAAAGGCTGAAGTACTCAATGCCTTTTTTCACCTTGTTCACAGGCAAGGTCAGCTCCCAGACTACTGCACTGGACAACACATGTTGGTAAGGGGTAAGCATCCCTTCATGGTAAAACATTAGATTAAGGACTATTTAGAAAAGCTGGGCATGTACAAGTCCATGGGGCTAGATACAATACATCCGAGGATACTGAAGGGGTTGGCTGACATAACTGCAGAGCCACTGGCCATTATCTTTGAAAACTATTGGTGATCGTGGGAGGTCTCAGACAATCAGAAAAGGACAAATATAGAGCTCATTTTTAAGAAAGCGAAGAAGGAGAATCCAGAGAACTACAGACCAGTCAGCTTCACCTTAATCCCCAGAAAAAATGTGGAGCAGGTCCTCAAAGAATCCATTTCTAAGCACTTGGAGAAGAAGAAGGTGATTAGGAACAGTCAGCATGGATTCACCAAGAGCAAGTCATGCCTGACTAACCTGATAGCCTTCTATGGTAAGATATATGCTTTTTCTGCATCCATAGAGCCAATTATCTTATCATAGAAGGCAATCAGCTTGTTTGCAAGAATGCTGTGGGAAACTATATCAAAAGCCTTGCTAAAGTCAAAGTATATTACATATAATCCCCCCACAGCATTATTACAAACAAGCTGAGGAAGTATGGGTTGGATAAATAGAATATATGGTGGTTTGGAAGATGGCTGGATTGTCAGGCTCAATGAGTATTAATCAATGGCTCAATGTCTAGCTGGCAGCCAGAATCAAGTGGAGTGCCCGAGGGGTTGGTTTTGGGGTGGTTGTGTTCAATATTTTCATAAAAAATCTGGAAGATGGGATGGATTGGACCCTCAGCAAGTTTGTGGATAACACCAAGTTGAGGGGTATAGTAAGTACATTGGAGGGTAAGGCTAGGATTCAGAGTGACCAAGACAAATTGAAGAATTGGGCCAAAATAAATCACATGAGGTTCAATAAGGACAAGTGCAAAGTGCTGCATTTAGCATGGAACAATTCCATGCACTGCTATAGCCTGTAGAGTGAGTGGCTAAGCAGCAGATCTGAAGTAAAGGACCTAGGGGTTACAGCAGACAATAAGATGGATATGAGCTAGCAGTGTGCCCTTTTGGGCCCCCACTATAGAAAGGATGTGGCCAAATTCGAGAGAGTCCAGCAGAGAAAAATGAAAATGATTAGGGGCTAGAGGATTTGATAGCTGCCTTCAACGACCTGAACAATGGTCCCAAAGAGGATGGAACTATACTGTTCCCAGTGGCAGATGACATAACGAGTAGCAATGATATAAAGTTGCAGCAGGGGATGTTTAGGTAGTGTACTTTCTCACTCAGAGGGTAGTAAAATTCTGGAAAAGATTACCCAGAGGGGTGGTAAAATCTCCATCCTTGGAGATTTTTAAGGCCTGGCATGACAACACCCTGGCTGGAATGATCTATTTGGGGCTGGTCCTGCTGTGAGCAGGGGGTTGGATTAGATGACCTCCTGAGGTCCCTTCCAACCCTAACGTTCAATGATTCTGTGATTTTTAACAAGTGGTATTTTTTGTTCATCACAAAGGCAGACTCATTTACACTTAGGGTATGTACAAATCTTGTGGAGGTTATGGCGAAGTTAGATCAAGTTAAAAACAACCACCCAATCTAAGGTAAGTCAGTATGGGGGGGGAGGGCTTGGCAAGATGTGGGGGTTAGTAGCATCTCCAGGATGGTTTAGGGATCAGAGGGGCTAACATGGTCTTTAGGAGGGAGCTACCTGGGGGAAAGTGGAATCCACAGAGGATTGGGGGGGCAAGTGGTGTGTATACAGTGTTAGGGGGAATAAGTGGGGTCCACAGGGGGTCTTGAGGAAATCAGAAGAGTTAGCAGTGTCTGCAAGAGGTTTGGTAGGGTCTTGGAGGTTTTGATGGGATCAGGGGTGCAAGCATGGAGTGCAGAGGAGGGGGTTGGTGGGATCTTAGAGGGTTTGGTAGGATCAGGGCATCTAGCAGGGTCCACAGGGGGCTTGATAAGATGGGGGGGCTCTCTTCTAACCTGGACCAGGGGCTGTTTTTTGCCCCCAACACCTCCACCTTCAGATGAACAACCCCACTGGTAAGCCAATCCCCCTTGATACTTCCTGCTCCTCCTCCCACCCGACTACTTTCGCAACCCTTGGAACCAGTGACACTGGTAAAAATGGCATCATGAGCAGCTTGCAAGATTGGGACTATGGTGGGATTGGGGGGCCTGATTTGTCCTTAGAGAAGGGGTGTCTGTCTGGAGGTGGGGAGAGGGGCTGGAGGGCTAAAAATAGCCCAGTGTCTGGAGCTGGGGGAGGGGGAAATACAGTTTCGAGGCTGGGACTAGTGTCTGAGATCTCCCAGCCCCAGGGCCATGCTGGGAACTGTACAGAAGTTCAATTAGATCAGTCTAAGTTAAGCTACCTCAGAGGTACCCTTAACTTAGATCAGGTCAGCTATTTTTAGATTGATCTAACCTGCCTGAACTCCCAGGATATACTATTTTAGTACACCAAAGAATAATTGCAAGACTTAAATAAATTATGTCATTTGAACTAAAGCTCTTCTTAGAATACTAAATCCTTATTGAAGCCAAATAAGAACTGTTTCCCTACCACTGGCATTGGACTCCAGTTCTGTTTGTGTCACAAAAGATTTCCCTTTTCAGCAAGATGACTGTTTGCAGCAGCAGACTCAGAAATGCCAAGTGCAATTAAATCTTATTTTTAAACATATTTCAGAGTTTACACATGGTGAGATATGTTTCTGTGGTAACTTTCAGAATACTCCCTGACATAAAATAGACAGATTGGAGGTCTCACATGCAGACTTGTTTTAGTGGAGCACTTCCTACAAAGCCTGTGACAGTTTGGGAATATTTCTATGTAAATTTAGGAATCTCATTTTGTTTGTTATCAGTTGAAATTGTCACCTGCTTTGTGGATTACAGTCTCCATTTTGTATGTGATCATAGCTAGCATCCTGTGCTGATCACTAGGTTTAGCTCTTGTAAAATACATGGTGAGATGTCATATGTGTAACAAAGAGGATGGGGGTGTTTCTCACCTTAGGAAAAAACTTCTCTCCACTTTTTCCCCTTCCAAAAAATAAATACTGAACTTGTGCATGGCATACCTCTAGAACAGTATGGTAGTTATAGAATTCTCCTGGATGGTGGGTGGTATATGTTCAAATATTTGCTAGCACAGAGGGCATTTGAGTCTAGATAATTTATCATTGGCAGTCCACTGGACTTGGGACAGACATTACACATAAACCAGTTTAAGTGATCAGAAACTGGTTTAAACCTGTAACAGAACAGATGTTCAGTGTACATGGCTTTCGAAAATGGCTGAACCCAGTTTGAGATAAACCTGGTTGAATGTAGTATCAGGCTTAACTGATTTGGGTCAAACCACATTATGCAATATCTTCCCCAGATCCCTTGCTGTTTTAAGAAAAAACAGACTTCCCCAGCATCCTGGCATGCTTTTTGGGTGCGGCTCTTTGCTCCACAGCAGAGCTGGCCCTGCCCTCTGTTCCCTTGCTGGAGCTCTGGCAGAGACTGCAGGCACAGCAGGGTCTGCCTGGCTTCCCCCCCGACCTTACTCCCCTGGCCCCCCTTGCTGCTCAGACAAGAATCCCCCCTCCCTCTCTCTCTCCCACCCTCCCATCTCCCCTCAGCTCAGTACTGTGGAAGGTAAAGGAGGGCTGCTCTTGAGGCCCCCCCACTGGCTTCTAGCCTGAGCCACTACAGGCATGTGCCTGAATTTCATCAGTCCAGAGAGAATGTCTGTCCAGTTACAAACTGGTCCAGCCTAGCCAGGTTAGACTAGCCCGTAAAGATTGAATCAGTTCAAGCTTAGACTTTTTGCATGTCTGTTCCTAGTCTTGCAGTCCATGACTGCCTAATCTGCGAGTCCAAAGATGCTTGAAATAGCCAATGTGCAGGATTGACAAGTTCTCTTGCAACTCAAAATACCTAGATGAATACCCTAACCTTTTTAAATTAAGCCTTTTGCAGCTACTACCACATGGTCTGAGTGGGTGTACTGATCAGATGCGGCCATGCCTATTTTGTGAATTATGCTGGAGTGTAGGAGTAAGATATGTAACCAGTTTACAGCTCTTACGTGGCTGTGTATATACTTCCACTGACAGAAACGTAGGCATAAAGGGAATTTAGGTACCTATGGGGTTAGTTGGAGGCTTTGTGGTGCTAAAATGATTTTTTCTGAGATAAATAGGAAGTCAATGTGGGAGCAGGCAGTTGAACTCAGATCTCTGACTAGTGCCATATCATCAAACCACACTTATTCTTTTTCAAGTGGCTTTTCAACTCTGAAACAACTTTCCCCAAAATGTTACTAGCTCACTGCTTAAAGCTGCAGTTGAGATTAGAAATGATGCAATTTTTCTTTGGACTCAGTTCAGAAATTCTCAGAGAAATGGGAATCAGTTTTATTTTGCAATTTACATCTGTGGTTGTGAAGTCCCAATATCGCTTCACAGAGCATTTGCAGACTTCATTTTAGATAAGCATGCACCCTGGCAGTGCAATTCTCCCACACTATTTTTCTGTTTTCCAGCCATGTCCCAACACTGCTAGAGAGGAGAGCTAGTTTGACCTCTATCCCTATTCAGTCTGTTGTCCTTGTCAGCAGAGGAGTCAGGAAATCATCAAGGCATACCAACTATTATGTGATTTTCTGTGAAAAGAACACCTGTTCACTGAGGACTAGATCAAACTTATTTAAAAAGCGATTTAACTCTTTCACATAGTCCTATAACTAACTCTCTACACAGAAAGTTTATACCCCCAACACCTAGAACATTATCTTTTTTACTTTTAAGAGAGAAAGGAGTCAATCTGTTTGGCATTTTCTAATTGGTATAGTTTATTTGAGCATTTACTTTACAAAGCATCTTTGAACACTTAATAAAATTATTTCAATTTTAGAGGGAATGTACAATCATTCTATTTCTTTTCTTTCACATAGACACCAAAAGGAGAAGCTTGAAGCGCTGCCTTCCTTTCATCAAGTTCTCTTGCCACCATTTGTCTCTTTATTCTAGTGACGGTTCTATGGGGGTTTTGTGTGTCACCAACTTTGGTGCATCATATTTGCATAAAAAAAATCAAAAGCAAAGCCACAATTAAGAAATGGAAGACCTCTAATACCATCTTGTTTCTTTTTAAACATCTACATGATGAGGTCCCATGGGTTGCTTCTTAATATGACTGAAGATATCCTGTAGCATTTATTTTTGTATACATTTTATAATTTAGTAATGTAATTGAGTACTGGAGGGAATCTATCGGGTGCTTTAACAAATGTGATTTTGGACCTTAAATAAGGTTGTATAACAAAAGAAGTTAAAAGGCAACCATGTGCCTTTATTTTCCATGTTCTTTATTATGTTATTCATTTGAGATACCTCACCTATAAAAGCTCATGCCTCTCTGAACCAGTTTGTCTCTAAGGTATCCCTCTGCTGTATCTTCTGCTTAGATTACTGTTGTGTAATAAGCCTAAACAAGGACGTGAGATGTTTATATATGTTCCAACTTTATTCCAGCTTCTTTTGTGGATGCTGTGTCTTATGTTTGGTTGAGTTCTGAGAGTGGGGAGACGAGTTTGTGCTTCCGAGAGCAGGGCAGGGGAAGGCCATAGACTTACCCATGCCAGGAGCTCCTAATCAGTCCTTTCGTGAGCTGTTGTAAGCAATATATTCTGCCCAGAATATATTCTGCCCATCCTGGTTGCTGCTCTTAGAGCATCATCAGCTTCTAGAGTTCCTGAAATGGGTATGCTGCTGGGGTGTGTGGACTTTGTAGGGTAGAGGGAAATTTCAGTTCCCCTCCTAACTTGGTACCTGAGGCAGGTGTCCCTCTTGCTCACCTCTAGTTATGCTACTGCAAGCATCACATTCCCTTTTTAAAATTCAGAGAGAGACTCCTAAGACAGTTAAATGTAAAAAAAATGGGAGGACAACATAGAAAACTGATATGATTTTCAGCGTCATTTAAATTGACTAGTTAACACGATGCAGGCTTTCTACTGAAACCTGTAAAGCCATATTTGAAATGAGACATGCATGGATTGTACTAAAAATTGTATTGCTTACAGTGTATTTCTTGATTATGTAGTCAGGTCCTCATCTGGCTAGACTGACATACACCTATCAAAGTCAATGGAACTACACTTTACTATATTACTATAGAAAACACAAGGACTGATCTTCCACTAGCTTTAGGATTGTGTGCTCATTTACACCTGAATCAACTAAGATGACTGTGAGAGAAAGATACTACCCATTTGTGTTACCATGATTTACATTCACTTTGCAAAAGTGAAAATGATTCCACAAGACTTGTGGTAGTTGCCTAGAAATTTAAAAGCATAAGAAATGAGTTGAAATGCATTTTAACAGATGAGCAGATGAAAAGATCAGGTTTTTAAACTTAGGTGTTGTTGGCAAGTGGTATTGTGACAGACTGAACTAACAGGAAAAGGTAGTTGGGCTTATGTATACAACTAGGCTTAACTATGGATTTACTGCGGAAAAGCCTTTTGTAGCAGAAGAGGCACTAACATATCATCAGACTGATTCTCTTATTTAAAGAATGATTCTGCTGAAAAGATTAAATATTATATTAGTATATATACCATAAGAGTGATGTTGTAGATGTGATGGTCCAGAAATTATACAAAAGGTAGGGTGATTTTTTTTTTTAACCAACCATGTAGCTGCGATAAAGTTAGACAAGCTTTTCAATGCAAAATATTCTTCTTCAGGTCTGATTACAAGGAGCCAGGCAGAGCATAGTCAAAGAAAAAAAAAGAAACAAAAGCAATGGGAGCTGGGGAGAGAAATTCCCAGGGGTAACAGACACACGACTAGCAGAAGAAAAAAAAAGCTGATTATTGGGAGAACAAGGCCTAGTAAAAGAGAGGAGGGCCATTCTCACTTTCATATGTGGAAATAATTCAGAAGTCAGGTAAAGTGCCATAAAACCAACATCAATATTTAGCCCTTGGTTTGTAGTGTCCAGCCAGTTTATGATTTTTTGTTCACAAGTTTGCTTTTTAAAGGTGTAATGTAGATTTCTCTGGAGATAATGAGGTCAGAGGGGGAATGGTTATTCTACACATATATCATTTTTTCAAGGCACTGCATCTAATGTATGGGAATATTTGCTGGTTGTGGCATTTTATTACAAGCCACTTCATTTAGCCTAGTATTTATAGCAGCTATTATCATGGTTTCTACATGCCTAATAACTTGAAACGCAAGCTCAGTTCATAAAGGTGAGCAAGCCTGGGCCAAATATTTGTTCTGATTAGAAACCAATGGAAGTTTAATGGCTCTCAGTTGCTTTTGATCCAAAACCAAATGCCAAACTTAGTTATATTTCACTCTACAGTTCTGGGCATATTCAAAACTGAAAAGCAAAAAAAGAAACATAAACAAACAAAAAGTTTTCTGTGACCAGACACCTATAGAAAATAATACCAGAATAAAGGTTTGCATGAAGGCCCATGAACAGTTCTATTTACAGCCACTGGTATACAGTTATGATTAAGACTTCAAAGCATCTTTTTTCCTTTGTTTTACCTCACATGGTAGAGCTGATGTTACACAGCTTATTTGCATTTCAGAGAAAAAGAAACTTATTTCATACATTAAAATGAAATCTGTAAAAATGCATGTCGATCCCCAGTGGCAAGTATTATAGATCCTAATTCCAATTATGAAATGTTAAATTGTCTATAGGTGGGGATGTATACTCTTTATAGGTTCTCAGTATTCTCCCCTTTTATGCATGGTCTTAATTTTCTCAATAGTAGTTGCTAAAGCACAGATGGACTATGGAGGCAAAATACAAGTTTGAATAGGTTTAGACTAAAATGAAAGTCAAGGATGGAGTTAGGCCTAGAGTTACATTTTAGGTCTAGATTTGATGGTGCTATGGTTATGTAAGTAGTTCCAGTGAGATTATATCCCCAGGTGATACATATCCTATAGCAGATTTGACCTTGACAGACTTCTATTATTTTGAATGTGGGGCACCTCAAGATCAGCTATTTTTGTGAAGCATTTTGCTATCTTGTGCCAGAAAACTCTGAGAACAGCTGTTCTCCCAACATCTTGCTTCTTGTGTACTATAATCTTTTCAACATTTGAATCTTAACTATAAAAAAAAGAGAGATAAAATTCCAGATCCAGGGGCCTGAGGTTCAGAGTTTGGCCTATATTGTTCAGCCTCCAGTAGGAAGGCAAAATCAATTTAATTAAAAAAACCGCAAGAGTGGAACCCTTTAAGCTATCAAATTATTTTAATATTTCCTGTACATACAAAAAGAGTACAGTGTGCAAGATTTCACACACTTCTGATATGTTAGTCATTACATGGAGAGAATTATTCCCAGAAGTGAGAGAGCTGAGAATTAGGTATTCATGCTCACTCAGTTGGGCTAGAGGCTTAACATCCTGTCAGTGATCTACTAGGGTCCATAAGCACAATTACCCTTATGGCTTATGGTGGGAACACATGTTTCAAGTTAAATCCATGGGTTAGACTTTGATGCATCAGGGACAAGGTCTTTACCTTTTCGAAGGACTGAGCTGTTCTCCAGCTTCTATTTGGATGAAAGTGCTAATCAAGATTGTAGTTGCTAGACACAATTCATGAAAATTTTAAGAGTTTCCAGTACGCAGCACTCTGACTCATCCAAAGGATTATAAGAACTGCCACTGAAAGCATGTGAAAGATGAAAGAGACCAATAGAAAAAAAAAACCCCTCAATTTACTCTCTTCCTTCATCGAACTTATGATCTTTGGTGTCCCTTTTCTTTAATGGATTAATGTCTGATGCTTCAAGAAGCTGACCTTTCTTTTCACGTCATGATCCTCTAGGTCCCTTAAGCAAATCTGCGCATGAACAATCTTTTATCATTGGTCTTTTCTTGCATGACCATATGTTTTACTACCCAGCTCAAAATATATTTCCTGTACAAAAACTGTACACTGTACAGGGTTCAGTAACCCACATTGCAACTAATTCCACAGATGTGGAGAACGCACCACCTGGGAGCCACCAACTCTAGCAGAATATGCAATGGAGTGTATTGCTTCGCATTAATTTCATGTGTAGATGCACCCCCTGACAAGGTACTACATAGCACATCTGTTTTAGTGTGTGGATTCACAGTAGATGTAATTAATGTGAGTGCAATGCCATGTGAACCCAGATTCACTGCTCTCAGTCTGTACATGAGAGGCAGCACAGCATGTTTCAAGTCTGCCACAGGGAGTGACTGCTATAGAGTGCTTTACTTTTTAGATATAAATTTCTCACTATTATTAACTGGGTGAATTACGGCTGAACCCAAAGATGCTATTCAACCAGGAGCCTCAGGGTGCTTGGTTAGAACAATGGTGGAAATAATTAATTCCCCAAAAAGGTAATATATGGCCAGGGTCCAAATTACAGGGGAGCTCAGGGGGGCTGAGACCCCCATAAGAGACAAGATTTAAAAATCATAACGGGGGTGGAGGGGATTCAATTGCATTGTTTTCACTTGAGTGGGCTTGTTAATCAATGAACTTGTGTAACTTAGTGTTAAACCCCACTAAGACCCCCCCCCAAGGGTCAAAATGTAATTCAAACCCCGTATATGGCACAAGATTGGCTTATTTCTCTGCTGTTACAGGTAACCAGGGGTAATACTAGATTTCTGTCGTGCCTGGGGTTGAGGATATTACACTGTTAATTAATATTATAATCTGAAATAAGTTTTCTGTTTGTTATTTATATCTCTCTCTTCTTTTTAGTAGCTGAGTTAAAGTGAAGGGGAATGTCAGGAATCGGGGATCTAGGCAGAACAAGAAAAAGAAGGAAGGCAGAACAGGGAAACAGACTAGCTTACCTACACACATAGGTCAGCTGCAGAACTGAGATACTGCAGTGAATAGAGGACTTTGAAGAAGGAAAACATAGCAGCTATACATAGTGGGAGAAAGCATGGAGATGTCAGAAGTAGAAAATCACTAGTGGGTGGTAACGTAATAGATAGGAATGCTGCTGGGCTGAAGAAGGTAGTAATATAATAATTTCTAATATTTGCTGGTGAGTTGATGAAAATATGTAAGATAGCTTCCAGATCATAAGAGTTTTCATGAAAATTCTACCCCTAACCCTATTTAAATTAGTTTATTTAATAAAAAAATGAAAAAAAATCAAGCATGTGTATAGCTGCTTGAAACAGGGTGAGGTGTTTATGAAAACTTGTAAAAAGCTGTCCCATTTTTTTCAATGAATTGAAAATAAAAGCACCCAAAACATTCATACCCTCCCAAAGATGTAAATTTGAATGTTTATGGGAGTCTATGGCAGCAATATCACCATGTTACCTGGTGTTTCACATGAGTTAATCTAGTCTGTTTCATGCTGATGATGGGACTATACCACTTGTATTGCCTGAGAATACTCTTTCAGAGCTAGTCCTGGTGTCTTTAAATGGCACTGCAAAATGTTGTGTAGAGGTACCACAAAGCGTAATATGGACCCTACCACATTTGCGTGCTACATGGTAGAATAGAGATTTGATTGAGGTAAGGAGGAAACAGAATCTTCTTTGTTGTGCTCCTAAAGAAAGGTAGAAAATAGCAACTTTTAAACCTTGGGTAAATCCTCAAACAGGAAGACTGAGATTACCTGTGTCAGTAGGCTGCTGACATTTCCCAAGGAGACGTTTTCAATTATTCCATTGTAAATTCTAAACTAATGCTTCAGTACCCTGGAAAGACACAAGATCCTTTTAAGGGATCCTTTTGAGGGTGCCACACAAAATCACTGTTTATGTGTAAACACCTGGATGTGATCAATCCAGAGATTTCCAATAGGAATCTGTAGTGACAAAAATACCTTGATCTGTTGTGGTCCTTCTGAGTTCCTTGCAATAGAAGAATTGCTCTGATGTTTTATCCACGATCAAGAAATGAGTGAAAGCTAAGAGCTGGCACTTTCTGACATGTGCTTTGAGTCTAACAAGACTGAGAACTGCTGCTCTAAAAAGAGGAAAGAACAAACACTTGATCAAGAGGACTACCAGTTTATAATTCATTAGCAAGGGTCCTGGTTTTCTCTAATTAAAAAATCCCCAATTTTTTATCACAGAAAACTAGGATTCATTAGATTAAAAGAATACAAATCCAACATTGCCTGATTTCTAATTTAAACAAGGACATTACTAACAACTGGATTTTTCCTTTCACATATTCTTTGAAAAAGAATAATCATAAAACAATTACTTATGCTTTTTTCCCTGAAACTAAAGAAATTTTATTACATTAAGCAAATTTGGATTTACTGATGTTCTTTCTCTGTTTCCCTGTACAATTTCCACCCAGAACTCTCTCCAAGTCTTTTCATGCTTGGTTTTATTTTTCACTTTTCAGGAAACAGCACACACATCTTTACAGACAGAGCTGCAGATATCAGTCAGCCTGAGACAGAAAAGACGAAACAATGCAGCGAACGTTTCATGGATTGTCAATTAGAATCAGTGGAGCACTGAACTAAGTATCAAAGACAGCCTAATTAGCAAATCTTTGAACTGTAGAAAGTGGTCTTAAGGGGAGTGAGTGAAATTCATTTGACATAGTGTTAGTTAAAAAGGTGACGAGACCTTTTTGTATTTCCAATACATAACATTCATTGACAACGTGAAGTTTTGTATATCACAGGCAAGGAGATACAAACAGCCACTTGCTAGAAACAGTTACGAAAAATGTGGGGACATCAAGATGACTGAGGAAATGAGAACTTCTTATTTTCAATGTATTCCATGCAAATATAAACAACAGAGCAAGTTTTTAAGATAGCAAATAATACAGTGAAATTTGAACAGGGGTAAAAAAAAAAGAGTACAGGATGCCAGGAATTAATTTAAAAGCAGATTTTCGTTAGGTATATATACTTGTAGCTCATTAAAAAGGTGTACTTGAAATCCATAATTTGACACGGGATAGTTATTGTCCCTAGTGGGTTATGGAATAGAGAAAATCCCACACAACTTACTGATTCATTTGATGCACTGGCTGGGGGAGTATTTCACACAATCATTACACACTTAATTCATACAACACAATTTTATTTTAAAATTCTTTGCTATGCATATAATATTACTTAGCTTTAAGAAATACCACAAACATTAAGAACACAATAACTACAGATATCAGAAACAATGCTCCAAATGCACTTCTTTAAAACAATTACAACTCAAAGTCAAATTTGAATCAGTACTATTATTTTTCATCATATACTTACAATCCTAGAATTCTGAGAAGCCAAACACCCCTAAATACGGTTTCATTCCTCAGTAGTACAATTTAATGGGTTGGCCTCAGTAGTACGGTTCAATGGGCTCACCTCAGCAATACGATTCAATGGGCTGGCCTCAATACTGATAGGACTAAGTCCCCTTTCTTCAGTCCCTTGTGGGTGCTCTGCAGCTTCAGCGTTAACTAAGAAATTCAGAAATTCATGTTCACGGAGAGGGTGGTTCAGGTGATCAGTCTGATCTGGCGTACACTTGTGATTCTTCCTTCGTTGTTCTGCAAGTGAGGTTACCTCCAAATTGGGACAGTAGGTTACAGTTTTTATTGAGTGAGTTGCTGTCTTGGGCC
>JAGPOW010003316.1:177860429-177875537 GCA_030014935.1 Caiman crocodilus
TTTTTTTTTTTTTAGCTGATGAATCATTCAGTTTGTTTAATCTATTGATGTATACTTTAGCACACTAGTCAGCAACCTATGCCTTGTGGGCTGGATCTGGCCAATGAAGTGATTGGATCTGGCCCACAAAGGTGCAATCCAGCCTCTGGCAGCGTGGGGGATCAGTAGCACACAGCTTGACCCTTTCTGTCCTCCTCCTCTGCCCAGTGCTGCGCCACCAAACCCCTCCCAACACTCTCTTCCAGGCCCTCCCTGCTGCTCTCTGGTCTTCTATTGCAGTCACTGTTTACCTGCACCACTGAATTTGCTCCTCTCTACTGCTGTTGGGGATGGGAATTGGTGGCACCTGGTGCAGGTGCCCGAGGCAGCAGAGAGTGGTGAAGGCAGCAGCAGGCAGCTTGGAGGGTGAGGAGGGGAGTGGCAGCCTGTGGCTGGGGCTGAGTTGCAGGTGGTGGTCTGCTGCTCATAAAATATTGCCGATCCCTGCTTCAGCAGATTCACTGTTTTGAGGTCTAATAATTATCTCTTTAATATTTAGTCTTTTTAAAGGTAATAGTGGGGCTGTTTTCTTTTAATATGCACTGCCTCTAACACACTACTGACTTCTACGGGGCTCCTCCCAACATAAGTGGAGCTCTCTGTTCATAGGGTAGCAATGTTGAGATATTTAAGCCAATATGGAGTGTGTTTGTTATAGGTGCATTGGACAGCTTTTGCACCAGTCTTATTATTCTCTCCCTTTCTCTCCCTGCCCCTCCCTTTCTCTTTCACACATATGCACACTTCCTTTCTTAAAATTGGAATTGAAGACTCTTATAATCTTTCCAGCCTTGTTAGAAAAAGGAGAGAGAAAAGACCGAAGCAAATAAATAGGTTCATTGATTTCTATCAAGACTTATTCAATTGTGGTAACCAAAGTTTCTCATTGAGTTTCATGCTCATCTGCTCATTTTGCAGATGCCAAACTTTGTGCAGCTTGACACTTCTGTAGGATTGTCTCATCACCATAGACATTTCAAGTGAGAGCACCTGCAAATCAAGTTCATCATTCTTTTGTTTGTCTTTCTTAAAACATGTAAGACATTGTCAGTATTCATTTAAGTTTAGATTTTTTTCTTTATAAATCTGTGACTGTTTTGAACAAATGGAATTGGTCACAAGCTGAATCACCATAAAGGCATTTTGAATGATCATATCTTCATATCTTTTTGAACCTTTGACATAGCTCCATTTCTACTTATCCATCAAGATGGACAGAAGTTCTGCAGCAAAGCCATCTTGGTTATAAGTTTTATTGATTGTTCAGATGAATCATGGAGAAAAGTATGAGTGAATTCATCTTATTAGGGTGAGTTCAGATATTAATGATCAGCCTCTGAGTTAGTAGGGTTCAAATAAGTCACAGCGATCTGATCTGCTTACCTGATCAAGATTTTGCAGGTCAATAGCAAAGTTTTTCTACATACATTTTTATTTCCCACAACTCCCATTTGCATACAAATAAAAAAGGTTTCTGTTGGTGTAAATAGGCACAACTCCATTGCAGAGTACCACTTGCAACTATGTGAGCATCAAAAACCTTGGGAGCTAATGTGGATGAAAATGTAATCTCAGTCAGCAGTGTGAGCCTAAATATTTTCTTGAATGCTCTGCTTCAAAACATGTTAGGAAGCATAATGCATAATTTACCCAGCATATAATAATATATTATAAATATAGCATATTATAAAATCTTGACTACCTCCTGCTAACTGACATCTTCCTCTGTTTCTAAATGGCTTTTTGGTAATGCTCCTGCAGCTCCATAGCAGAAGTGGTCACATTCAAAGGAGCAAAGAGTTAACTGCTCATCTTCTAGTAACTGCCAGCCTACTGATAGTTTTTCATTGGGAAAAGAAAGATGCCCAGAACTAGAGGAATGGTTCCAAAAAATATGGGATGTTGTTGCCATGGAAAAAAGAATACATCAGTTATGTTGCCCAACAAAATAGACAGACGATGCATACTTGGATCTGTGGTTACCATTCATTTAAAATTCACGAAGTATAATCACCTACAAAACCAAAACAAAAATATAGCATGCCTGTCCAATTTTTTGTTTGTTGTAATGCTCCATAGATGCACCTGTTTTGATAAATGTGAATTGAACAAGTAGCTCCACTTTAAATTAATAAAAGAATAGAAGAAATTAATCTTGGGTGGCCTAAAGAGGTTCACCCTGTAATGTGAAAACAGCCTGCGGAATAAAGGATGTGTGGACTAGAGAGATTTGGTTATTATAGGGCAGCCTAATGTTTCTCTAAACAAGAGAAGATAAGCTAAGTGCTGTAATGATCAGCATTTTCTTTCTGATGTGTCCATGGCAAGGATTTGTAAAACTGTTACAACTCCTAAGCAAACGGTTATTAAAATATAATTTAAAAAAATTTACAGAGCTGCAGGGGAGTAGCAAGAAAAGGCGATGAAATGGGTATTAGCACAAGCTGCACTTTGCAGGAGTTTTGTTTTAAATGAGGAGACTCAAGGCTTTCATTTATAAAATGAAAGGGAACCAAGGGACTGAAGATTTTGAAAGAGAGTTGGTATGACAGGAAGAAAATAGATCTACTTTTTTTCCAAAGTCTGGAGAACTGGACAAATGCTTTTCTGTTAAACTGTTGTGTTGTGCAAGTTTCTGTTTACTTTTAATTGCCATAGACAAACTAGAAACAACATATTTTAATGGAGTAGTTTTGACCAGTCAACAATTAAAATAATCAGATTATGATTTTTTAAAATTAGGATTTAACAGTTAATCATCGATCACACAGTGCCTGTGTCTCTTAGGTGAGATGGTCTATCTGGGTAGATACACAAGGAGAATTTGGTGGGACTTGGACATTTAACCCTTCAATTTTGATCTTCAAAATTGTTGCCCAGCTACTCGCAAGGGGTGCCTGTAGTTGTGTGGGATGCCTGCTCCAATGCATTGTAATTACAGCTCATCAAACGAGCTTTTGTTAAAGTGCCCCTGCTACTATTTGGAGGCACAGAATGCTGAATACATGAGCTGCTGCAGGTGCTTTAGTTATAGTAACCCTCAAAAGCCACTCTAATTAAGGCGCCCCAAGTCCACAACCCCCAGAGCACGTAAAGATACCCGAGGCGTTTTGGTTTCCAGCAGTAGGGGTCTTTAGAACATTTTGTTCCTGGGCACACTGATCAGAGCTTCAGTTTTGATAGTGCAATGCAGCTCAGAGCACAATTCATAAGAGCAGGTTTGGGGCTTGTCTAAACTCTCTTCTGAATATATGTTTGGTCCAATAAAGCAGACCTCTTTCTCTCTCTCGCTTTGGCTCTGTTTCACCATAGTTCAGGGATTTTTCTTTCAGCTTTGTCAGTAACTCTTCCAGATAAGCTCGAAGACCTAGTTTAGATTGCTTAAAAGCTCATTATTTTATAGACAATATCATAAAAATCCAGGAAATAATAGAAACAAGGGCACAGAAAGTAAGGCACTTAACACAAACACTCAGAAAATATTTATATACAGATCTTTAACTTAGATGATTAGTATCATTTATATGACGTTCATATTTTGACCCATCTTTGACAACAGGGGGACAGCCCATGAGTTGAAAAGTAATCACTGGCATATTAATTCACTATTGTGCACTCAATGTAGATGGACTCCACCTAGATACAGACCTAAGGCCTTTTTAAGTCTATGCAATAACCAATGCATGGGGTAATGCTCTACCTCTCAGCAGCCAGCAAATTTTCCATTTACAAGTTGTAGCACAGTGGTAGGCAAAATATGGCCAGCGGGCTGGAGTTGGCCCCCAACTGACTGGATCTGGACTGCAGCTGCCCCCACAATCCTCCACAATGCTCACTGCTCTGCAACCAGCTCCACCTGCTCCCACTGGGACAGCATGTGCTGCACTCCTGCCAGCTCCAGCCCAGGCCAGCACATAACTTCTGGAGGGGCTACTCCCTGCGTGGCTGCAGCCAGCTGTATGCTCCTTTGCTCCCTTCACTTCCAGCAGGCATAGCTAGGCTGAACCTTCCCTGCTTGGCTACCCAGAGCAGCACAGCAGGAGCAAGAGGATCAGCTGCTGGAGGCAAGGAGAGCACAGCAGTACCCTGCCAGCTGCAGCCGCACTGGGAACAGCCCTATCAGAAGCTGCATGCTGGTTGGGGTCAGGGCAGGAATTGGGGGGCTGTTCTGCTCCCCCTGCATCCAACTGTGGCTGCTGCTCTTGCTGTGCCATGCTGGGTAAGCAGGAAGCTTCAGTTGGGTGGCTCCTGCCCAGCGCATTGAGCTCCAGCTTTAGCTCATTGGCCGCCTTCTACTCACCCGCAGATGCCTGCTCATTGTGCTGGGTGGGTGGAGTGGGTGCAAGGCAGCCAGGAGCTAGAGCCAGAGCTCCATGCAGGAGCTGCCAGGTTGAAGCTTCCCACCTGCCCAACCACAATGGCACCACAGGGGCAGGAGCAGCAGCAGCAGCAGCTGCCACAGCTGGAGGCAAGGGAAGCAGAACAGGCCTGCTGGCCCACACCCCAGCCAGCATGCAGCTTCCCGTGGGAATGTTCCTTCTGTGGCTGCAGCTGGCTGGGTGCTGCTATGATCTCCTCAGCTCCTGGTGACAATGCAAACTCAGCTGGCTCCAGCTGTGCTGGGACCAGCCCTCCAAAAAACTGCATGCTGGGTAGGGCCTGGGCCGAGGCCACGCCTGGGCTGGGGTCAGGGCCTGCAGGTGTGGATGGGAGCATGGCACTGGATGCCCTGGGCAGGGCTTGGCCACACACGTAGCACTGCAGGGTCAGCTCTGCTCCATATGCCTCTTGTCTCCCCCTCCCCCTCCTTCGCTCCCTGGATGGCTCCAAGCCAGGTCCCCTTTCACATGCACACCCTACCCTTCACACAACCCCATAACCTCCCCCTGGCCACCTTCCACACTCACAGGGCAGGGTGTACTGGGAGTTTTTCCTGCTCTTGAACACTGCTCCCCACCCACCCAAAGACACATGGGGAGTTTTGGTGAGTTGTTGTGGGGAGGGGGGTGCTGACCCAACCCACAACAGCTCATCAAACTTCCCTGTGTAGCCCTGAGGTCCAAATGATTGCCTAGCCCTGCTGCAGTAGGTTTGAGCCCCAGAGGAGGGGGTGGCCATGATGCCGTTGGTGACTTCACAACTCCTGCCTTGCTCTGGTTCTCCAGATTCCCTCCCTTTTTGCTATTTTCCCTGCCATGCCTTGCTGGTATTATTTTGCTGGGGGAAAGGGAGGCTGCCCAGGGTTTCAGAGTGAGCCCTTGTCTACTATCAGTCTGTGGGGTCTTAGACTTCTCAGCCTCCAACCCTTTCCACTAGCTGGGTTCTTTAGCCGAGGCCCACTATATTGGACCCGGCTTCTGGACTCCATCCCCTGTCTCACCCCTCTTGGGCTCTGGGCCTCTGGCCATAGCCTTCCCAGCTTCAGGCTGCCTGTATTGGCTTTCCTAGTCCAGGCTCTGCCTGTCTGCCTCTCGAGCCCAACCCCTGGCAGGGCTCAAACCACATGCACCCCACCATGGGCTAAACTGCAATGCATCCTCAGGCATCTCTGTTGTCTCCTCATCACTTCTTATAGCCACACCCAGTCTGCCAGTTTAAATCTAGACTAAAATACAAGCTCACTGGCTGCAACTAAAATTACCTCCCCACTCTGGGGCACAAGCATAAACACCCACTACTCACTAGTAGTACAACAAAATTCCCATCCCATACTGGGTCTTATTTCCCTGAAGGCTCTGGATGTTTTGCTTGAAGTTCCCAGGGCAGCTCAGGTATTAGCCAGTCACTCTCCTGAAGCCATCCTATTGCAAAGCTCTTTCTGCTGCTGCTGCTTGCAGAGACAAACTGCCTGCCCTGGCTCACATCCTGGGTTTATATGCCTCAAAGGTGTGCCCCTTCCAGCCAGGCAACTCCCTAGCCAATTGGGGTCTGACTACAGTGTCCAGGACCACTTACAACTGCTACTTCTGCTGCCTTAGCAGGGCTCTGTCCTACTGTCCTATTGCTTGGCTAGTCGCCCAGCAATCCCCACAACCTAGGGATCTCTCTGCTGTGACTAGTATCATAGAATAATGGGAGCCTCTGGCTCCCTGTTACACAAGTCTATTTTTTTTTAAATCTAGTTATATTCAACCTTTTTGCTGAGTACCCAGGCTGTCTGCAGGCTAGATCCAAGCAGTGGGCCTGATCCATGATGTAGGGCATGTATGGAAGGGTCTGATTTGGTCAGGCAGAGATAGGTAGGGGAATATCCTGGCCCCATACAGCCATGTGGGGGGAGGAAGCATGGCCCAACTCCAAACGGTCCATGTGGGGGGAAGGGGATGTGGCCTGCTTCCATTATAACTGTGTGGGGCTTATGACTGTGGAAGCAGGGGATTGGTGGCCGTATTAATTGCCACTTCTCCTCCACTGTCCACTTTTCTGACCCATGTAGAGCCCTCTGGCCCAGATGCCATGGCTTTGTGGGCCAGATTTGGCCTGCAGGCTGGGGGTAGAGCACCCTGATCTAGAAGTAAGCTACTGTATAGGTCAACATACCAAGTGAAGAGAGAGTTTACCTTCACTTGTTAGGTGGTCATATGGGTGGCTGGTAAACCTTAAAAAAACAGAAGTAACCCTAAGCATATCTCAGCTTGTAGAGCTAATCCCTACTCAGACATCCTGGAATATAGTAGCTTGTAACGCCACTAGTTCAGGCCTAGAACAAGATAAGTCTGCCTTGCCTGAGGAATATAAACCAGTGACGGATGGGCTTAGCCCAGTTCTGTTTCATTATGCTCATGCCCTTCCCTTATACTAGTCATTCCTGACCCCCGAACTGCCCCATCTTTTTCCTTATAGCAGTGAGGATAGATAACTGTTCTACTACCTCCAGAGCCTTTATACAGGGCAGGAGGTTGGCATTCCATATGAACTTTATTCAGCTACTTTAAATGCCCCTTTTTATTGATGAAAGGGTTGACCTTTGGAATGTGGAGTCAGATTCAGATAACAGATACTGAATAGAAATAATTGATATCAGTATCCTTAATACATTGGGCAAGTTGGCTTGTCACAAATCTTTCATGCTTTTTTTTCAATTACACATACAGTATTTGATCCACTTCTGATGTTTAACATTTCATAGCTTCTCATTAAAATCATCATAACGAGCTTTAACTAATAGAGCTTATGATGCTCTGTTAGACAGAAAGCTGATCTTGTAACTAACATACAGGACTGGGAATCAGAGGACAAGATTCTCCAGAGAACAAGAGGCTGGTATTAGGTTAATAACTTCTGAAAGTTAGATAGGTGCCCAACTGCGAGTTGTGAAAAAACAGTGATCTCAGTGGGAGATTTTGGGTGGTCAGCAATATGGATTTAAAAGCCTAATATATTAACCTTTGAAAATCTCATCATGGAGATGCTAATTTGTAAATAAAGGCTTAATGCAATATTAGCAGCAAATAGTTAGAAACACAGACCAAAATAAGGAAAGAACAAGTTAAAGTGTATTAGATAAGTTAGATGTATTAAATATGATAGGACTTGATAAAATTCACAATCAAATACTTTAGAAACAGTTGAAGTAATCTCTGAACAATAAGTGATTGTAGTCAAGATTGCATGCAAGATGTGGGAAGTCCCAAAGTGGAGAAGAGAAAAGTGGGAGAGTGAACAAGAAAAAACATGTCACCTAACTTTGATACCTGAAAAAATACTAGACCGATGATTAAATAACTGTAAAGGATAAAGTAATACAATAAAGCCATCTGAATTTCTCAAGGAAAAATCACATTAAGCTAATTTCTTTTTCCCAGAGAGCAACTGACTGATTAGAAAGGAGCAAAAGCAATAAATATGAAATATTTTGACTTTGGTATAGCTTTTGACACAATCCCATATGACATTCTCATAAACAAACTAAGTCTAGATAAAACTATGTGTAAGAGGTACACAACTGATTGAAAACAGTATTCAAAGGGTGTATCTATACATATAATTTATATGCTTGAATTTACTGTACAGTATAGTAAATTCATGCACAGTGAGCTACTCCTAGGCACCCACATGGATGCCACTTTGGGTATGGTCCATGAGCTTCTGGAGCTCTTAGCCCACCTTGCCAGATGGGGCCGGTGGCACTGTATCATTTTATGCACTTGGAATGACAACCAGTGGCTGGACTTATTCCGGATGACCCAGCCCACATTCTGGGACTTAGCCCAGAAGGTTGGCCTACATCCCAGCCCACCATTGTGCACCCCCTACCTCCCCCCTTTGAGATCTGCATGACCATCACCCTCATGAAACTTGCCATGCTCACCAGCCTGTTCTGTATCTTCCACCTGTTTGGGGTGTGTAAGGAAACCACTGGGGAGGCTGCCCTCAAGGTCTGCAGGACATTCTGGCCAACCCTGTACTCTGGGCCACCAACTCCCTGGAAGGCTTCTGAGCACTTGGCTTCCCACATGCATTGGGGTTTGGACATCCCCGTCACCTGCCTACCCTGGATGGACTGGACTGCTTCTACTACAGCTAGTGGAGCTTCCACTCTATCAGGGTGCAGGCCATTGGTGGACTATCAGGGGGCCTTTACCAACATCTGTGCTAGCTGGTCATGTGCTGGTCTGTGCTAGCTTATGGCCGTTATTCCTTATTACTTCAGGAGGTGCTCAGAGAACAGAGTCTCTCCCATTCCCCAGTGGTCCCCATTGGTAAGTTTATAGATGGCCACCAGGTCCCCTCTCAGTCTTTTCTTGTGAAGGCTGAACAGGTTCAGGTCCCATAGCCTCTTCTCATAGGGCCTGCCTTGCTTCCCCCTGATCATGCGAGTGGCCCTCCTCTGGACCCTCTCAATGCTGGCCACATTCCTCCTAAAGTGCAGCACCCAGAACTGGACACAGTACTCCAACTGCAGCCTGACAAGGAAGTGATCCTTCCCCTCACATACAGGGGGAGGATCACCTCCTTGGCCCTCCTCATGATGCATCTGTGGTTAGCCTTACTGACTGCGTCCTCACCTTGGTGGTCCATGTTCATTTTGGAATCAATAATGACTCCAAGATCCCTTTCTGTCATTGTGCTGATGAGAAGGGAGTTCCACAGCCTATAGGTATGCTGCTAATTCTTACTGCCCAAGTGCAGTACCCTGCACTTGTCAGTATTGAATCCCATCCTATTCTCATTAGCCCACTCCTGTAACCTGTCCAGGTCCAGTTGTATCTTGTCCCTCCCTCTTAGCATGCCCACTTTCCCTAGATCTTGGTGTCATCAGCGAATTTGAACAGGGTGCTTTTCACCCCCTTGTCCAAATTGCTAATAAAGATATTGAACAGTACGGGCCCGAGGAACGATCCTGAGGAACCTACTACCCACATCCCTACAGGTCCATTTGCCACCACTCTCTGGGTGCGGCCCCTCAGCCAATTTGTGATCCATCTAACTCTGTAGGCATCAATGCCATAGTCATCTAGCTTTTTAAGCATCCTTCAAGGGATGCTGGTGCACCCACACTGCCTGTGGTGGGCCAGTAGGGGGTGACCCTGCACTAAGTCATCTACCTCACTGTGCCCGACCACCTTCCAGGCTCCAAGTGCTTCCCTGGGGTTGTTTCATGTCTAGCCAACCCCCTTACTGGAGCACACCCACTAGCCTTGGGGTAGTGCTGCCACTGCCCAGGGACTGGCCTGATTCTGGCACTGAGCCCTCAGGAAACACAGGCCTAGTAGCCCGCGAGGGTACTTGACTCACTTAAAGAACTTGGGGTGCTTCCCTCAGTCTGAAGCACAAATAGTGGTCTCCCTTAGTCAATTGAATCAAGGGGACCCCAAGGCATAAGCTGGACCCACTCCCAATAAGTCTCCCATGCTAGGCACAAAGGAAAACTTGATTTGTTACAAGGAGTAGGTTTGGAATAGGGTACAGAGTACAGCAATATCAGAAACATCCCATAGAGCAAAAGGGTGGCTGGGGTAGCTTTTGATCATGCATCTGAGTTACTGCATGTTATATATCTAGTTAGATCACAGATAGCTTACTCACAAGTATCATCCAGAGGCAGGTGGATATTCCCTTTGGAGGCAGGCAGTTCACTGATCATGAGTTTCCAGAGAGAGCAAGTTTCAGATGGTCCAGCTCTTCTCTCTGAGTTGTCATCATGACGACTGCCCCTCCTCCAGGGCAGTCCTTAACTTATATAGCCCTTATGACCTCATTTACCTGGTCCAATGGAAGCCAGCACCTTTTGGCTGCCAGCCAACCAATTTGAAATGCATCACTGGTTGCTGGGAAGACTGGCAGAGTCTCTAGAGCACTAGGGAATCCAAGCCCCTCACCCAGGTATGTGGTGCCAGTCATGTAGGCAGAGGAAGCAAGTTTCCGCCCTCCCTCAGGAATGTATCCAACTCAGGTTACCTAAAGAGATAGGGTAGGGTGTATACCCTCTGTAAGGCCCATGCTAACCAAATTGTCACAGAGCAGAGATTTTGGGGAGAGACAGAGGTGGCATTCTGCCACATTGCCCACCTCAGGTTCACTAAGACCAACATTCTTTGGGTCATTACCACAGCCTGTATGCTGCACAACATCTGTGAGCCCCAGAGGGAGTTCTTCCACAGAGCCTAGGTAGAGGACGTATGGCATGCCAAGAATGCCTGGCACTGAGAGTGCCAGCTGTGGTAGTGCCATCACCACCCACCGCATCACAGCCCTCCATCAGGAAGAGCCTGGTTCTGCTCTGGCCCCAGCCCACAGTGGCATCCTGCTCTGCACCACACAGATCTGGGGGCATACACCCCTCATGCCTCCCATGAAATGTGCAGTGGCAGGAGCAGCAGCCCCCTCCCTGCACTCCCTAGACAAGCTGCAGCTTTCTCCTACACTCTGCCCCAACTCAGGGCAGGGTGGGCATGGTGGTCGAGGGGGCTCCATCCCCTCCATCCTGGCAGTGTAGTCAAGGCTGTTCCCACTCCCACCCCCAAGTGGGAAAGTCTGTGTACACATGACCCCCGAACTGAAGGCAGGTGACACACAGCCCTCCCATCCCCAGCTCCAGGCCCCCCTGGGTGATGTGTGGCCAGGGCCAGCGTAGGGAGGCAGCTAGGGCCAGTGCGGAACTGGTGGATGGCAGGTTCATTGGCGTGGGGAGCACTGGCACCAGGCAATGACGCGGGGTATGGATGAGGGGCTGCCGCCTGGGGTAGCAGGCCCTGACCCCAATCCTGGTTTGGCTCTGCTCCTTCCTGATCACTGTCTGGTCCCCACTCCCTCTCCTACCCCACGGCCTTTTCCTCTCCCCCTGCAGACTTTTCCACTAGGGAGGCAAGCAAGTGCACATGTGCTCAGTCCCTTCCCGCCCCCCCCCCAATTTTTTTCTTCCTCCACCTGTGGTGCTGCTCCTCCTGCATCTGCATTAGCTTCAACAGGAAGGTGAGGTGTCTCTCTCAGAGGTCAACCTACCTCTGCTGGAAGGTGAGGTACACCTGGGTCATCTCCCAATCTTTGTTGTGCCAGGCCCAAGAGTCCTTGAGCCGCTTCTCTGAGGTGGTGACCAGATACTTGAAGAGAGCTGAATTGTCCTGGCTTTCATGCTGATACAGCTGGTGCATGTGTACTGTGCCTGCATATGGTGGTAGAATCCTTTGGGCCCCACCTCTGTTGGCAACAGGTGGTTATTTCCTGTGTCTAGCAACTGGTTCTTCAGAGCAAGCGCAGAGGGGCTCGTTGTGTGATTTTGTAACATTTCAGAGAGAACATGAACTGTACAGAAGGGCTGTGTGCCACGTGCCCTCAGTTCATGTGTACACAAGTGGCCAGGGACCATGGTAAGTTGCCTTGGTGGACCCTTCCACAGGTGGCCACCCACTGCACCCTCAGGGACTTGGCCTTTGGACCTCCGGACATGGAACTGCTGTCTGGAGTCCTGGTGTCTGCTCAGCCATGGCCACGTCTATGTGGGCACTGGCCCTCATTGCTGAGCTGACCTACCACTGGATGTCAACATCTCTCCCAGACAGCAATGAGGTCCATAGGATCTTGTGGGGTCCAGTTGGGCCCCTGGCCCTGTGTGTCACCAGGTGGGGACCCCAACATGACAGTAGCAGGAAGGATCCTTGGGGGATCAGGCCCAAGGTTTGGATGGTAGCATGGGTCTTAAGTGCCCACGGCAGTGTGGCCCACTCCCCAGTGCAGGGGCAGAGCCAGTCCTGAGGTCCAGGTGCTGGTGCTGGGTGGTATGTGCCCCCAGTAGTGGGACATAGTGCCCAGGGGAGAAGCTGTATCTAGCATGGACCCAAAGGGCAGACTTCAACTAGCAAGGTCCTGGGGTCTGGGTTGTAGCCACAGGCAGCTAAGGATTCAGCCCTGCTGTCACAGATGAGGATTTAGCCCTGCCGGCAAAGGTGATTTGGAGCAATTTGCACCCATGTTACTGTCTATACATGTGTTTAAGAGTAGTAATGTAAAGCACTGTTGGATAGTACTTGTATCTGACAGGTCTACCCAATGGCACTTTACATTAAATCAACTATGCACTAAATGCCATGCACGTGTAGATGGTGACTCTTTATTGCACATTAGATTAGTCTAATGTGCAGTAAAGTTCATGTGTAGATGTACCCAAACAGTAGTTACCAGCAATTCAGTATCAAACTGAGAGAGCATCAAGACTGTCCTACATCCACAGTGATTCACTGTTTTAATGA
Organism: Caiman crocodilus; assembly: GCA_030014935.1. Taxonomy (NCBI): domain Eukaryota; kingdom Metazoa; phylum Chordata; order Crocodylia; family Alligatoridae; genus Caiman; species Caiman crocodilus. The sequence continues at coordinate 177,873,158 of JAGPOW010003316.1, forward strand.
ATAATTTAATGAATGATTTGGATGATGGAAATAAGAACATATTATCAAATTTATGGATGATAAATGCCAACCTGGAGGGAAAGAAATAATTTGGGAGGATGGTACCGAGTAACCTCAATGGAATACAAAATGCACAAGTACAAAATGAGGAATATTTGGGTAGGCAACTGTTGAAAAAGATGTGTTGGATATAAGGAACCAGAAGCTGCGTATAAGTCAAGGATGTAAAAGTACTGCAAAAAGGTTAATAAGATTTTGGAGTCTATTAACAGAAGTATCATACATGGAGGTAATTATTCCATTTAGTCACTGTGGTTAAGTCCTTAGCTAGAGTACTATGTCCTTCTCTGAACATCAAACTTATGATAGATGTATACAAAGTTCAGGGGCTTAGGGGAGAAAACCAGAAAGATAAGAGGATTAAAAAAGAAGGCCTATTTGGATAGGGGGAAAGAACTGGGTTTGCTTAGAAGAGGCATATATCAGGTTGTTATAAAGGGGACAGATATTAATTGTTCTCAGTGAGCACGTCTATATGAGACACTAACTGGGAAAAAGCGTAATAACACTGTGCATCACAGCACTGACAGTGTTAACATGCTACTATGCAGTATTATTAGGCTACTGCGCAGTAGCGTCACTAAAAAGCTGTTTGCCAGCACTGCTGAAACTCTTGTTACTACACGTTTATTTAGTACTTGGTTATACAAGTACTAAATAAATGTGCAGTAACCACTGCTCATTAATGAACATGTAGACATACCCACCGTCTACTGTGAGTAGGATAAGACGTAATTATTTCATTTTGCTGCATTCATACCTGCATTTAAATTATATTAGAAAAAATGCTTTAATTAATAAGATACTTAAAGACTGAACATGACTACTTCAGCACTGAGAAATCCCTTTCATTGGAGTTTTTCAAATTTCCAGGTTAAGCAAGCATTTGGTTGGATATGGTCTAAGTACTTCATGCAGTGGAAGGAATTAGATGATCTTTTGAGTATTCCTCCAATCCTATATTTCTATGATAGTCCTTTACCTTCATCCTCTTAGCTCTGTCATAAAACTTCTATGTGACTGTGGGCCAATCACTGATTGCTTCCTACCTTGCTAGTTGTTATGCCTATTAAAGGATGATAAAAGTTCTGGTGGTGGTAAGCACTGTAGGAAGCCTTCAAAATACAAACACCATAGAAATTCAAAGTTTTTCTCATTATACATTAAATGAAAAGTTATTTATGCTATAATGTATTAGCTATAGCTACAAATTAAAGAGTACCGACTGCCTAATGTATGTATCCATCTATAAATATACTATGCAATAAAATAATAAGTAATCTGCTTTAATTATATCTTAGCCCATTAAAAGCTAACTGAACACATTTTGTACCATGTAATCAATAGAATTAAATCATTTGCATTTCAGTGTTTAGAATTTATTTTTGAGATGCAATACTTGGGGCCATAATAATCTCAAAATTGTGCTACACTGGGATTAAAGGATAAATTGCAGCAATACATGTTTAATACCTAACTATACAGCTTCATGTTTTATGAGAGATGAAAAATGCATTCTGAAAAAGATGGTTTTGCATTAAAACTTGTCTTATTGTATTGTATTTTTATAGAATAAGTATAATTTAATGAATGCTAAATTATTAGTATGTTGCCTGTTTTGTACGCTCCAGCCTATATCTTACTCTTCATGATGACCTCAGAAGAACATTAAGATTGTAAAGGCAAGTATTCAAAAGTTGGGAAACTGCAGGATTAAGATCACTTAGTCTCCACTTTTTCAGCCCCTTTGTCCATAGGGATTATGGACATAGAGAGTCTTTAATTGCATGTTCACATAGTATCATTAACCCACTACTCCTAGCAATAGAAAGGATGAATGGTGCAGAATGAATAGAAGGGAAAAGAGGGTGGTACTTTAGAGACTACCTGGTTCAGTGAGCAATGAACTTTCATCGTCAACAGCCTAATTTGTCAAATGCTGCTACATTAATTACCTTCTACCTTGTGCCTGATCTTAGACTAACATGGCTAATCACCTTTCTACTCTTGTAATGAGCAATATTCAATATTTTGGCTTCTTTCCATTGTTTACTATGTTTCTCAATGCCTTATTTACAACATGGTATTTACTACTGGATCTGAAGATAGGATTATTCTTTTCATAGTATCATAGTATCTAGGGTCAGAAGGGGCCTAAAGCAGGCGATCTAGTCTGACCCCCCGCCAATGGCAGGAAACGAGTGCAAGGGTCACAGGACCACAGCCAAGTACCTATCTAATCTACTCTTAAAGATGCCCAAGGTAGGAGCAAGAACCACTTCCCTAGGAAGCCGGTTCCACGTCCTAGCCACCCTAACTG
>JAGPOW010003316.1:177875637-177900595 GCA_030014935.1 Caiman crocodilus
TCCCCCCTCAGCCTCCGTTTACTGAGGCTGAACAGGTTCAGGTCCCTCAGACGTTCCTCGTAAGGCCTATCCTGCTGCCCGCATATCAATCTAGTGGCCTTCCTCTGGACCCTCTCGAGGCCGTCCATGTCCCTCTTGAAGTGCGGCGCCCAGAACTGGACACAGTACTCCATCTGTGGCCTGACCAACGGCGCCTAAAGGGGAGAATCACCGCCTTGGACCGGCTCAAAATGCTTGCATGGACTTTTCTATTTGGTTGTCAAGATAGAATGATATTGATTCAGAAATGTTAATGAATCTTTCTTTTTAAAATGATCATTTTACAGATTGGGAAGAAACAGAGGGAAATTAAATTGAAAAGCTTTCAGTAATTTGGGGTGCCTTAATAGAATTGCTTAGACCCCATTTTTTCAGAGTACTTAGTTTTCATATTTTTTGTTGTTAACCCATCTTGTAAAAAAGTATTTTATCTTGAAAACATATTTAAAAAATGAGACCTGTTTCACTGTTTATTCAGATTCTACAATAGTTTTCAATAGCACAAAGGGAGAGTTGCTGTTTTCTGACCTCTCAGTATAATTAAATAACGGGTCCAGTTGTGAGGGCAAAGCACACAGAAAAAAGGATAAGAATGTGCTATTCAAGGTCAGAGTTCCCAACCATTACTTTACTTACACATTGGGAGCTTCTCTCATCCACACCTCTTCCTATTGCCAAGAGGTGTTAAGTGGCTTAGTGTAAATGAAGCAGCTCCTCAAAGATAGGTTTGAAATGAATTAAAATAAAAGCCACGTTATTTTGCTCTGAAATGAAAGTCCTGGACTAAAACAGCAGAGATAAGCAATGTTCAGTTAATTTTTGCAAATTATTTGCAAAATATTATTTTTGCATTATTTGGCTTTGTGAACAGAATACAAAGGAAATTGGGTTACTGGGTCAACTGCTATAGATCAGTATTATGTGACAGATACTGTTCTCCTCTCCTTTCACCTCACTCAGAATTTCCATAGTATCACCTTGCTCATTCTTCAGTCCCTTGTAGGTCTTTGCTTTTGTCTACAAAGTTCATGAGATTCACTCCCTGAGTGATTTAGCAAGGCCAGTACTCATACTGGGGCTGGCTAGGAAACATTTGCATTTTGAAAAAAAAAAGTAGGTAGATTTCATTCTATGTTTCTGTGAAAATGAAACCTGATTCCATTCAGGGGGTCTTGTATGGATTTCCCTTCTGTCTCCTTCTCTCCCCCTCCCTCCCCCCCACACATACACAATGGAGCAAAAGATACCCTGGAATAGTCAATGGACCCATGGCTGGGTTACACTCTATGATTTGTAAGACCCAGGCTCAAATACCAAATCAGCCAGAGCAGAACAAAAACCTTGGTCTGTCCCATGCCAGAAGAATATTTTATGCTTCAAGCCATAAAATCCATGATCTGGAAACATTTTTTGTCAGAACAGATATATTTTTGTAAAAATAACTGGTTTTTAATTAATTGGAATATTCTGACAAACCTCCCTCCTCCCCAAAAAACCCTATTGCTTTGAAAAATTGCTGACTGCTGTAGTCAAGATCTGGTTGCCTGAAAGCTTGCCAGCATAATTCATGGCTGTGTTGAGTTAGTGTTGTGGCAAACTGTGTAGTAAATAAACAACAAATATTTATGGTAATAAGAAAGGCTTCAAAAGATTCAGGACCAAAATGTGCACATAAGGATAACCACATAATTCTACTAATGTTGCTCTTGTCTTTGATACCTATTTCTGTCCTTTTTATAACACTCAGCACATTGTCTTCAATTAGACCAAACTCTTCTGATATCTTTTTATGGGTAGGTACAGTATCAAAAACAAGAGAGTTTTACATTTAATTGAGTTATTGATCATCACTACTACAATACATAAGGTAACAGAAGCACCGCATTATGCTGGGATCTGTGTTCTGTACTACAGCATGTTATGCTGGGATCCTGCCAGGCTGTAAGCCAATTAGGGTCAGTGGAGATCAGCTTTGTGCCTACAGGGAGTGGTTCTAGCAACTCACCAAATGGTTTAGAGGAGCAGCAGGGAGTATGATAGCAAGAATAATAAGACTGCCCAGGGTTCTTGTGTTCATATAAGAAATACAGCATGAAAAAATGAATGAATGAGTCTGTAGATTTCAGCTTCATGTCCTGTTCAACAACACTGTTTCCCACTTGTGATATTTCCAATGCCAGTACTTACCCAGAGGGTGTCAGCTTATCTGCTGGCCAGCATTTGTATGTCTGCAAATGACAGCAGGGATAAAGACCAACATTTGGGCATGTGGCTGCTGGATTTCCAAGCTTTGCCCTCCAGCATTTATTCTAAACATAACACAGCGGGAAAAATTCTACAGCAGGGACAATTCAGTTTCCTTTACAGGAAGCAAATTGGGAGACTCATTCCTGTAAAAAAGAATGAACACTGGGTGCTAGTGCTTATAAAGGGGATAATGAATGATCTCTCAATGTCCCTGGAAGAAGTCAAGTAGTACAGATATGGCAATAATCGTCAGTGACCAAAACTGCAGAAAGACAAACACTAAGGGAAAATTTTCAAGGCAGACATACCAGGCCCTTCAGTGGCATGTTCAGACATAAAAACTGCATTATGTTATCTGGATTACAGGTAATATTTCAGGTTGACTACTTTTAAGATGCAGAAACAGGTATAAAGCCTGACCTTTAATTTGCTTGAAAACAAAGTCTATCTGGCTACCCATGACAGCACAACATAGAATGTGTAGACAAATTTGGTTAGATTGGGCTTGGGTTAGCCTGTCTACTTAGTGCATCCGTAACTAAGTTAGATTGGGCCAGCCATACTTTGCCCAGTCTAAAATCCGTGAACATATGTACTGCTTGGCACATAAAATCAACCGAATCTGAGTTAGGTCTATCTAAGTATAATGTCTGTACATAAAAATGTATTCTCACCTATACTGGCTGGGAAGACTTGAAAGGTAAGAGGACGGTGACAGACAGATTGGCAGCAGGTCTTCTTGAATTTACTACATTCTCCAAATTTCCTTTCAGCCCCATAGTGTGGCAGTGCTAATTAGCCGAGTACAGTGCCATGTGAATATGGCTGCATTGCTTTTGGTTCAAAATAAATCACTGTAGCTTGACTGAGGGCATCACTACCTAGCGCGGTGATATTGCCTAGTAGGCATGCCCTAAGTTTCAGCCATGTATACTGCAATTAGAGCTTCATTTCTTGTGTGTCATGGGCTACTATACTCCTCATGTCCACATATCCCACAGGTGAAAATCATGGATTTAACTATAGAAATAAAATACCATCAGCTTCTTTCTAGAAGCTGTACTGAATTACCTTTAAAATAGGTCCTAAATATAAAAACTTGAAAGATCAAAGCAGAATGTTTCACAATAAAATATTTTAAAGAATTTCTTCACTCAGATAATTCTTAGAGGAAAAGTAGTCCTGTAGGACTGAGAAAACTTAAATTCAATTCCCAGCTTTGCTCCAAAATGTTTGTATTCACTTGAGCTAGTCATTTAGGCCTCCTTTTCCATATCTATACACAGAGATGACTAGTTTGCTGTGTTTCTGCTGTGCAGAAAGCAAGCATAAGCAGGGGCAGAAGCCAGGATAGAAGCCAGGACAACACTACCTTGTCAGATGCTCTGACATAGGAAAAGGACTTTGACCCTGTCAAGAACAGGCTGACATGTGCACTGAGCAACCTCTCAGTTTATTACAAAAAGAATCAGTTTATCACACCAACCCAACCAAAACACAGGTCCCAGCCTTTCACCTGTCACAGAGAAGCCAATCAGAAATTAAACATCATCTGAGGTGGCATCCCATCGACTAATCATCCAAGCCCCGTGTACTTGGGGATTACACTGGACTGAACACTTACCTTCAAGGTACGTGTAGAGAAGATGAAAGGGGCAGTCAGTGCCTATAACAACATCCTTCAACAGTTGGTCTCCTCAAAGTGGGGAGCAAACCCAGCTACATTATGAACCACTACTATTACCTTGTGCTACTCCATTACAGAGCATGCATGTCCAGTATGGGAATGACTAGTTTATACCAAGAAACTAGACCCAGTTGTAAACAACAGATGTCATGAAATAACAGGATGTCTAAAGCCAACACCAAAGGATAATGTGTACTTACTGGCTGGCACTGTACCACCTAATATCAGAAAAATGGTAGCAAGTCAAAAAGAAAAATGGCAGATGGAAAATCCCAGGCATCCCCTCTATGGTCACACACAAGTAATCAAACAGCTTAAAGTATGAAGGAGTTTTGTTACCAGTGTTGTGCCCTTGGGCATGACAGCTGACAGGATGCAGGATGGAAAGAAAGATTGTGTGCAATCTGATGCCTTGAAATGAACCTGGAACCCCAGAAGGATCTTCTCAACTTGGTCAACATTGCAATGCTTGAATTGCCTGTGCACAAAAAACTGGATGATCAAAAATAAACATGATCAAATGGGGCTACTCTAATGAATATGTGCGAGTGTGGCAAAGTGCAGACCATGGAGCACCTGCTTGTTTGTCAACTCCTTGGTAAGACCTGCATAAAGGAGGACATTGGTGCAGCAATGGAAAGAGCCATTGCTTGTGCACAGTTCTGGAAAAAACATGTAGTTTATGACAAGGATGTGCGAAGAAGAAGAACATAGCATGCTATGACAGATGCTGTGACCCAGCATCTGATTAAGTAGGCTTTTGCTTATGAAAGCTTATGCCTAGGGACTTACTCAAATTGTGGCCAGGCAGTCTGCTGGGGGAAAATGGGGAAGGAGGCTAGAGCACATAGGGGAGGAGGCAAGATAGCTGTTTCCCCCATCTCTTGCCACTGGTTGGCTGAGAGGGCTGCCTGTCATGCAACCCTGCCCCTCTCCACCAATCAGTGGCAGGGAGCACAGACACTGGAGCTCCGTGGCCAATCAGCAGTGAGGTACATAGCTGCTGTGATAAGCCCACAAAAATGGCATCCAGCTCTGCAATCTGCCCATGAAAGTAGCTGCCTGCCTGTTCAAGTTGGATAGACTCCTACGTATGCCTCTTTCAACCAGTTAGTTTTTAAGGTACTAACCTGCTCTGGGTCCTATCTGAAAAACAGGAATGTTGTAGGTTTTTTCCTTCCAGTGCCAGTCTCATCTACTCAGACAGATTCATATGCAGAGATATTAAGGCTAGAAGGATCTATTACATACCTAATATGACTTTTACAGGTACAGGTCATCAAATTATACCTCTGTATTTCTTTACTAATCCCATCCAGCTTTGACTTGAACATCACTTCACAGTTTGTTTCAATGGTCAATCACCCTCAGACTTAAAAATGAGCACTTTATTTCCAGTCTGATCTTCAGCTTCTAGTCAGGGGGTCTTGTGTGGCTTTTCCTCACTGACCTGTAAGCACAAAGAAGTCCTGATCTCAGTCATAGCATTTAGGCATCACTGTATTAAAAATAGAAGAAAAATACAATATATTGCCCTGTTACAACAATAATGGTTAATGGAGAGACGGGAGCAAGGAGAATGGATGTGAGGGTTAAAACTAAGGGATTTTTTTCATTAGTCGCCCATAAATATTCCATTCAACCTTCTATAAATATATAAACTTGACTATTATCATTTGGCAAAGAGGAAAAAAATAATGGTAAATGTCAAATTACAGGAAGATTGGAACTTGCTCATTATATGTGTACAGAAGATATTTCCTCAGCAATGCTAGCACCAGAACACAGCAAGAGTGGAAGAAAAACAATCACTATAATAACCCAGTGGTCAAAGAAATTAATTCTAGTAGAAACAAAAAACCACTTTTAACTTCTATTATCCTTTCTGGCATTAGATGCTATTTTTATGCAGAGTTACTAAAATATGCTAGTCACCTGATAGAAAAAGAAATAACTACTAATGTATTTAACTCTTTCAGTGTTGCAGTCAAATTGGTTTGGGCTGCTTTTTCCTTTCTGATGTTCTCCAAATTAAAATACAGACTTTGAATACGTCTGAAGAGCCTGTCCATTGTAAAAGACAACAGATGAGCTGGGCATGGCGTAATATGCAGGGCCAGCTTAAGAATTTTGTTGCCCATGGCAAACAACATTTGCTGCCCTCCCTTTTCCTTCCAGGAGGAGCTTATGGTGGTGGCACCATGCTGAGTCTGAACCTGGCCAAGTTTGTGAGCTGCCTATCCACCCAGAGTGATGGTGCACTGCCTGCCTGCTCACAGCATTGTTCTTGCCACCCGCTATAATTTGGTGCCCTTGACAGCTGCCTGTGCTGCCTGTACATTTATGCTGGACCTGATAATACTTCTTAGGAAATGTGCTGGTTCTTGCTATTACCTTTAACGGAAAGGAAAGTTATCATGGTGCTCTTTTAGTTCTGCAAGACTACTGTGGGGATCCTGGACTGAGGGACCTTCACCCACTACCCATATAATCCACTTTTAAGGGCAGTGCACACTGCTGGGAGTCTGTCTGCAGATTCATCTTCTCATCATTTTCCTACCAGCTTGCATGCTGACAGCTAGAGGGGAAAGGCTCTTGTGCAGCAGTCCAGGCTAATCTTGTACATCTATGTGAGATGCATGTCTCTTTTCCTTGTTGTGCAGTCAGTTATGAAAGTCCATTGTCCTACCATGGCTAAGACACAGAAGAGAATAATATGGCCAGCAATTGCATCTAGCTGCCTCTGACTCTCCAGACTAAACAAGCATATGCAACTGGGTTGACTACGGATCTCCTCTAGTACTGTCACCTAAGCACCCATAGCAAGATTGATTAACCACTTAGCTACTCTGTGCCTCTATAACGCAGTACAGACTGTATATTCAAGAACAAAGAGAAACATTACTAGACAGGGTAAAATGATTCATGCACAGTTAAAAAGAAGAGCATCTGGTTAACTGCCATCATATTATGGGTGTATATATAACCATGGTGACCTATCAGAGAATAGCTGCTGTTGATCATTGCTATTGTAATGCATAGCAGAATTAGAAACAATAATACTGCTGTCAGTTTACAGAGCATTTTACAGCACAGTAGTATTGTACTTAAAAGATACCATTATCCCAGCACCCCATACTATATACCATTTCATGTATTTCTGTCAAAAGTAACAAACACAGTTCTGATGAGGATTGAGTCATGTCATATGGCTACAGCGGATGAGAGTCAGCAGAGTCAAGCTGTTCACTAGAATGCCAAGAACTGTGTGAGAATTTACTGAAGAGCTCAACCAGTCATTTTAAACTAAATACCATTCTCCATGTATAATCAAATCTTATCTTCAAACTACTTCTATTAAGCACCTTCCTAGCTATCAAGTGGAATTATGGATTTCATTTGGTATTTCCCAATTTCATCTTTTTTGTGTTTTTGTTTTCCTTTTTTATCATGTTTAAGACATCTTTCCCTGACACCTTCAAAAACATATATCAATATTTATAGATAATTTGACTTGAAATTAAGTAGCTAGTTTTGGCCAATAAGTTTGAAAGTAATTCAATGAGCAACTCATAGCAAAACCATCTGTTTAATATTTTTCCCCCAGAAAAATAGGGGTGTCAGTAAACAAGGTTGTTAGCCTTTTGGATAAAGGCTTTACAGTATTTGTAATACAAGTATTAACATCTTAAAGGGCAAAATTTTTCTCTTTAATGGAAATGAAAAAAAAAGAAATGACAGGTTCAACAAGTTTTTTTTTAAAATCCAAATTAGAAAAGGTCATTAGTTATTTGAACTAATTCATTAATTAAAATGAGTCATTTGAAATATTTAGGCAGCTCTGATTTGCATTTCAATTTTTAGCCATTGGGATATTTGCTTATCATCTAGACTGTGACTCAGTGATCTGTATTAATTAATATTGCTGTGTTTCATCCTGTGTTTGACTGTAATCTTGCCTTTTCTTTTAATTCTTGCAGGTGCAGATTTACTACAGTCCTACCCAAGAATATTGTTATTTTTTCTTTGATGATTATTTTAGATGACAGATTAATATTCCAGAGAGGTACCAGAGTGCAAATGGGTTAGACCTACTCATTCATTCACACTGCAGTTTGCAGAAAGCAGTAAAGAGCTTCTACCCATTTTATGAATTATGGGTCTGTTCCCAGTGAGGTCAAAACTGTCCATTTCATCTTACCAAAGACATTCTCTCCTTCTTGAGATTAAATTGTCCAGGATATATTCTGTAAGTAGCTGCAGTGGAACATTCCTAACACGCTTTGTATATTGTCTGTCAAGTGTCTATTCTTAATGAACCCAGGATGATCTCTGTTTATAAAAAGAGATAGTGTTTTATGAAGCCTATTAACTAGAACTGTAGTTAGAATTTTTACATCCGTATTTAATAGCAAAATAGATCTACAGGATTAGCATACCATTAAGTCTTTTCCAGGTTTAGGCAATAACATGATAATAGCATCGCACATAGAAATGAGCAGCTTTTCTCCATTTAATAGTCCATTAAATGTATCCCTTTCACTATTAGTAGTATTAAAATTGTAATCCTAATTGCAATCTCTAAGCAAAGTCCCATTGTGCTAGGTGCTGCACAGTTAGAGGAGCTGTAGATATAAATTAAGATGAACAGCAAATGGGGCAATCATTAAGTAGGAGTAAGGGAAGAAGGATGAGAAAAAAGCAATAAAAATGTATTAACATAAGTCAACTGTGTTCACAGCTAAAATGTTTAAAGTTTTTTTATTGTTTAATTACAAGTTATGACTTATATGAATAAGTTAACATGTTTTCATACCAATTTTGTAAGCTGAGATGAGGTTCATGACCTACTTGTGGAGACCTATTTGTGTCAAGCTTGTCACAATTCTTATACTATTAACAAACAGTAGAGACCTAGACAATGTACCCTGCAAATGCCAGAGGGGGCTCATGGGAAAAAAAGCACAAAAGTAATGTCAAGTGGTTGTTAGCACCTTCTTATGAAATTTCATCAGTCATTCAAATTCTGCAGAGGGTCCTGAGGATAAAAGGCACTATTTTGAGTAGCCTGCCAGCCTCACCAAGAGCAAATAGCATCCAAGTTATTATGCCTGATTGACACAGTTACTCATTCAGGGCTCCTACATTCAGCACACCGCATCTATTCAATCAAAGCAGCACTGTCTGAAGCTGGGATGCTGATTATCTCAGTCACAATCTTATTACAGTCAGACTCTTTGTGGGTGCATATATTAGAAAGGATTAGTGAAGTCCCAGCAGGAATGTGCGTTTCCCCAAGGACAAATTGCAGTTGCACACCTTGTGCCACTCCTGGGGAGCACCCGTGCTACATGTGCTCAGGTGTGCAGCAGGTTACCCTGGGTGGGGTAGAGGAGGCTGAGGCCAGCAACTGTGCTGGCCCTAGAAGACTTACCTGGGGTCCTGGGAGCTGTAGCTGTGGCCCTCCTGCAGTTAGGAGCCTGGCTGGCAGCTGGAGCTTGGCTCTGGCATTGAGTGACATGTGCTGCTGACACATGCATAACCCCACTTTTTCTGTCATGGGTTTTTTGACCCCAGGATCTCCTATTACACCCTGCGAAGTGGCAGCACGGGGAATGCCTGCATGCACATTACGTGGTGCCACAGACAGGTCTGCGGTGCCACACGCCACTCATCTGCACTTGTCTGGATGCACCCACAGGGAACAAACTTGAATATTAGTGTTGTGGTTCCATTGAGGGCAGAACCTACAAACTGCCATAAAACAGCATAAACCAGTCCCAACTCTAAGAGACTGACCATCAGAAAATACCTCTCTTTTTAGGAAGCTTTGGAAAACAGTAGCATTTGTTCTGTATGAAGAAAGAGAAACCTCTCTTGTAGCCATGTATAATTCCCCTGCATTTGTAGGCAGTCTCTCTCTCACTAAACCACCAAATTCCCAGTTATGGAGCCCCCCTGGGCATACTTGAGGGCAGTGGGACGGGGGCGAGTGACAGCTTTGTTACCCCTCCTCTCTCTGTTCCTCCTGCTTGCCACTTAGTCTAAACGAGGGGCAGGCAACCCTTGCCATGAGTGTCAGAGCCTGGCACACAATGGCATTTTGCTTGGCATTCACACTTCAGAGTGGATGGCAGGGAAGAGGCCAGGGTTGCACTGCCACAACAAGGATTGTGTTCCTCACAGCTCCCCCACCATCCTCCCCTAGCATACCAGCATCTTACAAATTGAGGTTGCAGGTGTTTTTGGTGCTCTGCCCAAAAACATTGCTGATCCCTGGTCTAAATGAAGTCTGTGAGACTTCTTGTGGTTCAGATCTGATCTTGAGGAGCCCTGCAATCTGGATCTGGCCCAGGGTGCAGGTGAGTTTGTTACATGTCAGCTTTTATATGCTGCATGTTAAGAGGATGTACACAGGCCATTAACACAGGACAAGTGATGTCCTTGCTGTTCCTGGCTTCACTATGAGCAGAATGAGTTCATTTTACTTCCCTGCCAGAGGTGCGATTAGCTGGAATAAAGGGAATTTGAAAACATTACTATCTATTCACGTGGGCATTTTATGTTTTTTATTCTATGCATTACATGCTTGGTAACTATAGAAATAAATAAGTAGATTTGTTTTGAGGAGACTGTCTGTGTAGTGTCATGGGAAAGGCAAACAGAATCACTCAAGAATTCTCTTACAGGTGGCAGAAGCAAGCTGGGCTGATATCATTAATATCATTGAGGACAGGAGGTGCCAGAGTCTACCCACAGATCTAAATAAAGATAAATTGAATAATGTGGTTGCATATATAGTGAGGTGTCAGAAGCAGGCCTGTCATGTAGGGAGTTTACTGGAGGAAAACTAATGGGGGATCTATGGTGGAAAGAACTGGGCAGCAGGGAGTGAGGAATCTGTTATGCAGATCAGCCTGTTGCCATGATAGATGGCATGTAGCTGTCTGAGTCATAGGAATATAGGAACAGAAGTCTAGTCCCCTACTATCACAGGTAATCATGCCATACATGATTATTCCTCATAGTCAGGGTACATCTTCTTGGTAGACATCAATGAAGTATAATAATACCACCTGGCTTGCTCAGAAGCAGGGTATGCTAGCCTGGGCAGAGGGTAGTGTGAATGCAGATTTGCTGCTTCCAGAGACTTATTCAGATATGGCACTTCACAGCACTGCTTTGTCCCCTGAAGACAGACTCTCAGAGGATCAGATTCTCTTACGCACTTCTTGTTGCACTCAAGTATCTCCAAGGGAGTGGACTATTACTGAGTCTTCATTGCTAATAGGGTCTCCAGGACCAAATAGACAAGAGTCACCTCTCATAAGTTTATTCTCCACAGCCCCTGATACAAGGGACCTACAGAGGTCAGAAGGGAAGTAAAGATAATACAACATGCTTTAGCTAGTCTCTGATTACAGATGGTTCCTTGGGAACCAAAAAGGCTCTGAAAATTAGAGCTTCAGAAGCTAGTGTCTTTTGCTATTTTCTTCAATCTCCAGGAAGCATACCTGGGAGGGGAGTTAGGGCAGAGTGGGGTAGGGGGGAAAAATTAATTTATTTCACATGTCTGCAATGTTTATGGGGAAAAAAAACCCACAGCTATAGAAACAATTGTTGGGATTAATAAATGATGCATGTTACAAGGTATCCACAGCTGCTGTTTAAGTAGGGTATTTCTTTTCAATATTCCCAGTGCTGTTTTTTACATATGAAATTGAGATAAAAATCAGAATTCACCAGGCATACAGTAAAGATGATACATTGACCCTGATTTTGTTGCTATTCATATTATTCCCTATTCACTTTCTTTTCCAGGTTTAATCTCCTTTACATTATTGGACTTTCAATCATCTGTGACTCTGCCCCTTAATACATTTCCCCCTTTTTTTGTTCTTCAGTTTATTTTCCTCTGAAGAGGTCTTCCAAGATGTGATGTCAAGTTAACTAGAATGAGAAAGGAGGCCATATGCTACATGCATGCACACATATAAATATACTATGCAATGTACATAGGGTTTTGACAAGCAGTTCTCCCACATTTCAAGAGTTGCTGTTATAAAAGCATTGTGTATCCCATTAAACTGATAATTCTGCTGCAATATAAAACCAATGCTTTTGTTTGTGTTTCTACTGATCTGTATTTCACTCATTCTGTCTAGTGATGTTAAGTGATTAAGCGCTGAGGCATGAGATCCTCTTAGTTACTTTGATCCATACGTCCAGATTCTCCTCTAAACTTATCTAAAGTTATAAGCAAGAACAACACAACATGTGACACTATGTTTATAACAAATGCTCCACAATCTTTCTCCTCATCCTTCATATTTCGGTCAGAAATTGTTCCTTTTTGGGTTGTTAACAACTTATCATAAATAGTGAGAAACTGACTAAGCTGCTGCACATTGACTAGAGTTAGTTAAAAAAAAATTCCATTAACATTGTTTTCTGGTTTAAAATGTTCAAGTCTTCCATGAAAGAAAAAAACCTAATTCTCTACAACGTTGACCCCAATCCAACAAAGCGCTCAGGCACCTGGCTAATTCACCGAAGTGAGTGTAGTTTCACATTAGGCATATGACTGCTTTGCTGAAACAGGCCATTATGACTAACACTAACTCAAGACAAGTTAGGAAAGAAAACACAGCAATTCCTCTGGATAATACTTTTCAACTTCAAAGCACTTTAGAAACCATAGCTAATCAATCCTGACAATATCCCTGTGAGGTAGGTAAACCCCATATTTATTTATATAAGCTGCAGCAAGATAGGCAGAAAAAAATAAGTTCAAGGCCATAGAGTAAATCAATCAGAGCAGGGGTAAGAACTCAAGAGACTCCTGGCTTCCAGTTCTGTACTCCTACATGTTGGCAATGCCGCTCTGTGTCAGGATAACTTTGCTCTTCGATCTTCAGGATCAAACTTGAAATGGAATTATGGGGGTAATCCTGACAGGACCAACTATAAAAATACTAATTTGGGGGCTATATAATTCTCTAGAATGAATCTGATCCTGATTTAAGGCAAATGTTTTTACCCAAGAGCTTTTCCCATTGTTCTTGGTTAGCTCAAACAGAGCTTTTTTAGAGAGATTTGTTTTTATGACTGAACGTTTTGTTTTTTTAACTTGACTTTCTTTTTTACATGATCAGATCGCACAGAATGTATAATGGCTAAGCTCTGGTACAACATTTATCTTCACTTTTGACAGGATAGTGATAACTTAGTTATAGCTAGGGATGACACTTGTAAGTAGTATAAGCAGTCTGAACAGCAAAAGATAAATGTTGCATTCAATCTCAGCAATAGTACAGCTTCTTTTTACTTAAGAGTTTGCGCTATAAAACTTGTTTCAAACTAAATTTAGCACAAATGGAACATTGTTATCTAATGGGAGCCACTTCCCAATTCTGGTACAGTTTAACATGCCCCTTAGGTAAGTGATTTTATATCAGCTTTGCAGATAGGGAAACTGGAGCATCAGCATTATGAGGGCTACATACTCTTTTGAATAGCTGGACATGAATATTTGTATGAATTCTGAACACAAAGCTAACGCCATTTACTTTGCTTACTCTTCTAACTCTGTCTCAATACTCCCACCCTTTGTATCCTTCCCCTTTTCTACCATATAATCTTCATCCACATTCTTCAGCCTTTCATATTAAGAGACTATTGTGGATATTATAATATGAAATGACTTTACAAGCTTTTCCCTTCTGTTCTTACAGCTTCCAAGGGGGACATTACAGGTTACCTTTAAAACATCTGAACAGCAATTAAAATGAGAACATTCACAAGTTAAAGGTATAACCCATTCTAAGTACCCTCTATGCATTTTAGAGTTGCACCACTTGAGGCAAGGGTTATCTCTGATATATTCTACCCAGGTCTAGGCAAGATATTGTTAGACTTCTCTGTTAAAATAAAGCAATTGATTTGCAGCCCTGCAATATCCCAGTGTGCATCACTTTCAATCTCCCAATCCTCTCTCCCCCAACTCTTGCTCCATGGGCAAACTTTCCCACCTTCTGAAGTCTACTACCCAGGTGGGTAGTACTGGCCACAAGCTAAGACTGTAGTCTGTGCCATGCAGGGAGCATACTGGTTCTCAGCTCTGTCCTGATTTGAGTACAGTGGAGTAGGAAATTGGTGGTCAGCATGGAAAATATACAATTAACTGCTTGTAACCCTTGTGAAGGGTGAATTGAATTTTCCACCATGTGGAACAGAAGCACAGCATGGGTTGCACCATTCCCAAGTGGACTCAGAGGAACCCTAGAGTGGCTCAACAGGGGTTTTTGGAGTGGGCTCCTTTCCCCTAGTTCCCTGGGCCAGAACTGTTCCCCCATCCCATCCAGCATGATCTTGGCTGCCCCAATCCAATCCTAACCCAACTGTATTTCATTGAGACACATGAAAGATTTTGGTCCTTTGTTTTTGTTTTAATATTTTTTTTCACTCTTTTCTCTTGACTTTTCACCCTCCTGATTCCAACTCCATATCATTTTTCAAGTTTTCTCTCCTCCTACCTGTGGCTCCAGGGTGGGTTCTGCTGCTATGGAGGGAGGGAAGGTGCAGCACCTATGTTGCTTTCTCTGCCTGTGAACTACAGGTCATCCTCCCAACTTCTTTTGGGTCCCAAAGAAAGGATAGGGCCTGGTTCCTGCTAGCTATGCCTTCTAGTGGTAAATCACAGTTATGCAGGTCTGAGATGGCATTAATCCTTGATCTGAGACTCTTCTAAAGTGGTTCTAACTTTAAGATGGACAAACATTCCAAGGATTTACTATGGTTTAAAGGTAAACTGTAATAGTATCCTAAAATGTCCTTATGCCACACAGTTTTATTTGCCAGTTTCCTCCTATCAAATGTGTTTTCTGCTCTCTGTTTACTCTGGGTCTTGTCTGCCTTTAAACCTACCTTTTCTGTTTTCATAAAGAAAAAAAAATCATGTTATAGTGGAGTAGCACATGGGACCTGCATCTGTAAACAGAAACTTGCATGTGTTCTGTGTTGCACCACCTCAGGTTGTTCCTTAGCTGTTCTTAACTGTTGTCCCTTGTTACTTCCAAAGATTTTTCACTTGTAGGAAAATCAACATGTTCCTTGTCCCAATAATTCCTGTGGTTGTAGTATCCAACTTACTATTAGTTTAACTTCTTATTTTTGTGTATTTGTTGGCTACCCTTCTGCTACTAGCAATGGAAATGTGCCAAACAGAGTAGTTCAAATCAATTTGTCTTAAGATTGTTAAGATTGTTGTTCTCTGTAACATTAATAGATTTTTAAGGTGAAAGTGATATGTCTATACATGCATTTAGTGTTAACTTGTGAATAAATGACTTGTAAGTAACCAGTGCTGAGCAAGCATTTACACGTGCAGGGAAACAGGACTCTTGGCTGCTGGAGGTGGCACAGGACTTCCTCCTAGGCCCAGGTGGGGACCTGCTGCTGCTGGGCAGTGGGTAGCTGCTGAGGGGCAGGTGGAACTAGGGGCAGGGGCAGGACGTAACACAGAGGTGACCAACAGGGCCAAAATGGTATCCAGCACCTGGCAGTTGTCAACCATGGCCTGCACTGCCCAGGCCAGGATGGCATTCTGTTCCTACAGGACCTCCATTTGCTTATACACACAGGCTAGGAACTGGGACCAAAACTCATGGTCCTGTGCCTTCATGAAGGTGATGCTTTCTACCTGCCACCTGTCTGAGTACACCACATCCTCCACCTGCTAGGCCCAAGTGACTCCAAGCCAGTACTCTAATGCCATGACCAGGCAGTCCAGAGAGAGTGTTCTGTCTGCTGTCCTCCTCTGGCAGAGCCAGCACATATGCAAGGTCCTGTCTGTGGATGGTTGCAAAACTGAGGCTGCATCTCAGTTGCCAAGGGCTGTCTTTCGCCCACAGGCCTTGTAGAGCCATGAGACAGGAACTGTTTGTGAGACTATGCAACATTTTAGATATAAGATGCTCTTTACCAGTGGCTGTGTGCACCCAGGGGTCTGGCATGCACAGGTGGCCAGGAACCATAGCAGAGCCCCCACCTCTGCTTCCTCCATGCAGGGTCCACAGATCACTGGGTTTTGGCTGCAGGCAGGCTGCCTTCCTTGTCCCATTCCCAGGGCAGGACAGGCCAGGCTCTTGGTAGCACCTGCTGCCAAAGCTCCATGCCCCACTCCCCATCCCCTTCTTCTGCATGCCAACCACTCTGATGTGCTGCCATCCAGCCCATGGCACCCAGGCTCAGGGGTGTGGGGCTCCCTGCCTGTACCCTCACCCTCCCTGCAGGGTCTTCTTCAGGGAATCCCACCATTCTGCCACTGTGCTCCCAGCATGTCCCTGCTGCACAAGCCCCAGATGGTGCATGAGGAGCTGTTTGCATGGACTGAGGGATGTCTGACCCACTACACTGCTACTGTTGATAGCCATGGTCCCTGGCACACCTGTGCACCTTCTGCAGGACTGTAAGCTATGACAGTGTGAGGGGAAGTGGGGCAAGCCTCGGCTACCCTGCAACCTCCGCCATGGCCTGGAGGGCTACCTGGCTACCCATGACTGTGCTACATGTCCCTGTGCCCTCCTGCACTGCTGAGGACTTTGTTGCCAGCATCAACACATTCCTCAGCATGAGAGGCCCATGCCCACCTAGCTGCAGGGTCACAGGCTGCTCAGTGAAGTTTGGCACTATCTCCTGCCTCCTTGTGTGTTGTTAGGGGGGGAACCTGATCCAGGAGTGGGGGGCAGGCTGTGTGGGCACAGGAGTAGGAAAGGGTCAGGAAGGGCTCTCTCCCCAGAGCAGGGTTTATCACGTGGCTGGGGCTGGTGGCTCCATGAGGTCATGGCATGTAGCTCTGATGGTGTCCTCAGATGGTGGGGTGCAGTGGATGCCTGACCAGGAGCCCCCCTGGGAGGAGCTGGTGCTGCTGGCAGTGTCAGGACTGGCCCCACCTTGTGGCAGGGTCTGGGGATGCTGAACTGGAGCTGGCCCAGGCTCCCTGAGCTACTGGTGAGGACTAAAGTTGGGGAGTTCAGTGGAATAGATTTCTGGATGCCCCAAAGGGCCCTGCCCCGTGCTGTGCACCTGCGAGCTCAGAGCAGGCTGCTGGGGGTGGGCTGAGGGCAGGTGGAGCTGGCCCTAGCAGCCAGAAGCTGCCTGCAACTGGGCCTGGGGCCGGTCAGGCCTGGCTGGAGACTGCAGAAGGCAGCAGTACCCTGCAGGTTTGGACAGAGCGAGCCTGGCAGGCATGCAGCTGTGCAGTGCCAAGCAGCAGTGCTGGGGTGCATGCAGGCTAGGGCAGCTGGTCTGCAACCTGCCCAGGGGAACACAAGGGCCTGGAGTGGTCTCAGGCTCCCTGCTGGTGCCTGGCCCAAGGGCTCAAAATTCCTGCAGGCTTTGAAAAGACTCAAGTCAGGGATTGCCATAGGAGGAAGCCCAGCCCTGGGGCAGGAGAGGCTCCCAGCCTAGAGCCCTGGACCTGGCCTCAGCCTCAGGCTGGCCCCCTAGTGGCAGGGATGACCTGAGAGCAGACTTGCTCTGGGGTCATATCTACAGGTGTGTAACTGTGCAGTAACTAATTGTGTATAAGCTTAGTACCTGCATTTTCAGGTATCAAGTTTAATCGCAGTTGGGAGTTTTAAACTGTGCAATAAGCATGTACATGTGCACACACTTACCGTGCAATAAACTGCTATTGTGCAGTTGAGAATCTTGTGTAGACACACCCAAAGTATTGTTAGAGCCTATAGTATCATTAGACTTTCTGATTGCTTCTATAATGTATACAATTACTCTCATACAGAATATATTCAGCAATATGTTGTTTGTCTAAACAGTGGTTGGCAACTTTTTTTTATCTGTTCCAGTTAGAAACCCTGCCTGGCTCCACAACAGAGACAGAGTGAGCTGCTTCACCACCCAGGGAGGGAGAAGGCAGGGGTTGGAGGGGTATGCTTACTGTGGTAGAGTTGGGGAGGTTGAGGGAAGGGAAAAGGAAAGAAATGAAATGAAGAGAAATTCTTACCTGCTCCAGCTCTCCCCACACTGAAGGCAGATAATTCTGCCATTGCTGCTGCTACGGTAGAGCTTGGATGGGAGCAGCATCATGATATGAATTCCCTGGAAGCCACCCCTGGCACCATGTTCACTCCCCACCACTATGGTATTGGGCATAGGGATTCATCTACACTTGGTGGGAGAGGGGCAGTACCATTCTGTTTACCTCATTAAACCCCAGTTATACCACTGAACTTGGGGCTTCACCTTCCCAGCTCCTATGTCCGGGCAGCACTTACTGCTGCTCCTACTGCAACAAAAATTTCTTGGGGCATTCAGGTACTCACCTCATAGTCAGCATTTGGAAGTGTTGATCTGCGTGCCTGCCTTAGTGATGCTACCAGCTGTGGCTAGATCCATTGGTTCTATGAGTTGGATCTAGCCTGTAGGTTGGCTGACTCCTGGTCCAAAACATACCTTTCCGAAAAGTATCTAGTCTTGAGCTGAAGTTAAGAAATGTGCATCTCATGTATCATTTGATATTTCTACATGGTCTTTCATGAGTGTATGCATCACTAAAAGGAGTAAAACAAGGTAAAATGCACAGGACTGGCCATTTGTGTATGCGTGTGTGCGCGCATGTGCGTGCTATTTTCACAGAGACAATAAGTTTCTTCATGGAGTGTAGAGCTCTGAAATCACTATACTTCTTCAGCCTTGCGTCTTAAAGCATCATTTGTATGAAATAATACTTTCTGAGAAATTAATTGCTTTTTGTGTTTAATTATTTCCTTCTGTTTTGCAGATAAGTCCCTCCATTTCTGTTTGAAAAATATTTTGAACCATAAGGCAACACATGGTCTCTTTCAAAACTAACCCAAACTGGGTCTCTCTCAAAACTAACTCCTTTTCATTTGTTCTTCCAGCTCAAATGATCAATTCTGAATCAGAATAATAAATATGAATACACCCCTTTAAAGTGCCTGGGGGGTGAGGGAGAGGGCATCTACATGATCAAAGCTCATAGTCCAGATTTCTGGGTTAATAGTCTCAGATTTCTTCCTACTTGTGTTCTTTGGAAACTTTCTGCCTCTTTTTTCATATAATAATAAATAAATAAAATACTCAATTCACACAAGTATTGTCAGACTAAATGAGTATTAGTAAAAGGCTTCATTTGAAAGATGCATCAGGTAAAACAAAATTAGAAGAAACTGAAGCGGTCTCATACCAATTTTTCTGAGCAGGCACAAGTTCTATCCTGTAGCAATTCCCTTGACAGATATTAGAATTGTGTGTTGCCCGTTACAATAAAAATGGTGGGGGAGAAGGGGATACCTCTTCAGGATGCCTTCCTTTACTTTGATGGTGGGCCAGTCATTTGCTTCATAGATTGTAAGGCTGGAAGGGACCTTGGAAATATTGGGTCCAGGCCCCTGTACCAGGCAGGAAAGACAGGTGTGATCAGGTGACCCCAGCAAAATGACTATCCAGTCTCTTAAGATTTTCAGGGTAGGCGATTACACCACCCCTGGAGGGACCTTATTCCATAGTCTGGACACCCTGATTATGAAGAAGGTTTTCCTAATGTTGTGTCTGAATCTGTCTTCCAAGAGTTTGTGGCCATTACTCCTGGTTCTCCCCAAGGGCACCTTGGTGAACAGTTGTTCGCTGAGCCCCTGATGCACTTCCCTGACATAGTGGTAAACTGCTACCAAGTCCCCTCTCGGTCTTTTGTTTTTCAGGTTGAAGAATCCCAGGTCTCAGTCTTTCCTCGTATGGCTTGCTGTGTAAGCCTTCACCAGGTTAAAAGTAATTGAAATTATAGGAACAAATTAAGTAAATGGAAAACAAAAGAAAACAATGAGTTACAAAAACCCCTAAAAAATGCTATACTGAACCTGATACCAGAATGCCCCCCCAGGATTTTTTGCTGCAGTAGGAGCAGCAGTAAGTGTTGCCTAAACATAGGAGCTGGGAAGGTGTAGCCCCAAGTCCAGTAGTGTAACTCAGCCAAATGATATGCTGTTCTTTTATTGAAACCAGGACTGTAAGATTTAACTTGATTTGGGCTGGATAACAAAAAATATGTTTCATAAAAGCGGTCTTTTCAACTAAGAGGCTGGGTTCTTCTCAAGATCAGGGACATCAAAAGGACTGCCTGCAGAGTCAGAGTGGTTCACATTTAAACTGACAACATTAAAAGTCCTAACAAAGACTTTGGGCTTTTGCTGCATTTTAAATCCTGTAGTATTGCCTGATTTATTTGACCCTATTTAGGGGCAGAAAATATGGCAGGATGAAATCTTAATTGTTCCTCCTTTCCTGTAGCTCCTACATTCATCATTTTTCACAGAGATAAGAGTACTCCAGTAAAACACAACTAGTCCTTCTCTAAAGAAGCAAGTTCTTCAAGTGCCCTGTACCATATTCATTCACAACCATGCAAAGTAAGTATGGGCATGTTACGAAATCAGAACTGTCAAAATGTAACACTCTTTGCATTGACAGAGGGCTAAAAAGGTCTAAGGAGAATCAGGGACATGGCACTGATTTAATCCTGGCCTGCTCATAGATATCATATCTGTTTTAGTTTATCTAAATGACCATTAGACATTTTAGTTAGTCATATAATAGATGGTAATAGTTGTTCTCGTATAACGCATTTTTATCTTAATAAAACCAGTAAGTTCCCCAGCTTTCACCATGTATCACTATAGTTAGAAGGTTCTAAACCAGTGGTTTTCAACCCATAGTCTGTGGACCCCTGCGGGGTTTGCAAAAGATGATTATGTAAAAGATATGTGAATACTTCTGCTTACAATTCCAAGCAGTCCACACCTCCATTTTTACCGGACCACAAATAAAAAAAAGATTAAAAGCCATGGGTCTAAACAGAGGTTTAGGTTGTAGCCATGTTGGTCTAAGGACACAGGCAGACAAGGTTCTTTGGGTAAATCTGATATCTTTTATTAGACCAACTAGTTTATTAGATCAATTAGTTGGTCTAATAAAAAGATGTATCAGATTTACCCAAAAAAACTTGTCTGGTCTAAACAGACAAATTTGTGAAAGTCTCAGGTCTCCCCAGTTTAGTACTGAGAATTAAGAACAAAGAAATGGCAGCTCTGGGTTTAGGTACCAGGTTTGAAAGTTTTAGATAGACTGTTCAAAACTGCTTTATGTTACATATAGTAGCACCTCTTTTAAGAGGTATTGAGAACACCAACAAATCTGGATGATTGCTTAAGACAACCTTATTATCAAAAGATTGTTCTGTAATTATTATAATGTTAATTACTTGTCCTCTTCTTGATTATCTTTCTCTTTAAAATTCCAGACCTCATCTCCTTCTTATATGACAAGTCAGCTCCAGCATAATTTAAACAGAACTTTGATCTTGCCTAATTTTCTAGGAAGAATCTATTTCTCATTCCATGTAATTTAAGTAAAGGACACAGGGTTTTTATTCCCATGAAGAACCTTATTTTGGAAGCATATCATGACCCATCAACCATTTACATTTTATTTGTTTCCTTGTCTGTTGCCTCTGTCCTGATCCTACCAACTTCTCTTTCATATTCTTGTTGGGCCAATATACACAGGAAAATTCTGCTACAACATGTTTGTCCTTCGTATGCATTAACAGTTTTTTGTTAAAGGGTACATACAGGCATTTGCTGCACCTAGTCTATGTTCATATGGCCTACATCAAGCCTCATGAATGTAGACAAAGAGCAACATATACAGCTGTTCACTGTTCAAGGAACAGGGCAGGAAAACCAGAGTAAGTAACTGGTTGGGAGTGGGGGGCAGGAGGAAGTGGCTGGATTGGTAGGTGCTAGCAGGACTATGAGAGGTCATTGACAGGCCCATGGGAGGTGGGGAGAGGTAGTTCACTGGGGCTGTGGGGATTGGGGAGCCCAGTCAGGCTCAGGGGGTGGGAAGAGTATAGCAACAGGGCTCAGGTGAGCAGCCCTGGGCTGTCCTTGGAACATGTACTGGCATTCATTAGATCAGGCTAATCCATTCCCAATCCAAGTTAGTTCTCCTCCTCTGGTGAATTAACTTATATCTGGACCACCATTTTTTGCCTGCTTTAACCCCCCTGAATGCCTAAACAGAGGGCATTTAGATTGACCTAATCATAATTAGGTTGATATAAATATAACGCTTATACATGCTTTAAGAGTCACACTTGCTTTCACAGAAGGACAGTGTTACAAACTGGGTGTGCTTCTGTGGTGTTGAGATTTTGTCTTGTCTCCACTGTTTTGCCACTTGTCAACAAGCAAGAAACTAAAATTTGCCCATAGGACAACTTTCATTCCAGCAAACCCTAGTTCCACCTGCTCTCAGACTAGACCTTGGAGCTCCAGTAGAGGTAGTATGCCAGCTGATCGCAAATTCCCCCTTGGTTTGTGAAATATTAAAAGGTCCTCACCCATGCAGCAGTAAAAAAACCTGCAATTACCAATAGCTCTGAAAAAATCACCTTTACCACAAACAATCAATAAAGCAAATAAAGATAAGGAAAATAAATCATACAAACAGATTTACCTGTAGGCTGGAAAAGCAGAATGCAGGAAAATAATCATAAATATGGAAAAAAGATCCCATGCTGCTTTTCTTACTAAAATACAGCACCTCTTTCTGATCAGTCACACTCAATTTTGGCAGTATTTCCTGCAAACCCTTCTCTGCTTGCCAGGTGAACCAAAGGCCAGGGATCACTAAACAGTGCACCTTTTCTGAAGAAATTGCTTATGTATTTTATTTTTTTTGGTTGAATCCCCAAGGACTATGCATGCATTATGAAGATGACTTACTCCCCCTCAGATATGCATCTGTCAGTCATACCATGTCTGTGATATCCCTGATTTATGACTATATTTAAGAAAATGTATAAATATTTACATCCTCTCAGATGAACTGATAATCGAATTTCCTTACTTTAATAGTTAATGAGAGATATAGACTCTCTCTCTCTCTCTCTCTCTGGGATGCAAGTAGTCATTATCTGGGGTAGGGACTAGCATTAGCATTCAACTACTTGCCTAATTCAAGTTGTATTATAAAAATACAAAAAAACCCCAAACATACCAAATACAATGGTTCAGACAGACAAAAAATAATAAAAAAGTGAACATAACTTACTGCCAGCTGTAAACAGAGACCAAGCACTATGTTAGTAAATACAATACAGGAAAATTTCTATGCATGACACTCTCGTTTTGGCATGAAACTGTGATACGTAGATTAATTTAAGAGCCAAGTGCATCATTTCAGTTAGTGAGCAAATTTTGAGTTTGTTCAGTCAATAAGAACTTCTGCTACCATTCATTTACTAGTACACAGATAGCCCAGTTCATACATCTCACACCAATAAAAATATGAACAACTGCTGAAATCAGGACAATTGCACTCAGATTCCCAATAGGCCCCTGGATTTTTTGGTGTGATCTAGCCTGTTGACCTCTATATAATATACCCAGTACACCAGAAACACATTTAGGCTAAGAAGAGTAAAAAAACATGAGGTCTTTGCAGGTTAGTCTAAGCTGCACTGATTAAACTGAGAGACAATTGGACAGACATTCACTTTTGATTCAGGTAAAGCAGCCAAATGCCTGCAGTGGCTCAGGCCTGAAGCCAGGGGCCACTAAAGTACAGCTCTCTGGCATGTAGTTAGCATGGGCTGTGTGTTTGTTTCCTCTTCCTGCTGCCCCTGATGTCTCTGGGATTTGCAATCTAGACTTACAACAAAAGACCTCTGCAGGGTGGCTCATCACTTCCTCTTCCTGTTTTCAGATGCCTCTTGGATTTGTAGTCCACACTCACAGCTAGCAGTAAGTTTTTTAGCAGGGAAAGACAGCTCTGTACTTGGGGGAAGGGAAGTTTAACCCCCATCCCTGGCCTCATACTCCAGCTGGGTTTGCCTAAGGAGCTGCAGTCCCTGCCATTCCCCGCAGAACTTTTCTGCTGGAGTGGACAGCTTAGCCGAAGGCTAGAAAACATGATGGGGGAGTGTGATTCAATTTAAACCAAGAAGGAGTCTGGGACAGAAGTTCCATAAACTGGTTTGACCTAAATCAGTTAAGTCAGATACTACATTCAACCATGTGCATCTTAAACCAGTTTCAAAATGGCTGGAACTGCTTTATATGCACTGAACTTCTGTTCTGTTACAGGTTTAAAATCAGTTTCTGATCACTTAAACCACTTTAAGTGTAACTGTTGTCCCTAGTCCCCTAGTCCAACTAGGCACTTCAAATTAAAGAAAGTGTCTATGCATGCTAGTTGCTTTTCATTCTTATTTCTGTGTCTTTCCTGTGAAGTGTCAGCAAAGACTTGTCTAAATGTTTATAACAAAAATGTGTGTGAAGTCATAGGGGTGTATGTTGCAGCCGAGTTGGTGTAAGGACATAGGCAGACAAAGTTCCTTGGGTGAATCTGATATCTTTTATTAGACCAACCCAAATAGTTGGAGAACAGTTATTAAGCAAACTTTTGGGTTCAAAAACCCTTCATCAGGATAAGAAAGTATCAGCAGTTGGTGTGTGCTCTTCCTGGATGGAATGAAAAGTAAAGAAGCCAGAGGCTGGGCTGGGGAGTCTGTTGCCAGGCAGATTGTAATGTGTCAAAAATCCAGTGTTTATATTTAGTTCATGATTTTTAGTATCCAGCAGGTTGAAGAAATGGAGCTCATAGGCTCGTCTCTGGGAAGTGTTGTGTAAGTTTCCTTTGAGGAACAGGACTGAGAGATTGGAGAGAGAGTAGTTTTCTTGTGAGAAGTGTGCCCCCACCGGTAATTGGGTATTTCTGTCTTTGATAGATTTCTGTTGTGTGTTCATTCTGGTGTGCAGTTGTTGCTTGGTCTCTCCTATTTATTTTCCATCAGGGCATTTGGTGCATTGGATGAGGTATATTACATTTCTGGAGGTGCAGCTGTAAGATCCTGGGATGCTGATGGCTCTGTTGTGGGGT
>JAGPOW010003316.1:177912072-177926208 GCA_030014935.1 Caiman crocodilus
TTTTTTTTTTGTTTATATCCTGAGGCTAAGGGGACTACTAATCTGTATGGGGTATACTATGCCTGATTAATTTTATGGACTACATTGGGTAAGGGTTGATTTATTTGCGAAATAAAATATCAACTTAAATGTAACTCTGTGCTTTCTAGTTTGGGGACATGCAGTGCCATTTAATTGGCTTGTACAGATTGCTTCCTGGTTTTTGATACTTTAATAAAACCTTTTGGCATAGCTGTGGCTTCCCATTTCCTTAAAATTAAGTGGACAACAACAGCTGCTTAACACAAATATAGAACATCATTAAATGTACGAGTATATACAAGGATGTTTTTAAGAACAATTCAGTCAGACCTTCTGACTACTAACAAGAAGTAAATGTATATTTCTAATGATCAAATAAAACCTAAAGGACAAGCCTAAAGTGCAACCTGAAAAACCAAAATACAAACCCAATGAACAGGCTTCCATGGTAATGCCATCTGCTTCCTGCAATGCCTACTTGGTCTCTTTTTCTCTTCCCTTCTTTTCTTATTCATGTAGCTGTTAGGGCTGTGCAAAATTTCACAGGGTGTTTCATTTTGAAGTGGTTTCAATATGTTTTGAGCTGGAAACAGCAAAATTGAAATGAAACAAAAGGCTTTGAAACAGCTTCAAAATGAAAGGTGGGCACTCAAAACATTTTGAAAATTTCGAAATGTTTCAGGTTTTGAAGCCAGGCTTACTTGGCTTCAGCACTGGTCGCAGGTGGCAGCAGCAGCCTCCTGTGATATGGCATGCAGATCTGGAGGTGCAACCCCCCTGGGAGGGCTGCGGGGATGTGCTGGACTCCTCCTGGGGGTATGAGCACCTGGATCTGTGTGTCAGATGAGAGGAAGCTGCCGCTGCCACCTGGAACAGGCGGCAGCAGCAATCTTCCCCAGCACTGTGTGTGTGCTGTGCCCAGTGCTGGTCTCAGGTGATAGAGGTAGCCTCCTGTTATCCGGCTTGCACCTCTGGGAGGGCTTCTGGGCTGTGCTGGACTGCTCCCGGGGGTGTGCAGGTCTGAGGGCTCAGACCCCTGAAAGGAGTCCAGCACAGCCTCACAGTCCTCCAGGGAGCGAAGGCCGCTGGCTCTGTGCTGGATGAAAGGAGACTCTTTTGCAGCAAGTGCCAGGAGTTGTGATTTGAACAGTTTGAGGTGCAGTTTTCCAGAAACCTCTGCAACTATCTCCTTAAATCTTGGCATCCATCATGCTGTCAGAAGAGGCTACCGTCCCTGCAATTTTCATCCAAATCAGGCAAGAAATGACAACATTTTAGGTATTTTCATGATTTCTCATTATAGCCTACAGGCAAAACGTTGAAATGCATCAAAACAGCAAAACAGTTTATAACAAAACAAAAAGGGATAGTGCTTCAAAATGAAACAGAGTGATTAAATTAAATAGTGTCCCTTCAAAATGGTGAAATGGCGTGAGCCCCTGGATCTGTGCGCCAGATGAGAGGAGGCTGTTGCGGCTCTTGGGCAGGATGGCTGGATCTTCAAAACTTCAAGTCCTTCAAAAGAAGAAAAATGGCTCCATTCATTATTTCTTTTAGAAATTTAAGAAAATGCCTCCATGTTACTTCTTCATTACAGGTCTACTTTCTAGCTACTTCCAAAGAAAGCCATCATAGGGAAGAAAGGAGCAAAATGGAATAGTATGAACTTTGACACAGATATTCATTAATTTGTCACCAGAAAAACTATAACTGTTAAATAAAACTTTTGTGGAAAGCCAACAGCCCTTCCTATCCTCCATAACTGTTTTCTTACTGGCAGTAAGAAAGAAAACTTATTGTCAGTGCCTTAAGCCTGACAAATGTTATCTGTTGAAGGGTTCATACAAGTCACTACTCCTGTTTATATTTCATTAAACCAATCTGTAAACAAAGTAATTTTACAAATCATAACAAAGCTTTAGAAAAAAAAATCTTTGCTCTTCTGTCACACATCCCAGGAGGCATGTGCCTATATGAATGGAGTGAAAACCCATATGGGAATACTACAAGGAAACTGTACTTGACTTACACATTTACAATTCCTTCTTTATGTAATGGCCATCTGTTGTGAGGTTATGTTCTGGGGGCTTGTGGGATGTCATGAATGTTTTCTTGGGTTTATTCCACTGATATGGCATGTGTGGTCCTTTTGAAAAGCTCATGTTATGCTGTATCCATTAATGTTATCACTGTATAGATTACCTTATGCTGTCTGTATATTTCTTTATGATTTTGGACATGGTTTATCCAAAGAACTTAGGGATGCATATGTATGGACTATTGCCATTCCCAGACACAGGCAGAAGGAAACAATATCAGGTTGGGCACCCTAGGCGTTGTGTGCCTGTCAACTTCTCTATGGTAAAGGCATCCGAGAGAAATGGCACTTCAAGCCAGAGGAATACTAGGCATGCCAGGGAAAGAAGTGTCTGAATGATTCTTTAATTATCATCAGGGAGCTGGGTTTTCCATTTTCCACAGTAAAATGGAGAAAACCATAGATTTCCCAGTTTAATCAGAGAAAATGTGGATTTTCCCTTTTAACATGGAAACCCATGGATTTCCTCCTTTGGCAAAGAGCTCTGCAGGCTGGCTGAGTTCCAGCCTGTAAGACCTGTTTGCAAAAGGTGTGGGAAACCCCCAACCCTGCCCAGAGGGAAGGGAGAGGGGGAAGGGTGGGACCCAATGCTCTCACTTACCAGAGGCTGCCTCAGGTCAGTCTTCTTCATTCCTGGAGGTAAGTGGGGCTTGAGGGGTTACGAGGCAGGGATTGTGGAGAGGCTAGCTGCAGGCTGAGTGACTGAGGATGTGTGGGGGAAAACATGGTGGGGGTTTCCCCAATGCCTTCCCTTCTCTCATCTGGGCAGGTAGGTGGGCATGTGGGGAGATGGGGGGAACAGAACACAACTTGGGGCATGGCAGCAGAAAGACGAGGGGCACTGCCAGCCCCCCAACTCTGCTTATTCTTTGCCCACTCCCAAGAGCAGGTCTGGGCAGGTAAGGGCAGCATTGCCCCTCTGTGGGCCACACGTGCGCTGCCCAGCTGGGGGGAGGGGGAGCTTGCATGTGGCAGTCACCACCACACTGCACTGCCACTGCTGCACCTCATGCCACTTGCTTGCAGCTGGCAGTGGGAAAGCTGCATGGGACACAGGACATGGTGGTGCGGTGGCAGCTGCTGCATACGAGCCTCCCCCCCTAGCTGAGCAGTCATGTGAGGCCCACAGAAGGGCACTGCTGCCCTCACCCCTGCTCTGGGCAAGCAGCATGGGGCATGGCAGTAGCAGTGCAGTGGTGCTGGCAGCCGCCGCTGTGTGTGAGTGGAGGTGCATTGTGAGTGGCAGCTGCCAGTGGCAGTGTGATGGTGGTGGCGGCCACCATGTGCCAGCACCACTGCACCACCACCACCACCATGCCCTGTGCTGCTTGCTTGGAGCAGGGCCAGAGGGGCACGAGCAGTGGTGCCCCTCTGTGAACTGTCAGCCATGGGCAAGCAGTGCGAGGTGCTGTGGTGGTGGTGGTGCAGTGTGTCCCCCCTTCCCCCTGGCTAGGCAGCACATGTGAGGCCTGCAGAGGGGCACTGCTGCCCTCACCCCCCACCCCCCAGGAGCAGGCCCAGAGATGCACTCTCCACCCCCATTCTCAATCTGCACCCCCAGCCCCTTCCTTTCCCCCATCCCCCCCACACATCTAGCTGCTGGGGTGTGTGGATATGTCTGTGTGTGTTTGTCTGTGTGTCTGTGCCTGCATGTTTGGGGCTGCAGAGCTGTTGTACGGGGAGTAAGGGACATGACCAGGACTTGGGAGGCTGTGTAGGGGAGTGAGGGGCACTAGCAGGGCTGCGGTGGGGCAGTAGGGGGCCTTTAATTTTTATCATGGATTTTGGGTTTTTTAACAGAGAATTTATGATTTTTATCAGACAATTTGTGAGTTTTTATCTGTGCTTATCAACAATTGGAATAATGCTTTGGTGGGGGGGAGGGTACACAGTTTGGATCTGTTTAGGAAGCTATATGTAGGATATCCTTAGTTTTTTGGATTTTCCAGGCTGGAAAAAGGTCCAAGACCCCAGCAGCCAGAGTTGAAAGAATTAGGAAGATGACTGATCTCGAAAAGCACTCTTTCAGGCTGGTCTCTCAGGAGGGCTAGAATATAGCTGGATGAAAGGGTAAGAAACTGTATTTGTCTTGTTTTTCTGGTCTCCTAAATTATGGCGAGTTTTTCTGTATATTTCTTGTCTCCTATATAATAAATCCTCTTGTTGTTTGTTTCCTTATTTTTTGCCTGTGGTAAGCATTACCTCAGTATTAATTATATTCTACAGGAAATAACAGTTTGTTCTTTGAGACAAGCAGTGGGATAGTAGGGAGAAAGTCAGGGCTCTAGGGATGCCCCATGTACAGGTTTGTGACACCATCCTGGGATGCTTGCCATACTGACGGGAGATGGGGGAGAAAGGTAAGTGATGGTGAAGAATAACAGACTGTTAGGTAAACCCTGTATGTGTCTTCCTGCCTTGACAAAAATAAATTATAACTCAGGGAGTCCAAAATATGCTGTACTGTCCACCCAAAAATCCCTCCTCCTTTGCAGCAGTTCCTTTGAATGATCAACAGAGATATTATGACAGCTACTTCTTCACTGCAGCCACAGCTATGGCTTATGGACTATTTCTTCCTGATACACAATTATATTCACCTAACTTCAGGTATGTTCCATTAGCCAAACAGCTACATATTGGAGGCACATATTCAGCTGGATAGAGAAGAAATTAATGGGAAGTCTGGAACCAGCAGGGTTGTGCTGGCAGTATGGACAATACTTAGAGGAAAATGAGGGAGTAAGCAACAACAGGGTAATATAACGTGACATCCAGGTCCAAGGAATAGAGGCTGGAGGTGCAGATATAGGGGTGGGGAATAGTGAGAATGTTAGTAAAAGACCAACTGTGTTTGAGTCCTTTAAATTAGGCTAAATTGTAACCACTTTGCAAACACACTGTGTATAGAGATGAATAAGGAACTAGATGGAAGTGTTTCCAAAACCTGAGCAAAGCTTCTGGGTTTGGGTTATACTCATCTCAAGAAATGAATCTAGGGACATACAGTGTAGATGACAACTCATCTATTGTTAGGGGCTGGAAGGGACCTTGCAGCGAATCCAGCTCTCCTGCTTTAGGCAGGAAGACAACTGGGGTTAAGTGACCCCCAGCGAGGTGATTGTCCAGTCTCCTCTTGAAACCCTCCAGGGTAGGTAACTGTACCACCTCTGGAAGGAGTTTATTCCATGGCATGATATGGGCAAGAATGCAAGCCTGAGTGTGCGGTCTGAGTGGAGGTCTGAGTCATAATTCATTCTCTGCCCTTCTGGCAGTGAAGCCTCTCAGGGCATAATAAGGGCATAATAATAATGATTAACAAACCCAAATGACATGGCCTGCCAACAGTGTTGTAATCAAGAAGAGGTATGTGAACAGCCTGGGATGCTTCCCTGGTAAGGTGTTTTATACGTTGAAGAACCATATATGACTCATAGTATTAGCTTTGGAGTTCATTTCTATGCCCATAGAATTAGGTTATCATTTTGCTAATGATAAATTATGTTCCATTGGAGAAGAAGGAATAAAACATTTCATACCAGAGAAGAGAGAGAGGGAAATGCAATGGTGTAGGGTGCTCAAATAGTCCATGGGGTGGGGAGTGGGGAACACCCTTTTGTCTATCCTACTTCCCCCCCATCCCCAGTTATCCCATTTCTTGCAGTCCTCACGCTTTCAGCTTTGCTGAAATCCTGTGGCCAGGAAAAGTCATCTTAGGGTTTCTCCCCCACTGCTGTAAAAGCTGTGGAGGTAAGTGGGAGGGGAGCACCATTTCATTCACTGCTTTTGTCCCCCTGCTACCCCCAAGATATCCTGTACTTGGGTGAGGCAGCACAAAGCTTTTCTTGCTGTGGCAAAGAATCCTGACTGGGGCCGGGGAGGGGAGGGAAGGGAAGGGATCTTGGCACTCCTTCATAGTCAGTGCCTGGGATGGATGTCCTCCTTGCTTCACACTAGTTACACTACTGGGGAAATGTAAGAAGCACAAGAAAGTATGTTTTCCCACTAAACACAGTATTTCATAAAGCAGACATTTTGCCTTCATAAGTTTAATTTTAGAAATGAGAATTTTCAACCCAAGACTTTGTCTAAAAATAAAAAAGACCAAACTGATTTTTTTTACATAACTTTTTCTCATTTATACACAGATACAAAGTTATAATGAGACAATATAGTCCCATCATCCACTGGATTTTGAACTCCCTGTATATGGAGCATGGAGGCAACACATTTGAGAAAGCAGCTACAAAAAGAACTTACGAACTTCTGGCACTTTTGCAATTAAAATCACATAACATACACACCAAGATTCTCAATTAAAGATTTTCTATACACTTACACACCTTTTAAGTTTTAACCGAATGTAAAATTTAGGGAAAAAAACCAAAATGCCAATTAAAACTATGTTAATCAAACCTTTGTTATATTGCAGGTTCTCTTCTTTGTTCCTTTCCCATGTTTTAGGTATTTAAATTATTACAGGCAAACTAGTATGATATATTTTATCTTGACCCATAAACTTAAAAAATAGTTGTATTCTATGTGGAATGAGTAACGGGTAGAGGAGTTTAGTTATCTAAATTTTAGATTCTTCAGGGAATAATTACAAATCAGCCATTTTGCTTCCACAGAGGAGACGCTCAAGATCCAGGAGGACATCCTACAGATGTGTAATCTTGTCATCTCCCTTCCGCTGTCAGGTTATAAGAGAAACCCAACATTAGAGTGGTCTCTGCTAATTTCCGATGTTGGGATCATGAAAATGAACCATCAAAGGCATGGGTGCATTGGCAAAAGCATCACTTTTCTTCCACAGTTAAGCCAGGTCAAAATTTTAAAGGTATTATTTTTCCAATGAAACATTAGGCCATTGTTACTATCGGGGGGGGGGGAGGTCTGCCTTGCGCTGAAATTCCCCATTTTTCAAAGAAAAATTGTGAAACTAAAAAAAATCTGTTTTATTGAACTAGTTCATTTATTGGGAAAATACATGTACTCTTGTTTTTAATACTTTCTTCTTCTTGCCCTCCTTTCCCACTGCAAAGCAAGACAAACTATTGCACTGCAATGACTCGAAATTTGTCATTAATAAATTTTTTTTGCTTGGAATTTCTTCTGAAATAAATTTTCTTTCTTTCTATTCAGAAGTTATGAAGAATCTGTGCTGCTATGGTGAATTCTGTTGTGCCAATGGGAATAAAACCCAACAAAGCAGATTGCCTGATACTTCATAGCTTCCAAGGTTATCTTCTCTATAGTCAGTGCTTCAGGATATGTGAAACTTTTCTCATGGGTACTCTGCACCTTTGAAAAAAATACTTTTTCCCATATTAGATGTTTCTCTGAAAACTCCACATGATCAAAGTTCTCCTTCCCTCTCTCCTGTGGGCTTTCCCTGCTGGAGGGGAAGTTGTAGACTAGAGCATGGCCTGGAATCTGAGAAAAAAAAAGTTAATTCACAACCCAGCACATATCCAACCCATTATACTTATTTCAGTATCTGTAATGTACAAGAAAGTCTCCAGGTGAGATTGTTAAACTCAGTGTCCTTCTGGCTCCTAAGGAAATGTAAATCTGATGGCACTTTTAAAAAATAAAGTGGATTAATGAAGGTGTTTGGGCCAAATTACTCCCTTCACTGTAAAGGCACATTCCATTATGTAGCTGAAGGCACTTTATCCAGTAATTACATCCCTTATGACTTTTTTATAAAATATATCATCTTTCATTGGATATATAAAAGGCAGCATTTAAACATAAATATCTAGTATCATGTAATACCATTTTTGAGAGATATTGCTACTCCTCACTAAGGGTAGGCACCACCAATGTGCCATGAGCCAGGAGTTATGGAAAGCAGCAGTGATGAGTAGGAGGTGCACGGGGGTGCACGTGAACCACCTGAGAGTGCTGGTGCACCCCATGACTGGATGCACTTCCTGCTTAGGCGATGGGCAGCGGGGGCAGGCGAGAGAACCGGTGCCCCCAGTGCGAGCGCCAGCTGGGGAGTGCAAGCATTGGATAGTGTCTTTTGGCCCCCCCGGCACCCCCC
Organism: Caiman crocodilus; assembly: GCA_030014935.1. Taxonomy (NCBI): domain Eukaryota; kingdom Metazoa; phylum Chordata; order Crocodylia; family Alligatoridae; genus Caiman; species Caiman crocodilus. Next base: position 177,920,244 of record JAGPOW010003316.1, read on the forward strand.
CCCTAGGCCCGGTGGGTGGGGGGGGGGGGGGGGGGGGGGGGGGCCCCACATGTCCCCCCTGACTAAGGTGGCACTAGTCGCCCATGATGGGATGTGTTACTAAATATTGTTTTTATTCCTTTTCAAGCCATCCCTGTACTTTGAGTAAAGATCTGTACTGACTATACAATATAATAGCATTCCTACCCTAACACTTAAATATTCACTTGTTATTACAAAAGTCAAACAATTATGAGGAAGTTAAAGATACAGCAGTGAAAATGAAAAGTAATAAATATGAGGTCAAATCTGGTTGGTTTGTTTTTTTACATGAAACACCATTAGAGAAAAGCCCTTTGTAAAAGTGGGGAGACATGGAGCAAAAGAGTAATGTATTTTGGAAAAGTTTGCTAAAATGCAACAGATTACAAACCAAACAGGAATGTGTCAGTCACAATAATATGGAGTTTCCTTCAAGTTCTAACGAAGCCTTTTTAAAGCCAAAGATTGTTGAATGTATTTTTAGACTATGCTTCTCATATTAGCAGCCAGCAATCAAACTACACAGAATACTCCAAATGGAATGGTTGGTGAGGTGAGCAATGAATGGCTCTGGTTTGTTAGCAGAGATTTAGAAAAGAATATTTTCTAAACCTGGAATCCAAAACTTTAATATTTGTCTGAAAAAAAGGATAAGAGCTGGTTTTGATTGACAAAAAAGAGTGACCAGACTAATAACATCTCTTATAAGCTACAGAAAGTTTGGTTCTACTTACAAAAGCTAAGGTTAAAAAGGAATACAGCAACCTGAGATGATCAGATTAAACACTACAACTGCACTTAGAAGAACCTCCATCACCAAACTGACCTCATATTAACCCCAATACAGTGAAACCCTTCAGCATATGCATAACTTAGCATAGGAATCTTCTCATTGACCTCAATGGGACTACGCATATCCTGAAGTGCTTTACTGGATCATAGCAATAATTTGACTGAAGGGGAAAAACTGTGACTGTGCCATAACAAGCCTATACTTTTTACAGCTCAGAGGAGCAGAATCATTTCAGTCTTATGAGGGGGCAACAAGAATATCTAGCTGAAACTAACTGTAAAATTGTAATGCCATTTAAACAGCTTCCCACCCATTCAGGGCTAGAGATGAGTGATTTTTTCTCTGTAAATAAACTTTGTCAAAAAATGCAATTTCAATCATTGTTAGTTAATTAAACTCAAATAGTTTCAGATGAAAAAAAATATATCATAGTCATCACTGTGGTTGTTCTACTTCACTGACTGGCACAAGATTTGATCCCAGGTGCACCATCTCCCAGGTACAGTAGTTTAACCACCAGGCAAAAACCCAATTCTCTTTCAACTCACTCACCACATTAAACACTTTAATATTCAGAAAGGAGCACTGTTAATAGAAGACACAATCTACCTCTGGTTAACACACATTGTCGTGGTTAGAGCAGAATCACTGCAGGTGAGAATTCAAATATCCTCAGGCAAAAGATGGAATAAATTCTGGGTATCTTACATCCTGGATGAATGCCTTGCCTGCTGGGCTGTTAGATAGCCTCCTTCATTTTGGTGAATCTAGCTTTCTGTTTCTTTGGGTTTCTTGTAACCTGCCAACAATGAGTTTTGTTTCATGCCAAAGCAGTATTTTATTCAGAGTGAAATAAATATTTTGAATGTTTTGCTTTGAATTGGATCAATATAAGGGTTTTTTTTTAGTTCTTTTCAGAGCTGTTCACAGTGGTTGAGGGTCACAGGATGCACTGACTATGGACCCCAGGCCACATACTGTTGAATGGCATGCAGAAGGGGCCACATGACATGCAGGCTCCCAGGATCCCTGCTATGACCAGCCCCCTCACTATGGGAATAACGTGAGATCCTACACCCTCCCATCACCAAAGTGCAACCCAGCTACTGCCCCCACGCCTCCACTGTCATGTGGGTGACACCTGTTTCCACTGCTAGAAGGATGAGCCCTCCCTTCTGCACAAGTAATGAAAGACCCAGACTATACTGCCAAGCCCCTCTTCACCATCCCTGTGCAGGAAGTGAGCTTGCTAGGCTCTCTCTTATAGTGCTGCCCTGTCCCAGGGACACCGGTCACCACTTCAGCTGGAGCAACGGTAGGACTGGCAGCTGGGTGGGAGCCCTTTAACCTCTCACAATCACAGGCTGCCAGTTGGACAGCCCTAATTTTATGAATCACCTCCCAATCTCCCTTCCCTTTCCTCCCTCCAAAATTAATCAGACAGACCTACTCAGTGTGGTAAAATTGCATGTGTGTGTGTGTGTGTGTGTGTGTGGACAAATTTATAAATCCACACATATACATTTTTATTTAAAAATATAAGAAAATTCAAATCATAATATCATAGTAGCTAAGGTCAGGAGGACCTAAACAGATCATCTAACCTGACCCCCTGCCACAAGCAGGAATGAATGCTGGGTTCACAAGACCCCAGACAAGTGATTATCCAATCTCCTCCTGAATTTGCCCAAGGTAGGGGCAAGGACCATTTCCCTGGGAAGCTGGTTCCAGATTTTGGCCACCCTAACTGTAAAATATCGCCTTCTGATCTCCAACCTAAACCTATTCTCCATCAGCTTATTATCATTGTTCCTCGTCACCCCAGGTGGAACTGGGGAAAAAAGGGCTCTGCCTATTTGCTGTTGATCTCCCCGATGAGCTTGTAGGCATCCACCAGGTCCCCCCTCAGCCTCCTCTTGCTGGAGCTGAACAGGTTCAGGTCCTTCAGTTTCTCCTTGTAGGGCCTGTCCTGCTGCCCCCTCACCAAGCGGGTGGCCCTCTGAGCCCTCTCGAGGCTGGCCACATCCCTTTTGAAGTGAGGCACCCAGAACTGGACGCAGTACTCCAACTGCGGCCTGACCAAAGTTGCACAGAGGGGGAGTGTCAGCTTTTTGGACTGGCTTGAGATGCACCTTTGGATGCATGACAAAGTATGGCTGGCCTTGCTGGCTGCTGTCTGGCATTGACAGCTCATGTTCATCTTGGAGTCAATAATGACTCCAAGATCCCTTTCCGCCTCTCTGCTTTCAAGAGGGGAACTCCCCATCCTGCATGTATGCTGTGGATTCCTTTTCCCAAGGTGCAGCACCCTGCATTTGTCTACGTTGAACCCTACCCTATTTTCATCTGCCCACTTTTGTAGTCTGTCTAAATCTATATGTAGCCTCTATCTCCCTTCAAATGTGTCCATCTCGCCCCACATCTTAGTGTCATCAGCAAACTTGGAAAGCGTGCTTTCCACTCCCTTGCCCAAGTCATTGATGAAGATGTACCCTATGGTCCTAGTCCATGTGAGTACTGATGACACGGTCAGGAGAAGCCCCAATGACCTGATGACAGACTACCATGCTCTGGGTGGCATGCTGAGGGAAAGAGGTGCACAGGTGGTATTCTCTTCTGTCTTACCAGTATGTGGATATGGAAGATGACATGAGAATTGCATTAGAGAGACCAACTGGTGGCTTCAGCAATGGTGTCTCGAGGCGGGCTTTGGTTTCCTTGACAGTGACCCGCACATCACGACAAGAGACATGCTCAGTTGGGATGGGCTTCACCTGTCCCCCAAAGATAAGCTTGTGTTCTCTTCTAGGTTGGTGGATCTCCTCCAGCGGGCTTTGTGGCACCCACAAGGACAGCCCAGCCTGAAGAAGGAGAACATTGGGAACCTGCAATCCATGGGGCAGCCAGCAGTACAGCACAGGTAAGCAATAAGCAGGTAAGCAATAAAGGGCCCTTTGGGCATTAGAGCCAGGGGGTAAGAAAGGCGCCAATCACAGGGCTCAAGTGCCTATACACTAACGCTAGAAGCATGGGGAGCAAGCAGGATGAACTAGCACTCCTGCTTGCAGAAAACACCTATGACTTAGTAGGGCTAAGTCTACTTAGAAACCTGGTGGGATTCTTCCCATGACTGGGTGGTACACATTGATGGTTATACGCTGTACAGAAAGGACAGGGTGGCAAAGAGAGGGGGAGGGGTGGTGCTCTATGTTAGTGAGCGATATACATTGACCCTTATCAAAACAGAATCAGAGGAGGAGAAAGTAGAAGAAGTGTGGGTTAGGTTACATGGGGGTAAAGGAGAAAGGGATTTGGTGGTAGGTGTCTGCTACAGACCCCCACACAAAGGGGAAGAGCTAGATTTGGGGCTCAGGAGGCAGCTCTTAGAGACCATAAAAACTAGGGAGGCAGTAGTCATGGTGGACCTAAACTACCCAGACATCTGCTAGGAAACACAGACAGCAAAGTCCCACCATTCACGAAGGTTCCTATCCTGTGTACAGGACCTGCATCTGACACAGGAGGTACATGGTCCCACTAGGGGGAATGCCTTACTGGACCTGGTATTGGCAACAGGGGATGACATGGTAGGAGACCTACAGATCAGTAGCCATTTGGGAGACAGTGATCACCAAATAATAGAATTCACCATAAGACGTTGAATGGGTAAGGTAACTAGTAGTGTGAAAGTGCTAGACTTTAGGAAAGCTGACTTCAATAAACTCAGGCATTTAGTCAAGGATGCACTGCAGAGTAAGAGTTTTAAAGAGTTGGGAGCCCAGGAAGAGAGGCTGTGCCTTAAGGAAATGATCCTTTGGGCACAGAGGGAGATGGTCCTGGTGTGGGGAAAAACGGAGAAAGGGGCCAAGAGGCTTCCTTGGCTGACCAGAGAAATCCAGAGCAGTCTATGGGTTAAAAGGGGGCACATAAAAAGTAGAAACGGGGAGAGATTACCAAAGAGGAGTATACCTTCTCTGCTCACAGTAGTAGGGAGACACTTAGACAGACCAAAGCTACCATGGAGCTGAGGATGGCATCCCAAATTAAGGATAACAAAAATTTGTTCTTTAGATATATAGGGAGTAAAAGGAAGGCCCAGGGTGGAGTAGGACCCCTACTAAATGGGCAGAAGCAATTGGTGATGGACAGGGTGGACAAGGCTGAACTCCTCAATTAATTTTTTGCCTCAGTGTTCCTAAGCAAGGGGCAAGACAAGGCTTTCACTGGGATTGTAAAGAGGTAGCAGCAGGATGCCAGACTACCAAGTGTAGCCCCTGAGATGGTGCAGAGGCACTTGGAAGAACTGGATGCTTTTGGCAGGCCCAGATGAGCTCCATCCAAGGATACTGAAGGCACTGGCCGACGTCATTGCACAGCCACTGGTGGGAATATTTGAATGCTCATGGTGCACAGGCCAGGTCCTGGAGGACTGGAAAAGGGCCAATGTAGTCCCCATTTTCAAGAAAGGGAGGAAGGAGGACCCAGGCAACTATAGGCCAGTCAGTCTCACCTACATCCTAGGCAAAGTGTTTGAAAAAATTATCAAGGTTCACATTTGTGAGAGCTCGGGAGGAAAAATTATGCTGAGGGGAAATCAGCATGGGTTTGTAGCAGGTAGAGCATGCCTAACTATTCTAGTCTCTTTCTATGACCAGATTACAAATCACCTGGATGCAGGAGTAGGGATTGATGTCGTTTACTTAGACTTCAGGAAGGCCTTCAATACACTATCCCACCCCATACTAGTGAACAAGTTAAGAGACTGTGACTTGGATGACTACGCAGTCTGGTGGGTGGCAAATTGGCTAGAGAGTCGCACCCAGAGAGTCGTAGTGGACGGGTTGGTTTCGACCTGAAAGGATGTGAGCAGTGGGGTCCTGCAGGGCTCGGTCCTTGGACCGATACTCTTCAATGTCTTCATCAGCGACTTGGATGAGGGAGTGAAGTGTACTCTGTCCAAGTTTGTGGATGACACAAAGCTGTGGGGAGAAGTGGACATGCTGGAGGGTGGGGAACAGGAGCAAGCAGACCTGGACAGGTTGGACATATGAGCAGTGTGACAGCCAGAACCAGAGGGATTAATAAGCAATGATGTGTGCTTCTTGGAGGCATTTGGTATTCTGCCTAAATAGATAATATTAGTTAATATTA
>JAGPOW010003316.1:177939931-177962412 GCA_030014935.1 Caiman crocodilus
TCCTTCAGGAATGACCACTCTTCTTGGACTCCCAACCCCCCCAGGACCTAGTTCCTCCCCAACTAGTCTCCTTAGCACAATGAAATCCACCCTCCTGAAGTCCACGGCTGCTATCTTGCAGCAGGCCTTTGCCACCCTACACTGCATGGTGAATTCCAATAGATAATGATCACTATCACCCAGGTGATTGAGCACCCTCAGTCCGCTCACCAGATCATCGCTTGTGGCCAGGACCAGGTCTAACAAGGCATTTCCCCTGGTGGGACTGTGCACCTCCTGGGTTAGATGGAGGTCCTGTAACACAGCTAGGAACCTATGTGAGTGGTCAGGCTCACTGCTCTTTCCAGCAAATGTCCAGATAGTTTAGGTCACCCTTGATGACCACATCCTTTGACTTAACTGCCTCTGTGAGCTGACCTGAGAATTCCCGGTATGGCTTTTCTCCTTGGTTGGGTGGTCTGTAGTAGACACCTACCACTAAGTCTCTTTCTCTCCGAACCCCTTGTATTCTGACCTAGAGCACTTCAGTATGCACCTCCTCTGACCCAGTGCTTCTTGTTGAGGATGTGAATTGTTCTTTGACAGAGTGCCACACCCCCACCTTTCCTCCCTGTTCTATCCCTCCTATACAGCCTATAGCCCTTGATGTCCACCACCCAGTCGTGCGTTGGATCCCACTATGTCTCGGTGATCCCCACTATGTCTGGATTTGTGTTAGCTAGCAGGAGGGCAAGTTCCTCCTCCTCGTTCCCCATACTATGAGTATTAGTGTATAGGCATTTAAGTCCTCCTGAAGGTGTATGCACCCCTCCCCACAATCCCAGGACTATCTAGGTCTCTTACCTGGGTATTTCTTATGCTCATCATCAGTCTTGTTTGGGCTGTTCTTGTGGGCGACACTTGGTTTGCTGTTCTGAGGCTCCCTCCAACCTCATCCTCCCCTTCCTGCAATGAGCCTAGTTTAAAGCCTGCTGTAGGAGATCAGCCAATCTGAAAGAGAACACATGCTTACCTTTGGGGCAGAGGTGAAGCCCATCCCACCCAAGCATCTCTCTCATCTTGTGTATCAATAATTTCTATTCAAATTATTCACAGATTCAGCAACAGATTCAGTGATTGATATTTGTATAAGCAGAGACAGTTCTAAATATTATCTGAGAGAATTTCACTAAGCCACCATAAAAGAACTAGTATATTAAACACCACTAGTAAACTACTGTGCTGGGGCATTACTAATTTGCTAGTTCTGGGCAAATTGAGTTTATCAAGTAGCTATATTTGAAAGATGAATCAGAAGTAACATCACCTGCAGCATTATGCTGTAGTTATTATGTCCACAGTTGTCAAGATGAATTAATGATATCAAAGAACTGGGATGACTACTGGCACACATCTTTCCATGGGTCTCTATTACAAGAAAAACAACTGACCTTAGCTATGAGCTTTTACTCAGTCACTTAGTTGATTTATTAAACTGGGTCCAAAGTAAATGGAACATTATGCAATAACATCAACCATCTAGCAGGCCTGAATGTTACGTTTCCTTCCCCAAGCCTGCCTTGGTCACTGATGATAACCAAGAGGGAATTTCCTTATGAGAGCACCCTGCACTTTGCCTTTTATGAGTGGTATTCTAACTTGGCATCACCCTTTGGTATACAAGAAGTCACACTGCAGCTAAGTGAAGAGGGTTTTTTTGTTTTGTTTTAATTTTGTGTTCCTGGTCAGATTAGCCAAATCAGTTCTGAATCCTACTGACTAAGCAGAACTCAGTCCTTCAAATTCATGTGGCACTACCACTAGCAAGTATCCTCCATCACAGACTGTTCAGCCTGGGGCTTCAGATACTCCCAAATACATTGGCAGACATCCTGTGTGCAGGCCTAAGGCTGGATGTCTTGGGGTTTGGATGCTCAAGTCTCATTTGCCCTTAGCCAACATGCCAAAGGAGGAAGCTAGGGAGGGATCTCCCATTTCCATAAAGTAGGTGTGTAGCCAAGATCCTCCCATTGGCAGGCTACAGTAGACTCTTGTAAGGTTTCCTGTCTGTAGTGCATTGAGCCAGTCTGCACCTTCTACTACAGAATGCCATTCTAAAGTGCAGATCAGTGCAGTGCCTACACTTGATCTTAGCTTACAAGAGGCTGAAAGATAATGCAAGTACAGAATCAATTTCATCTCCTATTTAAGCAGCAAAAGATTAATCTGTATCCTTTCTAATACAGGGAAAAAAGTCTTCCTCCCCTCTTTAACCTTAGCCCTCTTTACATATGCAGAGTTCTAGAATGAGGAAAATATATCCTTTTGAACCTAGTAACCTCTCTACCCAAGAGCTGCATACATTACACTAAAAGGGTTAGGTTAAGTAAAGGGTCACTAGCAATGAAATGGTAAAGTTTGTATAGCACATAGCTTGAGGGATAAAGTCTTTCCAGGCCACTTCAGCAGTTCAGTATGAACTGACCCCAGTATTGGGAAAAACAATATGTTTAGGATATGTGACTCACAGTGAATGGGTCTGAAAACTAGATGCAAGTATTATTCCTGTCCAAAACAATAAATGTGTCTGTGCCTGTCTGTAGATGCTTTAACATTAATGAATTATTTAGTACTTCAGGAAATATTCTGATTATAATTTCCATAACATCTGGATTTGCATTAGAATCAGCGCTGGAGAGTGCAGGGAGCAGTCACAGATCTTGTTGAAGCTGATGGACATGCTAACAACCTTTCATTCAGGATAAATGAAGGAACAATTAAATGACTCTGTTCCTGATAGCTCCAACAATAAAAGTCACCTCTCAAATATGTGACTGACTGCAAACCAGGGTGCTCTGAATTGCTTAGACTAAAGCAGTCTGTCTGTGGGTTAGGAACAGAAATCAGAGGCCTTAGTAGCAAAAAAGCTGAGAAAAAGCTAACTGAAAAAAGAGACAGCAAGAGAAGCAATGGTAGTAGGGCCATGAAAGAAAGCTAAGAGAGCCTTCTAAATAAAGCCTGAAAAGTGTGGTCAAAACTATTTTTAAAAAGTAGACTACCAGGAGGGTTTTCCCTGTTGTTCCAAGGAAAAAAGACTTTATATAGGATCCTGTTTATTTTTTTTAAATGTATCAGAGCAAGACCCATCAAGTATTGTTTCTAATGAGAACAAATAGTAAAAGTCTGAATTTTGGCTAACTCTTCAGCCCATGGGCAGAAACAACCGCATACGGATGTTTTTGAAGAAATCCTTATAATGGACATGACTGTATATCAGCAGTTGTTAAGCAATCTTTCTTTCTTCCCTGGTATAACAATGCCCTGTCTCAAGCCATGTGCACACATTTTTTAAAACAAAAGTATTAAATATAACCAGGCAAAAAACAAAACAAAACCCCAAAACAAAACAAAACAAATCATGGAATATAACCGTGGAAAAAAAAGGAGGACATGTTGCCTGTATATAGAAATAATGCCTAAATATTCTGAAGTGTGGTATGAAGTGGAAGGTAGGTCTGTTGAAGGCCCCTGGGTAAAGGTCAAAGGGGAAAAATGCAGGGGGTTGTCATAGTGGGATCTGCTACAGGCCTCCAAGCCAGAAGGAAGTGGCTGAGGACCTTTTTAAATAACTGATGAAAGCTTTCAAATAGTAGGCTTTGGGTCTCTTGCAGGACTTTAATTATTGGGATATATGATGGGAAGAAAACAGCAGTGTACAAGAAACCTAGCAAAACCCTGCAGAGTGTTAGGGTTAACTTTTTGATAGAGATGGTAAAGAGGCAAACAAGGGGAGAAGCTGTTTTTGGCTTACTACTCACAAATAGAGATGAATCAGTTGAGAATGTGAAGGTGGAAGTTAAATTGGGTGACAGTGACCATGAAAGGAGAATTCAAGATCCTAAGGAGTAGAAGGAAGGAGAGCAGCAGAATAAGGACACTGGACTTCAGAAAAGGAGAATTTAGCAGACTCAGAGAACTGGTAGGAAGGATCCTCTGGGAACAAATATGAGAGGAAAAGGTGTCCAGGAAACCTGGCTGTAACTAATTATACAGGAGCAAGCTATCCCAGTAAAATGAAAGAATGGGAAGTGGGACCCGCCTGGCTACATGACAATCTCTTCAATGAAAGAGGCAATGAAACTCAAAATGGAATGCTACAAAAAGTAGAAACTGGGAAAGCTCCCCAGACTTGGGATGTCACCCTGCAGGTCCAGAGGCTGTGGTGACTCCAGTGTGTGGCAGCCTCCCATATAACTAGGTCTTTGGCCTTGTGGTATGGGGGAGAGCAGCATGGCTAGTCCCAGGTGGGTGGTGGCAGCTCCAGGGTGGGAGCTGGGCAAGGGGGGCTGGTGGGCAGGAGGTGCCTGGGGAGCTCCTCCCAGGGCCAGGCAGGGGCTTGTGGTGGGACAGTGGGAGGGACTCAGGGCCCCTAGGAGGCCATGGAAGAGGCAAGAGAGTGGGGGGCACAGAAGTGGCCACTAGGACCAAAAGGAGGTCCAGGGCCTGGCACTTGGTGTTCCTTCGATGCCAAAGCAGCTCTATGTGCTCCCACTCCAGGAACTCTATTTGGGCCCAGTGGTCCTCAGTTACATCACAGTCCGATGGCTGGGGAATTGGCTCTGAGGTCAGACCCAGAGAGTGGTAATAGATGGAAGTAAATCATCATGGTGTGCCATGGCCAGTGGGGTCCCCCAAGGCTCCGTCCTTGGGCCTATACTCTTTAACATCTTTATTAACAATGTAGACATTGATATCAGAAGTGGACTAGCCACGTTCATTGCTAATGCCAAACTTTGGGGTAAAACATCCATACCTGAGGGTAGGATGGTGATCCAGACTGACCTAGACAGGCTCCAAAAATGGGCAAATGAAAACCTGATGGTGCTCAACACCAAAAAATGCAAGGTACTCTACTTTGGGGAAGAAAATCCACAGCATGCTTATAGGTTTGGCAGCGCTAAGTTTGCTAGCAACATGGCCAAAAGGGACTTGGGGGTCATGATTAACTACAAGCTGAATATGAGCCACCAATGCGATGTTGCAGCTGGTAAAGAGAGCAAAACTCTAGCTTGCATCCATAGATGCTTCTCAAGTAAATCCCAGGATGTCATCATCCCATTTTACTCGGCCTTGGTGAGGCCACACCTGGAGTACTGCATCCAGTTCTGGGCTCCACAATTTTAAAAGGATGTGGAGAAGCTTGAGAGAGTCCAGAGGAGAGCCACGCACATGATCAGAGAGCGAGAGAACAGACCTTACGAGGAGCGTGAGAGCCATGGGACTTTTTAGCCTGGAAAAGCACAGGCTCAGGGGGACCTGGTAGCTGTCTGTAAGTTTATCAGAGGTGTTCACCAGGATCTGGGGGAATGTCTGTTCACCAGATTGCCCTAAGGGATGACAAGGTCAAATGGTCACAAAGTCCTCCAAGACTGTTTCAGGCTGGACACAAGGAAGAACTTCTTTATTGTGCAAGCCCCCAAGGCCTAGAACAGACTGCCTCCAAAGGTGGTGCAAGCACCTATTCTGGGCTCCTTTAAGAGACATTTGGATGTTTATCTTCCTGGGGTCCTTTGACCCCAGCTGATTTTCTGCCCCTGTGGTAGGAGGCTGGACTTGATGATCATCCAAGGTCTGTTTCAACCCTTATGTCTAAATGTCTATGAAAGTCCTGCTGTGCCTCCATCTGGGTGATATCCTCTGACCTCCAGGCCTGCTTCCATGCCTCCTGTTCTTCTATCATGATCACCAACTGCAGGAGTAGGGTGATCTTGTTCAGGGTGTGCCACTGGCACAGCTAGTACATCTGGAGCCCGCATCCCCACTGGAGCCTCTGGGCTCTTCCCCATGTCCACATGTTGGCCCTGCAGAGGAAGATAATCTGGTCATAGATGATGCACAGAAGGCAGAAACATTTAATGTCTTTTTTAAATCCAGTCTTCACAAATAGACTATCAGAGGACATAGAAAAGGAGACAAACAGCCTAGAGTAATGGCAGAGTAGATGAGGGATTACTTCATAGTTCATAGTAACTAGGGTCAGAAGGGGCCTAGAGCAGGCCATCTAGTCTGACCCCCCGCCAATGGCAGGAACGAGTGTTGGGGTCACAGGACCCCAGTCAAGTACCTATCCAAGAGATAGAGAAGAGAGTTAGAGAAGCCAAATGCTTTCAATTGGCAGGGTTGGATGGGCTATACGGTAGGGTACTAAATTAATTAGGTGACATTATTTTGTAGCCTTATTTATTCTCTTTGAGAAATTCTGGAAGTTGGTTGAGGTCCTGGATGACTGGAAGGGGACAAATATAGTGTCCACCTTTAAGAAGGGGAAGGAGGCGAATTTGGAGAAATACAGGCCAGTTAGCCTGACCTCTATACCTGGAAAAATGATGGAGTAGGTGGTGAAGGAATCTATAGTGAAGCACCTAGAAAAGAACAAGATGATCAAGAACAATCAGTATGGATCACCAACAGCAAGTTGCCGACAGCAAGTTGACCGACCGCTCTTACTGAGTGCATGTTTAGCAAATTTGCACAGAACTCTAAGTTAGGTGGAGTTGCAGATTTTCCAGAGGGTAGGGCTAAAATTCAGAATGACCTGGACACAGTGGAGAAATGGTCTCCAGTCAATCAGATGAGATTCAACAAGGATGAACACGTAGTCCTGCACTTGGGATAGAATAAATGCATACACAAATATAGACTGGGGAATGACTAGGTTGCAATACTGCAGAGAAGGACCTTGGGGTCATAGTGAATATAAGCCAGCATGCTCTTGTTGCAAAAACAGCCAACAACATCCTGTTTTGTATTAACATAACTGTCACTTGCAACTCAAGGGTGGCAATTTTTACACTACGTTCAGCACTGGTGAGGCCTCACCTGGCTGAACCATTTGGCCTCCACCATTCAAGAAGGACAGTTTGGAAAGAGTGCAGCAGAGAGCAACAAAAATTATCAGGGCCCTGGAAGGCATGACTTATGAGAAAAGGCTGGAAGAACTAACTTATTTAGCTTGGGGAAGAGAGGAATGAGGAGGGATTCAATAATAGTCTTCAAGTACCTGAAGTGCAGTTACAGAGGGAATGAACATAAGTTTTTTTCACTGTGGCTGTAAGGGAAAGGCCTAACTTCAAGCGTTAGTTAGCTTTAGTTAACTTTAGGGGAAATTTAAGTTGGAGTTTAGGTGGAGCTTTCTGATGATGAGTGTGGTCAAGCTTCAGAACAGGGTACCTAGAGTAATTGGGGAATCTCCATGTACAGAATATTTCAAGAGCAGGTTAGACAAAAATTTAGTTGGGATGGGTTAGTCAGGGATGGCCTTTCTTTCAACAGGTGAACCAGGCACACTCATGAGGACCAGGTGAACTCACGAGGTCCCTTCTAGCTTTACTTTCTTATGATCCTATGAACCAATAATGAGCTGCACTGAAAAAACAAAACAAAACAGCCTTACAATGAAGGTAAACAGCAACTCTGGAAAGGAATAAATCTGGAGACAGAGGCTATGCCTATCACAAAACTATTATGGCAGGCAATGATACGATCAGCTCCACAACTTGGCTCAGTGCATGCTGAATGTCAAGTCAAAAGCAGTATAAGCCAATTGGCGCTATTAGCAGTGCCAATTAACTTTCAGTGATGTTCGGACAGAGATACATTATTTCTACTCTACACATGGAGTTGTGCAGTGCATTTGCTAGTCTCTGCTGCTGGGTCTGATACATTTGTGAACTAGTCTCAGTCTCTCCAGATTTGCCCTTTGCAGTGATGCTGGTTGAAACTGCTTTCTGTCTTCAGTGTGAGTGCCATTTTGTAATGAAATTATGTTCCGAATGACAGAAGAACTGAGGTTTTCATCACATTTAGGTAGTGGCACCAATTACAGAATCAAATGGTGAAAAACATCCTTTTCCTAGGACATTGAAGTATAGGGAGTGACCTAACAATTCTCTATGGGCAGGTCTACATGTGAAATTAATTCACAGCAATAAACTCTGGCACTTATCATGCTGGAGTTTATTGTTCCTGGGTGCACTGTTTGAATTTATGCCTGGGACTGCAGCATGTTGAGCCAGGTTGGAGCAGCCCCAGCTGGCAGGGAGCCCCAGGGGCCAGCCTGCCAGCCCACGGCTGCTGGAACCTGGCTTCATGTTCTCCAGAAGAGCTGCCTGGGGCATGTGGCTGCTCCAGTGTGGGGCTAGCCAGAAGGCAGCCCCCATGCTGAAACACCCTGGTGCCCCAGCCAGCCACATCAGCATCTACATGTGTGTTACTACAGAGCTTAATAATTTCCTAATAGGACTCAGGTGCAGATGCCAGGACATTTACTGAAGAGCAAATTAGGTAACTCATTAGTAAGCATCTTATGCAGACGTCTCTGTGGGGAGGAATGCATCATTATTGACATTGAATAGCACCCAGAATCAAACCAGAAGCCAGTGAACTCATAACATTTGGGCAAGCCGATTCCCTTATTTTTCCTCTGAGAAGCAAATAGAGTGTCCATAGATACGAATTTCACATAATTTAAAGAATAACTTGATGTAGCGCTTATTACAATTTGGAAGTTACAGGGGCAAGGGAAGGTAGTAAAAGTCGAAAGTGAAATAGGCAAATGGCCAAGATGTCAAATGAGGATGAATTAAGTCACTTTAGGCCTCCAAAATTTTCAGAAATGCTTTGATCTTCATTGAGGTCCCTGACTTTGAGGTCCCTACCAACCTAATATTTCTATAGTGAAGTATGGGAACATATTCCTAGTAACAGCAACCAACATCACCATCCAATATTTTCTAAAGCTTCCTGACAACACCATAACATCACATATTCATGTGTAGATATAGGAGTTGGATTCTCCAAATCTGTTCAATATTGGGAAGCTCTTTTAAAAGGCCTAGAACTTAAGTAATCTTCTTTGGCAGTTACGTGTGTACTATGATCTAGAAGGACTGCAATGAATCCATGTGCTTTAGACCACACATACATGTACACATATATGGAACAAGAACTGGAATATGATATATCTCTGGTAGTCAAGGCTGGTGTTTCTGGATAGAAGGAGATTTACCATATTTGAGAGCAATCATAGTCCCTTAACATTTATCAACCACCTAATGGTAAACATCACCCTTTATGTCACAAAATAAAGACCAACAGAACTGAAGAAAGAATTTGCAGTTAGTAAACAGCTGTGACGTCCACCCTCAGGGGCCTGTCTCAAAGGAAGAAGGCTGACTTTCCAAGAACAACTTTATCCATCCTGCATGCAGGCTGCAGTTGAATCAGCAAAACCTGTTGCTGTCCACATATCAAAGACTACTGCTAGTTCTATAAGAATCAGCACAGACACCTCTTCTATGCTTATCATTAGGAAGACAACAGTCTAAAGGACAGCACAGTCTCTGTGTCTCATCAAACGGTATATAGTATGATTGTCAAGGATTAAAAAATTGTGGAAATAATCCCAGAGGTGACATACTTCCATTTATATCCTTGAAAAAAAGGGGGAGTTAGATAGAGAGCAATGATTAACTAGACATTATATTGTTTCCTGATCAACTGTCTAATAGTTTGAAGGAAGGCATCATCCTACTTTTGCAAGGGGATATATTGTTCATAAACAATGTACCCTTTACCATCTCAT
Organism: Caiman crocodilus; assembly: GCA_030014935.1. Lineage (NCBI taxonomy): Eukaryota > Metazoa > Chordata > Crocodylia > Alligatoridae > Caiman > Caiman crocodilus. The sequence goes on from JAGPOW010003316.1 coordinate 177,949,554, forward strand.
TGCTTTCTCCAGTTATCAGGGCTATGGATCCTATTAACAAGTAGAGGCATGAAGCTCCTTCAGCGCCATATGCAGAACCTCAGTAACACAAACTATCTCTATTACTGGGTTTCAAAATTTGGAGAGGACAGATGCCAGGAACAGATTTGTTCATCCTTTGGAATGCACTTAAGCTTTTCACAGCAAAAAATATTTTGACAGTGTGCACTGTTAGTGAGCACACAGGGCAGAAGCTGGATCACTCTAGCAGGAGCACCAAAACTCAAGCAGGCAATAAATGATATCTATAGTGGAATTCTAGGAGCCCATTACAATGCTGTGGCCTTTTTAGCAGCACAGGGAAACTAGAATTGGCATCAGAATCTCACTCACCAAAAGACTTGGACACATGATCAAATTATGAGTCATTTCTGATAATAAAGGCACTGATTTCCAGAGGTTAGGTGTTCAGCATTTGTTTTTGAAGTCACGCCTGTTGGTTACCTGGTCACTTCTGCAAATTTGGCCAATGCCAAATGGACAGTCACACACTAGAATAAGCCTCTCCATAATTTTTAGAATGCTACCAATGCATTTCAACTATGTTAGCCCTGTTCTGCTGGCTGATCCCAAATAGATAATTAAGATCTCAGCTAGCCATTCTTCATACCCCTTAGGGAGGTGAACACTGATTTTGGCACAGCATCTAAAATGCTTGGGGTTCTGAGTGTAAGGAATGAGGCTGTGAGTAGCATTTGTGTTGAGAAACAGCAGGAGCAGGATACACCTTAGTCTCTCTGCTATTCCAGTGCATCCATAAAAGGATCACCACAGAGTAACCATCAGTGTAGCCATAGAGCCTTTTTAGACTCTTTGGTAGGAAAAGCACTGTAGATCAATTGCAATTTGCTGCTACACAGTCATCATAAGTGATAACATAATCTTGAGTGATTTAAATAAAGAATTATATTTTATATAAAATTTGTCTCTGTATGCATCTCATCCTGGCTACATTTGCATATATAAACCTTTACTTTCTTGATTCTTCCCTACCACACTCAAACAAGATTTCATTCTCTCTCTCTCCTCCCTGTCCCTGCCATACTAACAGACACATATATTCACAAACTAAAATCTCATCAGTCTTCTTACCTTTGGTAGTGTTTTCATCATGGGGTCTAGGAGAGACACTGAATTCTGGTGACCCAATTAAGGATGACAGAATTGAAGACAGCTGGTTGAGAGAGATAATTGAGAGATAATTGCTGACTTTGAGAGATACAAAGGAATATAGGTGACTATTAGAATTGGTGACTGGAATTTAGAATATTATTCAGGAATCAACAGATCCAGGTTTATTCTTACATTTTCCAATTTGATAGACCATCCTTGGGTAAATGTTCAAGTATTCAAGTGCAATACAAAAGTATAATGTGATTCTATGGTTACCACAAGCACAGAGCATTGCTAATTATTTCTTACCTTGAGGGATACAATCTGACCTCTTTATGTCCCATGTAGTTTAGATTTTTGCATAATTTAAAATGAGAACCATGGTCTATGTAATTCAAAAATGATAGGTGATAATCTTATGTGCCTAGGGAACAGTCTCAGTTATGGACACAAAGGGGATGGACACAGAGGGGATGTACATTCCTTAAGACAAATTATAGAGACAAAAGCAGCACATTTGTTTGAGATGCCCTTGTGCACTTCAGCCTGTACAATACTTTCAACCTCAGGCTCAGCGCATCTAGATCGCACAATGATTATCACTTCGTAATTTTCAATAGTAATTCCAGTATTCAGTAGGAAAAGAATGCTGTTACTCTTTTATGTTGGTAATGTGCTGTCATACTGGTCTTTGTTTTAGTTGCAGCTATAGAACCCTTAATTGAGAACTAATCCATGTCATTCTTAATACATTTATTTATTAATGTAAACCACTAACATTCTTCTCCAGGGTAAGGGCCTGAGAAAAGAAACTTCAGGATGCAGCTGTTAGGAATGTATCTTACATGATTAGATATAGCTCTTATTTCCAAGGCCTAAGAGACCAGACATTATGGCTAGATAAGGAATGTGGGAGTCACCACAACTTTAGTTTCTAACCCTTTCCCACATTTCTTATGAGCTTTGTTTCCAGGTCATTCAAAGGAAAAAAAAAATCTTAGGCCACAATCTATAGGGAGGAAAGAAAAGAATGTATCCATTTGCCTTCACATGCAGAGTAACTAGACCTTGTATTTACTGGGTGTGTTTACATGAGACACTTTATTGTACAGTACAGCTAATTACTGTACAGTAAGTGTCCGTGTTTACATGTGCAGTCACTTACTGTGCAGTAATTGGCTCTAATCAGGAATGAATTTGCTACCTGCAAATGCAAGCAGCAAATTTACTTGTGATTAGTAACTGTGTATATGTGCTCTCAGTCAGCCAACCAGCAGGGGGAGGGAGATTGTCCCCCGGAGCTTCTTGCTGCAAGGGTGTGCTCCACCACTGGAGCCCCAGTTGGACAATGTCCCTCTGTCCCGGCAGCAGGGAGCTCCTATCCCTTGCTCCATCATCACAGGGCTGGGAGATCCTTATCTTCCAGTGCTACCTCTGCAGCCATAGGGCCCAGGCTGAAGATCCTTCTCTTCCAGTACCAGAGATCCAGAGTAGAGAATCAGAGGGTCACTTACAGGCAGCCAATAGGAAATGTTAAACACAGGTTGTGTTTGAACTCCCATGCCTGATGCAGGGCTCTAAGAAAGTGTTTCTGTCATGGTGAGATCCAGCTCACTCAAAGGGAGAAATGTATTTCTGAACCAATGTGCCTAAATGACAGCTGCAATGGCTTCATTATAAGGTGAAGGGGAGGATCCATCTGTAGGGTCCACCCATCTTTTGCTGGATAGCTGTAGGAAAAAATAACCAAGAAGTAAGAGCTCTGGTTATCAGCCTCACTTGGACAAAGGAGGTTTGCCAGCACACCTCCTACATTCCAGAAGGGCTGCGTGAAATTTCACCAGCTGTTTTGTTTTGATGCTGTTTCAACTCATTTCAAGGTTGAAACAGCAAAATCTAAATGAAACAAAGGGCTTCAAACAGCTTCAAAACAAAACAAAGCTAGTTGAAAAGTTTCAAAAGTTGAAACATTTTGACCATAGTGCTGGGGATGGGAAGTCAGTCCCGCAAGATCCGATCAAGGACAGGGAGTCAGCCCAGCTGGGCTGACTTCTCATCCCTGCCCTCTGCTGGGCTGACTCTCTGCCCCCAGCCCAATCTAGTGAAATGTCAAAACAGCATCAAAGCAGCCTCACTGTTTCAACAAAGCAAAACAGAACAGCTGTTCTGAATTGAAATGAAATTCGAAATGGAACTCTGTTCCTTTGAAACCTCAAACCTCAAGGCTAAACATCACGGTGCCATTTTGCCCCACTTTTCCAGCTTTACTCCATGGACTTTCCAAAAGGAAATGATCTTAACAGAACCAACCTGAAATCTGATATCTAGGTGGACTGTTTCTAAACATAGGCAGTAGCCCAAGCCTAGTCATTTTGAAATTTTTTTCAAACCCAAATGGGGATGCATAATGTATCTGGACCTCTCCATGATTTTATGGATGCTGGTGTTATCATATTCTTGGTGCATATATCTAAAGACTGCATGAGTGCCACAGATATCTTAGACAAAGAATATGATCTAGGCCTTGAAGGGAAAATGTGTATATATGCATATAAGCCTGCACTAGTTAACTGGAAAAGGAAGTGTAACTATTATAGAGTATTATTACTCAAGTTTATCTGCAGACTTTTTGGGGCAGGAACTGTCATAGATTACAGATATGTGAAGTCTCTAGCACAATACAGACCAATTGGGTTGTGGCCTCTAAGAAATGCAGAATATAAACATTAATAATATGTAAATGTATATTATATAAGCAGAAGAAACTTTGTGGAGGTCTTCCAAGATATTCTCTCTGTGTAGATGGATCATGCAAAACCTCCGATGTACCTGTTTTTAAAAAAATATTTCAAGAATCACTTTAATATAATTGACTTTATTATTAGATATTGGTTCACACAATAATTGTGTAGTATTCTATCTTGACAGAACTAAGATAGTTTAAAAAATATATATAATTGTTGTACCTACTTCGTTCGGAGAAGTCTGGCAGAGAAATAACACTCTGGTATGTATATCAGAGAATCATAAAACTAAAACATGCAAAGTTCCCCTCCCTATGTCTCATAATGGCATATGCACACAATTTCCATCCTGTCCAAGTGACAGCATGTAATGTCTGTAATGCATGTGCTATCTTTATTTGATTTGTAACTGTAAGCTATTTTAACCATTCAAAAAAGGCACAAATATATTAATTTTAAATTTGAGATCCTTGGGGAATCTGACCATATTTGTTGCCAACAGGATCATTAACTACAAATCTATCAAGAATTTTGTTTTTAAACAAAACTCTCATCTTTTTCCATGGTGGAAAAAGTTTAGCCAGGATAGTATTCTGAAAAGAAAAAAATAATTTTTTTGTTATAATTAACCAAATGTATATATGAATTTTGGCTTGAGTTGAGTGTGTAAAATTAGGCAGCTAAATCTAAAAATATTGGCTGATATTCAGATGTGTAGTTTATACATTGAAGTATGTCTAAATTATAATTAATTAATTTGAAGAGATTTACTTTCCCACTGATGCTTCATGCTTTATAGATGGCAATCAACCACCCAAGCTAACCCATTAAATAATTCAGGTATTTTTCAAAAGCTAACACGTGACACCAAACTACCATCAGCTACCTGTTCATACTTCAGCTTCCTCTCTGGTTGATGAAGAATTATGGAACAGTTGATAGGGTCCAAATTCTAATACCTAACCTTTATTTAAAAAGTGTGAGCAGGACATAGTAAGAGGTAGAATGAATGACACTGCAAGAGTGATTCTAACAGGTGAGTTCTTTATGGTCTTGTATAGAAGGCCAAATTACTCTGCCATTATTCTCCTAATTTCTAAATGAGGCATAGGTGAAGTTAACCGAGCATGCAAATAGTAAGCTTATTCCTAGACAACAGATCCCAAAGGCCTGTGAAAGATAACAATTTTTTTTCAGATATTTATAAGATGCAGTTGTATTTGCAAAGTTAACTTGTAGTTACTTTGAGTTCTAGACCCCTGGGGTCTGAGAGATGCACTGCATTTGCCATTATTATTCAGGTACATAGTTAACTTTGCTATAAAAATGCATTTTCAATTATTTCTTCACTATCACACATGAATAAAGTCTTCCTCACTACCTTGATGTGTTCAGCTAGAAACCTCACTAGTCCTATCAAAGACACTTTACACTTAGCATGTAATGCTGATACTTTTTTTTTGCTCTGTTACTAACTAGTCAATCATATAGAACTCATCATTAATGATTATTTTGGGTTTTTTTGAAGGGGAATGCTGTTCGAGATTTTGAAGACCTGTGCTGATCAATAGATTAGAACTCTTAGCTTTCTTAAAGAATGAGTGATATATTGCCACAAGCAGAAAGCCTGCATGCAATAGCATTTCATTAAATATGCTGTAGTTATTGCATGCACTTTTACAAAGACATTTTAATGTTCACATAATCCTGTAGTAAATTATGTCTCACTATTAACAAGATTAATTCTACATGGTACAGTTTCCAAGAAAACACACTAATGTTTTCTTGTAATTCCTGAAATGGCTTCCTGCTTCCTATTCCAGGTATAGTACAGAACTGGGAATCTTTATGTGGACAGGTTATTTGTCTTTTTATAATGGGCTTTATTGGAATTAGAGGCTAAAAAGCAAAGCCCTTCACTAAATAGTAGTACTCGTCCTCCTGTACACTTTAGCAGCTAGATGAACAAAATAAAATCACATCACAGTTAGTTTATTCTTTGTGGACTATTTTCCCTAGTTTTTAAACTTTTAATAAAAGCAGTGCCAAGGCAAGCAATCTGGGGAAAAGAAAATGAGCCTAGCACAAAGGATATGACAAAAGATAATGGCATGAGGGTCCCTTCACTTGTATTAGAGGTCAACTAATTGGTATAGTGGTAGGTACAATAATTAGGTAAATGCCTTGGCTCTCAGGGTCTATATGTAGCCAGCCAGCTACTTAAAAATATATACACTGTTTATATATATATATGTGTCCTGCCTCCCATAAGCATGGAAGCAGCAATTCTACTGGATGCCACAGCCAATGCAATCTTCGCTTCCCTGTGCACTGCTGAAAGAAACATGTTGAAGCAGAATGTTTTTCCTGTACCATCCAGGTGCATCAACAAATGCACAAAGTGGCTCTTGATTCTCTACTGCTTTCAAGATTGCACCCATCATTTGTTGCTGAGCTGGAAGCATACATGGCAGTGAATCTTGAGCAATTTGGCATTACTCCTGCTCGTTATAGTACAGCTCCTCTGCTAATGCATTCAACAGCCATTGAGTGGGGATGTCTTCCAAAAATGAGCAAGGCATGAGAATGTGTATGCCCCGTGCAGCATCTTCCCAGAGCAAGCCATTGTAATACAAATACATAAGGGTCTCTCACTCAACTCCCTCTCCGAACAATTTAATCTATCACAGTGAGGCTTCATATTTCTAATGGAGATGGCACACAGTACATGTAATAGTATAGATGTATATATAGAGAGAGGGGTGTGTGTGTGTGTGTATTAGTGGCGTTTCATTTAAATCACAGAAAAATGTGGATTTTGGATTATTTTTTGGATTTTAAAAAATATTTGCTTGTTTGGTTTTTTTTAGAGAACGCTAGGGTCCCTGGTTATCAGTTGCTAGGATTTTGTAGCACAACCACAGGAACAAAGCTGAAAATATCCCCAGGAAGTACAGAGCAATAGCACTTATAGGAAACTTTAATTTACATGGGAACGAGCAGAGCCAAGATTATCCATGTGCATCAGCTGCTTACAAGCATAAATAAGGTCCAATTTATAATGATCCATGATTGCTTATTCTGTACTGCAGAATAAAACCAAAGTCCTTATTCTTGTAAGCTTGAGATGGTAGGCAGAATAAATTTGGATGATGGTAATCCCTAAGGGAAGGAGATGAGGGATAGACAAGGAAAACAATTTATAGTAGTGATTAGTGTTCAAACTGCTTTACTACTGATGAGAGATTATATAATTTAAGATAGAGGTGAATTTAGGAGTCTATAGGTATTTTCCAGCATTCCTTGAGATGCTTCTCCCAAATCTAGGTATATTATATTTGTTATCCTATTGAAAAGATGTGTCCTATTGAAAAATCATGTAGCATCAATACATAAATGTGATAAAAAGACTATTCTCACATTGTGCATATACAAACTTTACCATTAAAGAAGAAGACCCCACCTTCTTAGGGAAGAAGTTTATCCCCCTATTGTCCAATCAAGATTGCAAGCTGTACCTGGACCAGCGAATAAGTATTTACACCAGGACATTTAAAATGGTTTGGGACCAAGATTTATATTTTATGGGCTCTGGGGCAAAGCCAGCAAGGCATGGACATACACCCATTTTGGACCACAGTATAGGAGTAGTATTCGGGGACTTTTTTAAAGCCATCAAAGCAGGTAAGAATACCTTCCTCCCTTCCCCTCTGCTTGGTAGCATTTCCCCTCTCTTCCCATATCTTTCTCCCCTTCCTGCCACTGCTGTTATCCTTGGCTGCCCTGAGGGTGAGGGGAACCCCAGAGCTGCTCCTGCCCTGCTCCAGTCTGGCTCTGTGGGAAGATGGCTTCAGTGAGGCAGCAGCATCAGAAGTGGAAGGAAGGAATAGAAGGGGAGGGGACATGCCACCAAGCATGGAGAGTAAGGGTGGAGTGGGGTAGGAAATCAAGAGATACTAACCTGATTGGGGAACTTAAAAATAGTTCCTGGCTGCTATTTCCATCCTGTGGTCTGCCTTTACTAGAGGAGCTGGGAGTTGGAGTGCATCTACCCCTGCAGTGCCAGTTATTACAGCTGCATCCTCCCCCATCCCTAAAGAAATCCTGGGTACACCCATGCATGGGCCCATCTCTAACCTTAGCAGTACTGAGAAATTAAGCTCCCACTGAATTTTGTAGGAATTCAGTAAACAGAATTCCTCTTAAAATAGTCTGTACCTCTAGCTGCAGATGAGTGTGTCAGGCTGCTGGATCATGTTTTTGGTCCTCTTCCAATCAGGGCGATGTTTCTGTGTTAGATTTAGAAGTGAAAACTAAAATAAAGGAAACAAATTGGGAATCTGACTCAATGTAAAAGTCTTTCTTTTAAGATGACAAAGCTCATCTACCACGTACTTGTCATATTAAAGCCTTTCATCTGGTACATCGACTGCCTGTGTGATTCTATTAGGAGCATAATATTTTTTCATAATATTTCTCTGATGTTGACAAAGCATGAAGGTGTATTAGGGTTACATTTATATGATCAGTTGGAGCATTTAACCATACTCATAATGTCTGTAACTAATTGAATATAAAGTTTTCATCATTTTGTATTAATCTAGTTCACTTATCTTCTGATGCAGATATGTTTACAACAGGAAGTGATGTATCCTGTCCTGAATGTGGAAAAACAAATAAAGAAACTGGAGAAAACAGCTGTAATAGTTGTCATTAAAGTGTTGCTATGTCTTCAAAGCTGGCAGCTTCAATTGCTTGCCTGGATCTTCTGTTCAATACAGTAACAGAAACTGTTTTCCATTATAATTTCATGCTGTTTATTTTAATGTTTGGTAGACCGTTGACATAAGACATAATTTTTAATTAAAAAGAAAAAATAACAAGTGCCTCATGAAGGAAAATAAGCATCTGGGTGCCTGCCAACTCCTCCAACACTTAGAAAAGTTAGTCTTTACCCCACCTCTTCAGGTGAAACCTCCATTTACTTTACAAAGACAGTTCCATACATGAAAAATAAATCAGTCCCATCTTGTACTGTTACTACTCCCCCTGCCCCCACCCCCAAGTCAAAATCAGACCTTTGGGTAAACATGTTAAATAATTTTTTTTAATTCCCTGTTTCGTTAAAAAAGAAAAATGATGAATAAAGGTCCAGTCCCATTTGGGAATGCCTAGATGTGACTCAAGTCAAATTTTGGTACTGAAATCTGCAAGTCGGTCCTGTTTGCTCCTGCTCCAGAGGCCATACCAATCACTAAGTTTGTGCAGCACCTGCAAATTGGATCGTAAACATCCCTAGACACCTACACAATCCAGAGGCGATCCAGTTTGAGCTAGTAGATATACATAGCTTCCTGCTGTAATTCAGACTTTCTTGCCTACGACGAGGCTGTTGACTTGTATGTTTATGAAGAGAGTTGTCTGGGGAAGATGTGCACTATGTCACCCTGGTAGTCCTGATGAAGGGAGCATTGGAGGTGATACCATCAAGGAGAAGACATCTGCAGCAGGTGGCCTTATGGCCATTCCTATTCTGGTAAAATTTACTTGCTGCTTAAATCCCCTGATATGGGCCCATGAAAAAATCATGAGCACATGTCTAATCTGGGCCAGGTGGTCATTTGTCATGGTCCAGTCAGCATGGAATCTGCAGCGCTCATTGCCAGGGTGTACTCAGCCGTGGTGTTGATGTCCCTCCTACACACTGTCTGTGAATTTTTGAAACTGTTGCCTCAATCAGGTCAAGTATATTGTGAAAATGTGCAGGCTTTCCTTGTGTAAAGATGAGCACCAGAAGTAAGCTGATAGCCCCGATGGTGATAGCAAGCTGTGTCTGTGAAATGGTGCCACCTCTGTATCAGGTGTTTGATAGGAGGGGGCATTGAAAGTTGCTCCTAAGGTCTGGGTCAGTAGTTCTTGTGTATGGGATGGGAGGCGGGAAGGCTCATAGGACAGCTACTAGAAACTGTATTTGGTAAGGTTGGCAAGTTGCAGAGCAGGGTTGTAGCTTCCCAGTCAGAGGAAGGTATGCCTTGATAACTGTGTTAGTCAAATAGGTTTTAATTGTGTAGTTTGTTATCATTCCATATTAATAGCTTCTACAGTGTAGACTGCATTGCTCCTATGAGAGGAGTAGGGCATGGAGGAAATTTTAGATTAAAGGTTGATCCCAGACTACAACTCATTTTAGCTTCTATGGAAAAGAGGAAATAGAGGAGATTTTGGCAGAGAAAATGCAGTATTAAATTTGTATCCTGATATCGCCTGATCAGATTAAGTGACATTGTCCTGGCCTTCTACCACTGTAAGCAAAAATTAGAACCTGGTTAATTGACTATACACAAAAATGAAAAATAACTGGTTAGGTTTCAATACTTAGGAAAGAACCTGGGGGTTATACTGAACTGCAAGCTGAATAAAAATCAAGTGTAATATTCTTTAGGGAAGGAGGAATTAAGGGTTTTTTTTCTTTCTTTTTTATTAAAACGAGAGTCATATACAAATCATGAAAGTGAGTTTTCCATTCTGTTCAGCACTGGTGAGGCCTCACTCATAGTCCTGTGATCATTTTGGGTTACAACACTTGAAGAAAGATGTGAACAAATTGGAATGGCTACAGAGGGGATATCAGAGACCTAGACAATGTGACACATGAGAAAACCCAGAAGAACTGTAATTTTTTAGTCTGGAGAAGAAAAGACTGATGAGGAATTTGATAATAATCTCTGCATACAAAAAAGTATTGTTTTTAAGAGGATGGCGATCAGTTGCTCTCTGTGTGCAAAGAGACAGAACAAGTAGTAATGAGCTTAAATTGCATCGCAGGGAATTTAGGCTAGATATTAGAAAGACTGGCCCTCAGAGTGGTTAAACATTGAAACAGATTTCTTAGAGAAATCTATAAATTTTTATGTACAAAAAAATCTGGTTGGATGGTTTCGGCAGGAGGGATTCAGCCTTGGGAACATGATTGTGCTAAATCAGGAGTGGCCAATCCGCAGCAATGGTGCCAAAAGTGGCACAGGCAGGCAACAGATCAAAGAGGCAGCAGGCAGCATGGAGCAGATAGGGTAGGAAGCAGAAAGCAGAGCAGCAGATCAGGGAAGGGAAGGGATCAGTGTAGCACTTGGGGAAGGTGTAGGCCTAATTTGTGGCATGCCTGCCAAAAAACGTGCCCCTTGTCCCCCAGACTGACCTGGATGACATCTCGACTTCCTTTGTAGTTCCCTATTTCTATTCTTTTATGTTCTGTTAATAGGCCAGCATTTTTTTTTTGGTTTTGTTCTGGTTTTCAAACCTTTTTTACATGAGCATCCTTTGTACGCCTGAGAGAAAATTCTTAACTAAACATCAATAACATTTTAATATGCACTGAGATTCTCTGTTTCTTTTAGCCACAAGCAAAAAAATATTGTATCTGCATATCACGTATTTTCCAACAGATCCATGAAGTACTACTTTGAATTGTAGTGGCTGTTTAGTGATGTTTAGTGATGCTCATTTTAATGTTGATATTGATGTTTACTAGAACTTAACTTCTAAACAGAGCCACATGACAAATCCTTCTGTATATAAATAAGATATAAAAGACCCAAAGCGTTTTTTTTAATATTCTGCCGGATAAATACACATTCTGAAAAACTCTGAAGATAGGCAATATGATTAAATATTTTAAATTATAATTGTATTTTTCTCAGTGATGTTTCTATGATTACATAGAAAAAGAGAAAGACTTTACATTTGACATGAAGAATCTAAAATGAAGTTTTAGATGGCTACAAGCAGACATATTTAAACTACTTGGATTTATGGGCATCGTTACACATTAGGATGTGCTAATTTTAATTGGTACTAAGATTGGCATGTGCTTTGAGGAGTCACATATTTTTGGTTAATACCCTTTGTAACATATATTGCTTTTACAGAGTTGGTGAGCTAGGGTAGGATTAGGACCCAAACTCTCTCCCTGCCTGCCCAGGTTGCCTGCTGTCAGAGGCACAGTAGGTGGCCAAGATTATGGGCAGTTGCTGCCTGCCTGCAATCTGGGTCCCTGCTGCACCCTACCACCCCGATCAAGGCCACTGCCCTCCACCACAACTGCCAGCCCAAAATGGGCCCACTGCTACCCGCTTCCTCCTCACCTCCCAGCCACTTGGGGTCCCCCCATCTCATCTGCCCTGGCCTTCGCAGCTCACCCCTGCCTCCCATGCCCCCTGCCCGCCATGTTCCCTGCCCCCCAGGGTTCACTGTTCTGGTCTCGTGGCTCTGTCCCAGCAGAGCAAGCAGGGAATGGGAACCTGCCAGCTGCTGAGCTGGTAAGCCAGGAGCTGCCAGGGTGGGGGTGGGGGTGTGCCGGGGTGTGGCAGGGAAAGTCAGATTTGGCAGTACAGGGGGCATGGCCGGCCTGATGCAGGCCAGAGGGCATTGCCTGTCCTTCTGCCTACATCAGGCCTTTTGTGGGCCAGTGGGTACTATCCACCCCCTCCTGCCAACCCACACTGGGCCAGGTGTACTAACTGCTCCCCCTGCACACCCAAATCAGGCTCACCCCCCTGCACCCCGGATCCCTACTCACTGCCCCCCCACAGCCCCCAGCTTCCCTGAAGCTCCCAGGGGAACAAGCAGAGAACAGGAAACTGCCCATCACCACTACCACTGTCACTCTCTGGGCTGAGCTCAGCTTGGAAAGCAGCATGGCTTGTCAGTGGTGATGAACAGGTTCCCATTCCTTGATTGCTCTGCTCAAACTGCTCTGGGAGCTGCAAGTGAACCACAAGAGCTGGGAGGGGGGAAGAAGCTCAGGTTGGGGGAAGCAGGTGGAGAGGCAGGGAGGGAGCCCTGAGGGTGGGAGCCCTGAGCGTGGGGGTGTTGAGAACGGCCTCGAACCATCCTCCCAAGACATAATAAAAGAGGAGACTGTGAGACTGTTATGTGAAAAAATGCCCAGCTGCAGTGATAAGGAG
>JAGPOW010003316.1:177980904-177997959 GCA_030014935.1 Caiman crocodilus
AACACCTGAGTACACATCTCAATCTACCTATTGTTTTAGGATATCATCACACCATACTCACAGATTTATTTCTAAAAATATTTTAGAATTATAATCAAGAATAATTTAGAAGGAATTTGACCAATACCAACAGTTCTCTTTCCCATGGTGCCTTTGAAATAATGTGTTCAATAATCTGGTGGTCATTTAAAGATAATGAATCTTATCTATTAAAGGCAAATTATGGGTAATAAGTGTCTGAGCTTTTCCACAATTTCTATGGAAATTATGATTTGTCTGTTGTATATATTCTAATATCTTGGAACAAGCTGGCCAAATTGTTTTCCCTCTAGCAAATAATAAATTCACTTAAAAATTGGCCATCTTGAAATGATTCACAAACAGTAGCATAACTTGGAGTGGGTGAGTGGGGAGTGCCCTGGAGCTACTCTAAAAAAAACCCCCAAAACAAAACAACCAGGGCAAGCAGGCTCTCCAGCAGGGTTTTGCCTAGAGGCAAGCTCTGCTAAGTATGCTTCTGTTCACAAACATAAGTTGAATTTATTGAATAATTTGGGGCAGATAAAGTTTTGGGGACTCAATTCATAAAACTACAGGAGGAGTTGCAGACCCCCTTTCATCCAGTGTCTTAGTACTTAGAGCACTTGGCTAGCATGTGGAAGATTCAGGTTCTCTTTCCTACTCTACTGACAGGGATTTAAAGCTAGCTATTGCCTCCTAAGATTGTGCCTTAAGCATGAAGTTATCAAGGATGAGGGAAAGGACCAATCAGTCTTCAGCTACGTGGCACAATTTGGTGTTGTTCAAAAACTCCTTAGTTGTTCATAGAACTAGATGTAATCATGCTGATTTCTATACCAAAGTCCACGTGGCATAAATGCTCAGAAAGAGATACTCAAGCTATATCAGCCCCTGCTATCCCCAGAGCTAGAAACAGCATAGCTGAGCTACCAGGGCTTATAAGCCCTGCTTCTCAGAACACCTAGTTAGTTCAGGCACAGCACCACAACTAACTAGAGACAACACATTCATTTTTTTCCAATTCAAGAGGTATCACAGGCATTTCAGCATGGCTTGTACTATGCAAACATACCCTCATTGGCACAGCAATTAGCATCCACATGCCAAACCACAAGGGTAAAGAGACACTCAACAGCATCATACAAAAAACCCAGGTCTCCCCACACCCTATTGAATACTTTTACAATTGAACTATGGTGGAAGGCTTTCTCTTGCTTGCTCTGCTTCCAGCCCCATGAAACTGGCATACTTTTCCTCACAGTGGAATAGATTCTAAAGGATGGCTAGAAAGTACCTTTGACTCAGAATAAGATATATTTTAGTTGTTAGGGAAATGGAGATGTGGCATTGAATCTGTTCAGGCTGGGTTGAGCCTGTATCTTCCACTTCCTGCAAGTATACTAGGGATGTCAAACTCATTAGGCCCCATTGTTGAATATGGTTCATGACTTGTCCTTAGGTTCACAGACAAGCCACATCTAGCATGGGTACTGAATTCAGCACATGCCTCAGACACTGCCTGCAGTGTGTACCAGCTCTGGCCCCAGGTACTGCATGTAGTACTGCACACCAGACCTGACATCAAGTGCAGAGAGCATGCTAGATATAGTCCTGTGCATTGTGTGCACTGCAAACCAGACTGGCCTCACATTCTGCATGTGGCATATGGGATTGATTTGGCATGTCCCACATGTGGTATGCAGGTCCAATTCAACTCCCATGGGCAGAACCATGGGTCAAATGATAAGGCTTTGCATGCTGGATATATCTTTGACACCCTTGTCCTATGTAGTTAGGCTACTGTATAGGTTATAGGAAATGAGCTCCTCCAGCATCAGTTTGGAAACCCTCCTGCCCCACACACAAAACAAACAAGTTATTTTCATTTGTTTCAAAAGACTACTTTGAAGTAGTGTGGAAGTGCTAGACTTCAGAAAGGCTAACTTCAGTACGCTTAGGAGATTAGTTAGTGAGGCACTGGAGAACAGGAGCATTGTTGAGATGGGAGTCCAAGAAGGGTGGTTGTTCTTAAAGGGAGCAATCCTACAGGTGCAGAAGGAGACAATCCCATTGCACAGGAAAAGGGGCAAAGGGACCTAGAAGGCCTCTTGGCTGAACAGGGAAATCCAGGAAAAACTAGGAACAAAATAGAAAGGCATATAGATTGCAGAAGCAGGGAGTGGCTACCAGGGCAGAGTAAACCTACTTGGCTCACACTTGAAGGGAGGCAGTCAGAAAGGCAAAAGCAGAAATGGGACTTAGGCTGGAAACAAAAATTAAACATAATAAAAAGTCCTTCTTCAGGTATATAGGGAGTAAAAAGAAGGTGCAGGGTTGCATAGGACCCCTACAGGATAAACTAGGCCAATTAGTGACAGATAGGGGGGCAAGGATGAACTCTTCAGTTAGTTTTTTGCCTTTGTAATCCTGAACATGGACCAGGACAAATCTCCCAGTTGGGTCACAGACAGGCACAAAAGGGAAACCAACCCACCAACTAATGCTGACTTAAAGAAGGGGTTTGGGTTGTAGACGTGTTGGTCTAAGGACATGGGCAGACGAGGTTCCTGGGGGTGAATTTGATATCTTTTATTAGACCAACCCAAATGGTTGGAGAATAGTTATTAACCAAGCTTTCGGGTTCAAAAACCCTTTGTCAGGCTAAGGAAGCACACCAACTGCTGAAGCTGGTGTGGAGCACGCATCTTCCTTAGCCTGACGAAAGGTTTTTGAACCCGAAAGCTTGCTTAATAACTATTCTCCAACCATTTGGGTTGGTCTAATAAAAGATATCAAATTCACCCCCAGGAACCTTGTTTGACTTAGTGAAGGGACACTTGGAGGGGCTGGATATGTTTAAGTCAGCAGGCCCAATAGATCTTCATCCAAGGGTGCTGAAGGAATTGGCCCGTGTCATAGCAGACCCACTGGCATGGCTGTTGAGCACTCTTGGTGCTCAGGTCAGATCCCAGAGGACTGGAAAAGGTTCAGTGTGGTCCTGATTTTCAAGAAGGGGAGGAAGGAGGATCCAGGTAACTATAGAACAGTTAGTCTCACCTCTTTCCTCAGGAAAACCTTTTAAAATCTTATTAAGGATCACATGTGTGGGAGTCCAGTGGGGAAAACAATGCTGTAGGACAACCAGCATGGATTCATGGCAGGTAGATCCTGCCTGACTAACCTTGCAAATTTTTATGACCAGGTCACACAATGTTCAGATGCAGAAATTGAGATAAATATCATCTTTTTGGATTTTAAGAAAGCCTTAAATAGGGTATCTCATCCTATACTCACAGATAAACTGAGTGCTGTGATGGAGATGATTACATGGTCAGGTGGGTGGCAAATTGACTTAGGGGTCATACCCAGAGAGTGGTGGTTAATGGGTCGGTATTGACCTGAAAAGATGTGAGCAGTGGAGTCCCACAGGGCTCAGTCCTTGGACCTGTGCTGTTCAATGTCTTCATCAGTGACTTGGATGAGGGCATGGAAAGCACTCTGTCCAAATTTGCAGATGATACCAAATTACGGGTAAAGTTAAGACACTAGAGGGTAGGGAACAAATCCAGGCAGACCTGGACAGCTTGGAAAAGTGGGTGGACAGCTTGGAAAAGTGGGTGGAACAGTTCAACAAGGACAAGTACAAGGTGCAGCAAGCTTACAGGCTGAGGGAGGAGCTTCTCAACAGCACAGCAGCAGAAAGAGATCTCAGAGTTATTGTTGACACTGAGATGAACATGAGTTGTCAATGTGATTAAGTGATCAGTAGAGCTAACCACACTTTATCATGCATTAGCAGGTGCATGACAAACAGGTCCAGGGAGGTGATAATTCTCGTCTATGCAGCATTGGTCAGGCCACAATTGGAGTACTGCATCCAGTTTTGGGCAATGCACTTCAAGAGGGATTTGTACAATCTTGAGAGGGTTCAGAGGAGGGCCACCCACATGATCAGGGGATAACAGGGCAGGTCCTACAAGGGGAGGCTACAGGACCTGAACCTGTTCAGCCTCCACAAGAGAAGGCTGAGAGGTGATCTGGTGGTCACCTACAAATTCATTGCCGGGGAGGAGATGGGTAGCAAGGAATAGGAGATTCTCTGTTTACCAAGGCACCCCTTGGAGTAACTAGGAATAACTATCACAGACTGACGGGGAGCAGATTTAGGTTAGACGTCAGGAAGAACTTCTTTATGGTAAGGGTTGCCATAATCTGCAATGGACTTCCAAGGGGGTCTTTAAGAGGAGGCTAGACATATACCTGGCTAGGGTCATCTGACCCCAGCACTCTTTCTTGCCCAGGGCAGGGGGTTGGACTCAATAATCTGCTAAGGTCTCTTCTGACCCAAACATCTATGAATCTATGAAAAGCTACCTACACTTAATTTAAGAGTTAATCCAGGCCTACATGCCAAATTAGATAGAGTCCTGCCACCAGGACTCAGGCACCTGAACTCCAGAAGGGGTATGATTTCAGAGTCTTCTGCTTTGCATACCGTATGGGATAGCTTGGGTGTTGCCCCATTGAGTGAGTATGGAGTTAATCACTTTTGAGGCACCTAACCCTGTCCATTCAATTTTAGGGAGCCTGGTATTTTGAATTCCACTCTAGGCCCAGGTGCCCAAATGTAACACTGTGGTCCACATGGGGCCCATGGACAGTTAAATCATGGTCCATGGCCACAGTTTTTTATGGCAGCATTATAAACCTCTGCAGCTGCCAGAGACACTGTGTCAGAAGAGCCAGCACCTGCCTAGGGGTTCAGGGAGTGTTAATGCTGCCACCACTCACCCCACCACAGAATTTCTGGATCAAGATCTCAGTTAAGAATGACTTTTGCAGGTGGAAGAAGTGGTGGTAGTGCACTCAGCAAGCAGGGTTAACACTCCTGCTGCTCACCCTGCCACTAGAAGTGGGTCAGGCATCACATGAGAAGCCCCACATTCTGGATCAGGCCAACAGACCCAAATGAATTGGGCAGCCATGATTTAGACATTGCAGCAGTTAATTTTTGTTAGCTATGGCTTTCTTTATCGTTTTACTTTGCTATTATCACAGATTAGATCAAAAAAAGAGTTCAGGACCATACTTTTCCCACTGATTTTGTTGTACAAACCTTCTGTGCTAAAACTATAAATTATTAAAACCTTCCAGAATTCAACTGAATAGTCTTGTTCAAGTTTTTGAAGGTGTGCTAGCTTTAGGAGAAAACAAATATCAAACACACTTCTGAATTCCCCAGGTCTCTATTCTTCTACCTGTGGTTCAACTATCTTCCATTACATGCAATAATCTTTCATAGATTCATAGACGCTAGGGTTGGAAGGGACCTCAAAGGATCATCAAGTCTGACCCCCTGCCAGTGGCAGGAAAAAGTGCTGGGGTCATGTGACCCCAGCCAGGTACTTGTTCAGTCTTCTCTTGAAGACCCGCAAGATAGGGGCAACCCTTACTGTGAAGAAGTTTTTTCTGATGACCAACCTAAACATACTTTCCATCAGCTTGTGGCTGTTGTTTCTGGTTATTCCAAGGGGTGCTCTGGTAAACAGAGCATCTCTTACTCCTTGCTGCCCCTCCCCTGGTGAATTTGTATACTGCCACAAGATCCCACTTTAGCCTTCTCTTGTGGAGGCTGAAAAGGCCCAGGTCCCCGAGGCTTTCCTTATAAGGCTTTCATTGCAGGCCTTTAGCCATGAGTGACCCTCCTTTGAACCCTCTCAAGGTTATCCACATCTTTTCTGAATTGTGGCACCCAGAATTGGATGCAGTACTCCATCTGTGGCCTGACCAGTACCCCGTAGAGGAGGAGCATTATCTCCCTGGACTTATTCGCGATGCACCTATGAATGTTTGACAAGGTGCGGTTAACTCTGCTAATTACTTCGTCACATTGGTGACTCATGTTCCTCTTGGAGTCGACAATGACTCCAAGATCTCTTTTCACTGCTATGCTGGTTTTAGGCTTAGTACATAGATAGACAGAAAAGAAAGATTTTACTGAATGCTTTTTCTTTTATCACAGCTATAGATCAAAAGCTGGAAAGCAATATTCATTTTAATTTAGCTTATATTCATTCCCACATAGTATTTTCTTTGGGTATCCCATTGATGGCTACTCTATCAAATCTATAATCTTGATAAGATCAAACATACAGTTCCTCATCAGACATTTCTCTCTGTATGTATATGTCCCTGGTGATATCTATACACAGTATGAAACCTGCTTTGATTGTCCATCTTTGTTTACATTCATGTACAACACTTAGATTGATATAGCTAAGAAGTGGTAAGATGCATTGGCAAATCACTATTTCTGCAGAGTGTGAATCATTTAGTAACATTGTAAGAGACAAACAACTTTAACTTCAATGCTTTGGAAATTTTCCATACCATTTCAAAATTTGAAAATTGTGAGCTTCTGAATTCCTACCAGCTGGAATGATACCATAGTACAGAAGGCAATATTTTCACACTGTGAAAAGAGGGGAATGTAAGGCAATCCAATATCAAATATATATACACATATATATGCTGTTGTTTCAGACATCAATTAAGAACTGCAAAGATTGTGTCTATTTGTTAACTAAGCCAAATATTCCTTTGTGAAAATGGCTTATAGCTGTGAAAACAAGTCCCAGCTCACAACCATCTTTCATGTTGGAATGAGTTTTGAAATGAAGCTAGTCCAATTCATTAGGCCTGCGCTACAGTTGAGCTGTCACAATTTTTTCCATTAGGGCAGAAATTAGTTTACCCATTGTTGAGGCAGAGAGATGAAACATAAAACAGTGTAACTGTAAGTTGGACTCTGCAGAAAACTGACAGGATTGTTTGATAAAGCAGATGAACTTCTTTGGGGATTTATAAATCCTTCATTCAATCTGTGTTCCTGAACTTGAGCAAATCAGTGTTCAGTGGTGAAACAACATTTCAAAGATTCAGTGCCCGAATGGGAAGACAGTCCATTTCAAGACTGATGGAGCTTCACTACATCACATCTTCCATGTAGAATACTTTGATAGCAATGACCAGCTATGGCATACTTTTATCACATGAAATGTGAGTCTTAACCAGAGTTCCAGGGCATGCTGGGGTACTATGAAATCTTTTGAAGGGTGCTGCAGGGAGCGTGAAGAGCTAAGCAAGGTGTGAGGAGAAAATGAGGGCAAGCTCAAGGTTCTCCTGTGGCTATTTCCTTGCTTCCACTGCCTACTAGGGTCTGAGAAATGGCTATGTTTCATTTTGGTTTTGGATATGGCTGTTTTCGAGGACAGCAATTCATTTTGGTGTTTCAGATTATTGTTCTGTTTCGATTTCGCAGAATCTGTTATGGAGTTTTGACACTGTTTCGGTGATTCGGTCATAGACTATAATGGGGAATCACTGACATGCCTATAACTTTGTCATGTCTTCCTTATTTGGATGAAAATTGCAGGGGTGGTAGACCTTTCTGAGGGCACGAAGTCTGCCACAATTCAAGGAGATGGATACAGGGGTTTTTGTGAAACTGCACCTCATACTGTTCAAAGCAAAACTCATATTGTGTGTGTGTGTGTTAATGCAGAGCAGGATGAAAACAGCAGGTATGGTAGCCCCTTCTGATGCCATGAAGCCTGCCAGGGGTCAAGAAGATAGGTGCAAGGGTTTCTGTGGAACTGCACCTCAAACTGTTCAAAGCAAAACTTGTGACGTGTGACTTTGTGTGTGTTAAGGTGCAGCAGGATGAAAACAGTAGGGATGGTAGCCTGTAACAGGGGGCCTTCCTTGTGCCAGTTAGATCTCCGCCTGCCCACCTATTTCTGGGCCAACTGCCTGCCCCTCTTTTTCAAGCCACACTTTGATGGAAAACTGATTCAGATGTTTCCCCGGTGGGAGGCTGCCCATTTAGGTGTCTTGGGGTGACATCCATTCCATAGTTCCATTCCTCCCCTACCACTGTGGCCCATGTCTTGCACATTGAGTCTTTCACCCCCTCCACCTGTGCTACCCTCTCTGGGACCCTTGGCTCCCTCTTAGGCCCTGGTCCTGCCTTCAGGCCAGTTGGAATCCCAAGTCTCTTCCTCTGGGCATTCCTTGTAGTGGGCGCCTGGCCCTTTGACCCCACTTTGGGTCCTGGCCCTAGCACAGACCAGTTGATGGTACTTCTGATACCTTCTATTAGATCAACTGAATAGAGAAAAATATATCTTAGCAAACTTTTGGGTTTAAAAACCTTTCATCAGGCTGAGGAAGCATCCAGTTGGTGTATGTATGCTTTTCCTGGATGGACTGAATAGTGAAGAAGCCAGAGGATGGCATTCAATGTAGGCAAGAAAGCCAGTCAGTGAAAATGTAAATTGAGGCATCAGGGGGTGAAGGACAATCTGGGGGTGGGGGAAGGGGGAAGTAGCAGGTAAAACTGGAGAGGTACCTGGAGAGTCAGATGTTAGGCAGGTTATAGTGTGTCATAAATTCAATGTCTATATTGAGTCCATGAGTTTTTGTATCCAGGAGGTTGATGATATGATGTTCATAGGCTTGCCCATGAAAAGTGGTTCGTAAATTCAAACAAGCACCAAACCTTGCTAACCTCATCACCAGAAGCCAACTTCTTATAGCCCAAAACACACTGAATGGTTCCAGACCAAGAAATGCAAAACCTAACTTCATACTAATCCAACCTATTACAGACAAGAATACCCAACTACCTGGTGGGGGACATATTTCTCACAAGAAAGACACTCTGTCTCCAATCTCTCAGGCCTAATCTTCAAAGGGAATATACAAACCATTTTTGGCTTGTAGATGAGTGTTGCTTCCAGCTCTAAGAGAGGGGCATCAAATGGTTTTAAAAAAAAATTAAAAAAGAAAATAGGTATGGATGGAGTGAGAAGGGTGGCACTTACTCTGTCACCACATGGAGCTTGGGGAACCCCAGCAGTGGGAGGTTCATCTTGATGAACCCCAGCTTCTCCACCAAACCAGGATCCAAGTTGTTGTGGTGGGATGTCACAATGCCCTCTCACTCGGAACACTGATCAGTGGATGGGACAGGTGTTCCAGGGCAACTGTGGTCAGGATCCTTCCACATCTTGCTGCAGCTTGTTCAGTAGGTCAAGGGGTCGCAGAGCAGCGGCTCCAAGTCCTCAATGAGAAAGTAGCCACTGAAGCCTTGGTGCTACCTGCCCGATGCTGGGGTCTGGTGCCTCTGGACTCCAACATGGAAGCTATGCTCTTAGCCTACATTGGCAGACTGGCTGGTGGATTGAGTAGTGGCATGGGACAGTGGTTCCGCCTCTTCCATATCCCCCACCTCTGCCCTTCTGCCTCCCTCACTCTGTTCACCAGCACCTCCATGGAGTGATCGAGAGTCTTGCTGGTGCACATGGTCCTCTTCATCCTTGGGTTGCACATGCCTGCCAGCATGTGGACTGTATTGGACCACTATGGACCCAGCCGTTCCTTGATGCCCTCCTTCAATCTGCTTCACCAGTACCTGTACCTGTAGTGACAGTGGCTTGCCCCAGCCAAGAACATCAATCCACTGGAACTTCTCCATTTGGTTCTGAAGCTTCCTCACTAGGGGGATCACTTGGCTAAGGAGGGCATTGCCAGTGCTAAGGGTCTCAGTGGCCATGAAGAATGGCTTGAGGACCACCATGATCTGGGAGATGGTATGATTGTTAAGGGGGCCACTGATCCCAATCTCCCTAAGCAAGGCCATCTAATGGATGGCCTTCTGTTGCTCAACCAGCTTTTTGAGCATCAGGTATGTGGAGTTCCACTGAATCTCTACATCCTACATGATTTTGTGCTGTGGGATGCTCAGCTCTGCCTGTTTGTCCTGCAGCATCTTGCTCCACCTTGATGCTCTGGTGGAAGTAGCCTACCACCTTCCTGCATTTTGAAATAAGCTGGGTGTTTGTAATGGTGCTCTCACTGCTTCCAGATCCAGCTCCTCCTCTGGTACTGGAAGCTCATACTGGGAACTGAAATTGGGGTGGAGGAGACTGTCATATTAGTGCTTGTCATGTTGGTGGTGCTGGGGATTATTATTACTGCTGGTGTTAGTGGAGTTGGGGCAGGTGCAGACACTGCTCCCACCTCCTTGCTGCCTCTAGCAGCAGAAGCCTCATGCCTGCTAGGGAAGATGGTGAATCTAAGTTTTGTGGGAGAGGGGAGGGATTTACAGCTCTCCCTCTTCCGCCTCTCAATCCCCTGCCAGAAGACCTGGCACCTGCCTTTTCAGCATGCTTCATAATCAGAAAGCACATTGGCTGTGCCTGGACCTGAACCAAGGAGTGCTGGGAGCTGGGAGTCTCCCTGCAACCAGCCCCATATGCCGACTGCATCATGCCAACTGTGCTCCACACGAGGACCTTCCTGGAGTGGTTCCTGAAGGACGCCATCCAAAACAAGTACGCTAGTGACCTGAGGACCAAACCAAACCAGGGCAAGGTCTTTGATGTCACCTCAAAGTGGGACTCCAGCAATCACTTCATGCCTAGTGAGAGCTTCACATGCTTCACAGACTGGTGCTTCCTCCACTGTGCCTGCCTCTGAACAGGGCTGTCTGCTTTGGCCACTGAGACAAGAGGTGCCAATGGTGTGGCTACATGGTAAAGACCCTCCCCCACGTGCTGTGCAGCTGCAGGCCACACACCAGAGCCTGGAAGCTCCACCACAACACTGTCCAGGACCACCTGGTGAGGGCCATCCCAGCCGCAGTGGGGGAGATCTCCGTGAACTGCACCATCCCGTCCTGGAAGAGCCAGATGCTACCCGACATCATGATCACCAACAAAGAGGCCAAGAAGGCCGTGATTGTGGAGGTGACCATCCCCTTTGAGAATGAGTGCCAAGCCTTCACCAACACCTGTGCTTGCAAGTGGGAGAAGTATGCCCTGCTGGCTGACATCCTGAGGGGCTGCGGCTATTTGATGGTCGATGTACTCATCATGGGAACGCTTGGAGCCTGGGACCCCAGCAATGAGAGCATCCTGCATGCCTGCCACATCTCCCACTGCTACAAGAAGCTGATGTGCTGCCTCATGGTGTCCAATGCCATCCACTGGTCCTGCGACATCTATGTGGAGCACATCATGGTCTACCGCCAGTACTTTGACCCCACCAGATGGACTGCCACTGGACCAGACCCAGAGGGGAGTGCCTAAACCCCCCTCTGCACCAGATGGATTTCACTTCAAGAGGATTATTCATCAATGGACCACCCCACTGCACCCCAAAGAGGACCCCTATGATGAAACTCTATATGTACTGAGACAAATTCTTCAATCTATTTCCTCCATTATTGCGGACTGTTGTACAGGCTTGTGTGTATCTATTTTCTTTCTCTCTCAGTGTCGTGAATCCCCTGCCTCTCCTTTCCCCCTCCCCACCGGGCTTAGTTGGCTAACATTGTATTTTCTGTAACCTAGTTGCATTCCCCTCCTCACCCCCATCCCTCTAATGTTAGTTTCTCTCTTGGGTGATTTGTATTTCCCTACTGGATTTGTCATCTTTTTGGATTCACAATCCTAAACATCTACTAATATAATTCTATGTTGTATATGTTTAATATATGTGGGGGGGGGCAATATATTTTCTAGCTGCTTTTTATATCTTCTATGTCTTTACTAGATATCTTTCTATCTGCTTATTTAACTATACTATATCTTCTTTCTATCTGCTTATTTTACTATATTTTCTGTCTGTCCTTACAATATCTTCTATCAGTATATTTTACTATATCTTCTATGTCTTTACTATATGTTCTTCTATATGCTCATTTAGCTAAATCTTATGTCTCTAATATATTGGAAAGATGTATATCCAATTCTTTCCAAAAAGAGAGACTAGCAAGAGACTGACTAGGAAGCTAGTCACTGCAGTCGGCTAATACCTTTCACACACTGTTGCTTCCAGACAGACTGCTCACAAAAGGAACAGAATGGCTTCACATAGAGCATTATATGCTGTTTCTCTGTCCCTCTACCCAGAGCACTGGGATTGGAAGGGACCTCGGGAACAGATCACAGATACTGGCCAGCTACAGATGTCAATATCAGAGCAGTCCTTCCCCCCTCTCTTCTCCCTCCCTTTTCTGCATTTCTTTTTCCCTGCAATCCTGCCTTCAAACCATTTCAAAACATCCAAAACATTTCAGATGGTTTCGTTTAATTTTGGAGATTTTTTTGGAGTCTTCCATTTCATGTTGGATTCAGTGTTTCAGATGCTGAAAAACCTCCGAAATGAAACAGATGACAAAATTTTGCACAGCCCTACTGCCTACCTCCTCTGCAAGGAGCTGAGCATTGTAATAAGTTAGTTTTAAAATTGCTTCTCAATTCACAAAAAGTATGAAGAGGTGTCTTGAGTCTAAAAAAGGTTGAGAAGTACTGGTCTAGCTACTACTATATAGCAGCTGGTAGTAAATGCTGGAAGCACATTTTCCATTATAATCCAGTTAACAGCTGACCTATTATTAGTATTAGTGATGTAAGTCGTGTTGGAAAAAACATTCAGACATTGCTTGTATTCAGTATATTCCCTTGGCCTTTCAATGTTCCCTGCCTAACAATACAAGGGCAAATGTAAAAAAATATCTGATGTTAGTTGCACCTTTCCATAATAGCTAATGTATAAACCTAATCTTAAACTTTAAATTTCTTCTTCTTTCTGTCCTATAATCTAATGACTGTATGGGCCATGTGGTGATTCTGATTTTCCACTGTGTTTTATCACATAGTGCTTTTAGATGCCTGCTGTACCATTTTGTTATGTCATCTGATCATTTTCTATACAAGATGTCTCTTAGCTTCTGCCCTCTACCAGGGTGAGATATGGTCTCCAACTATTAGCCATTCTTCATCCAACCAACTTGCCCTAGCAGCTGAAACTTCCTTTTATCATTGCATCTACTACTGTTTTTCTTACATTTTTTACCTCTTCATCTTGTTTGGGACAGGATTTCTTTCCCCAAATGTAAACAACTATCTGTACAACTTAATTTCAAAGGTCAGCAGTCTTCATGGCTAGGGACAGACGTTGTACATAAACTGATATAAATAATTGGAAACCAAATCAAATCTGCAACACAACAGAAGTTCAGTGCACATAAACAGCTTCTAAAATGGCACAAACTGCTTTAAGATAAACCTGGTTGGATGTCATATCGGACTTAATTGATTTAGGTTAAATTGGTTTATTGAACCTCTGTCCCAGATCCACTCCAGATTCAAGTTAACTCATAGTCCTCCAGCATCCCAGGATGCTTTGCATTTCTTCCATAACCCGCCAGGGTGGGCAGGCTAGCCTTGGCTCAAGCTGTCTGATCCAGTTGAGCAGGGAGGCATGTTCTAGCGCCCCCCAGCTTCTGGCCAGGGCTGCTGCAGACATGTGGCTGCATTTCCAGAATCAAAAGTAAATGTCTGTTCACTTCGTTATCAGTTCAATCTAGGCAGCTTAGACTAACCTGTGAAGATTGAATAGATTCAGCCATGGGCTTTTTTACTATACTTAGCCCATGTGTCCGCTTTCTTTAATGTTAATTTTTCCAGTACATGGAGCAAGATCTCAAGAAAATATATCTTTTCAAGAGTCTGATTTTTTTTCCTTAGGGAGAGTCCTTTGACTCTTCACATTGGCTTCTGTTCACCCATAATCACTTGTTTCAATTTTTTTCTTGTGCTGTTCTTAAAGATATAATTGTTCCATGTGATGTAGCTTCTCAGGCTTGCTGCCACCAATTTTACTCTCTCTGGTATCCTTCCGGTTTCTGAAAGATGACAGTCTTCTTTGTCTTAGCTTTAATTATATCCAGCCCGAATCATTCACAAGTTCTCTGAAAGGCATCATCCTGCCAGCCATTATTTTCCATTTGTAGCTAATCAAGTTTGTCAGTTTCTTCTAGATCTGCTGAATTAATGTCTTCAGTTTAGTCATTTTTGATGGAGTTTTTCTCTTTGGCAACTATTTTGACACTTAACTGAAATTTAATAAACATGCTTTTTCCGTCAAAGTATAAGACAAGTTAAAAAAACAAAACAGAAGAAGGTATTTCAAATCTATTCTGACCTCTAACCGATAAAATTAGTTATAGACTGCTGCTTTTTCCCAGTATATTTTTGTGCAGGAACTGAAGTGTTCTCAGATACTAACATGCACTGCCAAATTTCACCCAGCTATATTAATTTTTATAAAGTTGACAGCTGTCTGTAATATCCATGATAAGAAGAGATATTATAAAATTTAAAAAGCAAATGAATTGCTTTTTTGGTAGCCATGGAACAACAGATGGTTGGTGAAAGAATGAGGGAACTTAGAAAAAGAGAGAGTATATTAGTACAAAATGGAAAAGAAATTTAAAAAGTTAAGAGTAGAAAAAGATCAGAAACAAGTAACAGAATTAAGAGAACAAAGGTGCACGAGCTGCTTGTCCAGGTCCTTAAACCTTTTTTTAATTATTATACGGTATATTATCTAGGTCACATAAGAAAGACAGACATGGCCTGAAGGAGACCTTTTTCTTTTTCTGTTCCAATCAATAATTTGTATGTAGAAAAACAAACAACAGGACAGCTACATACCTATGTCCTTGTCACTACATTTTCATCTCATCACCTTTGTTTAATTATGAATCAGGTTGTCAGGCAAACCAGGTTGGATAAGACCAGTGCAAATCTTTACCTCAAATTCAAAATAATTTGAAAGTACAGTTTACTTTATTAGTCAGAACAAAGGAAAGTACTCAGATACTATGATGGTAAACAAAACCATGGAATGAACAATCTCTGTAAGATCACTGGAAACACATCCATTCAATAATCGCTATTTACATTTGCTTTTGAGATTTTTTTGCTTGGCCAGGTTCTCATGCTTTGCTGATCAGCATAAATGGGAAATCCAAGACACATGATCTAAAGAGTTACATACATTTCTGTATGATATGCATCATCTAGAATTTCCAAAGATCTTTATGAACCACATGTCTGATGAAGACAGGCCAAACTAACATATGGCTTTCATGTATCGCATAGAATTAACCAGGATTACCCCCACTGTACTTCTTTAAAATACAGTTTTACAATGAAAACATGGCATGTTTGAGGCCACAAAAAAATTAATACTTGTCAGCCTAAAATGCAGTTTTAGATGCTCTCTTTTGCTTTTGTGTTGTTTGTATTATACACTTCTACCACATGTATTTATACTGCAGTGGACACAGAAACTTAAGTGCTACAAATCACACAGATTGAATTATATGTATCCATGAGTTCTGAAAGAAATACAAGTATGAAATAGCAGAGATGTTGTCAAATAAATGTAATATTCTTGGAACACCCTGTTCTGGAAGATTGGAAAGTAGCAATCAAGGTTGTAATTTTTTTCTTTTTATTGAGTCAGTAGAAATCTTGAGAATTACAGACTACTGACCCTTATCTCTGTGCTATGGAAACTGATCAAGAGTTTAATACAAAGTGAATAGTAAGACCACTTAGGTAAATGTAATTTAACATAAAGAAAAATAAAGAAAATAAAAAATAAAGAAAAGTTATGCATATATATAATTTTTTTTTAAAAAAAGGTTAATATAACAAGTAGCAGCAATGACCCAGAAGGCATAATATGCTTGGATTTTCAAAACTGTTCATCTCATAAAAGATAAATAGGAATGTAAACAACCACAGAGAAGAGAAAAAGTTTTGTCATGGATTAAAATATATATATATATTTTAAATTATGAGAAACAGCTGTAGTGAATTGGTGTTCTTCAGCTTGCAGAGAAGTGAAAAGCAGAATATCTCAGAGAGTTGAATTGGTCTGATGTCATTTAAAATATTTAAGAGTGGGAGGAGGAAGTGAATGAGACATTAATGAAATCTGCTGACAAGCTACTTTGTTTCTGTTTCTAAACTCCAGAGAGGACTGTTTTTAAACTCCATACAGATGCAAATGTTTTGAAGATAAAGTAGCAGAATGTTAGATGAAACTGAATTTGGATAAAAGTAAAGTTTTGATCAAAACATGCAAAATTTCTTGACATGGATGGGCTCTAATTTTACAGGATCCCAAAGAAAATGAAAGAAGTTGTCATATCAGCTTGGATACTAAAGCAAAGATGCTACTTGAGTAAATTCTTTAAATACTGAGAACATATAGACTGTTACAGAGGCAGAGAATTTAGATTTATTTGTAGTATTGCATACATTTTCTGCATGAATTTGACCCACTCAATAAATCTTGCACTATAGCTCTGCTTTCTATAGTTTAAAATAAATTTTAATCCAGGAAAAGACTGCAACTTCACAGTGGTCATGCTCTATTTACTTTTCTTAATCATGTTAGTCATATCACCCAAAGTAAGATGAGATTGGAAGGGTCTAGAGAAATTCAGTGAAGACTAGAAATGAAACTTTCTTTATTAGTGAAAGATACAGAGCTCTAAACCTTGAACTCTATTATAAAACATTAACAGTATTGTTGCCACTCATGGCAACACAGTCAAATATTCTTACAATGTCCTTCAGTTAAAAGACAAGTAAGGAGAGACGTAACTAGTAGTTTGCGGTCCTGGGAGCGGAGGCGTACGTGATAGCGTTTGTGTACTAGGGAGCTGGAACAAAGGCAGGTGGTGACTGCATGAAGCAGAGCACCAGCAGGATATTAACCCTCCCTGGCACGGCAATTGCTGCAGTTAGCATGGGAAGGCAGAGTTGGGAGATGACAAAGGCCTGACCTTGTTCTGCTCTGTCAGAGCCCCTGACTCCATTCTGGTACCTCCTTGCCTCTGTTCTGGCTCCCTGCTTAGATACACTACAGGAAGCAGATGAAAGAGTATTTTAATTTCTCTGCCAATTTGGTCCTTGTCCCTTACCTCTCTGCTAAAGTGTTTAATGGTGGATGCTGGGTTTGGTGGTGTGAATTTTGTTTTGTGAGACTTGGACTTAGAATATTGGTGACCAAACAGGCTATCAAACTGGGTAATGATTTTCAGTCATTTCTAATTTCAGTCCTTTCTAATTACACAATGAGATTTGGCGTAACCCTTTGTAT
>JAGPOW010003316.1:178010929-178035952 GCA_030014935.1 Caiman crocodilus
TTACTTTTCATTCTACCCAGGAAGAGCACACACCAACTGCTGCAGCTTCCTTAGCCTGACAAAGGGTTTTTGAACCCGAAAACTTGCTTAATAACTACCTCCAACCCTTTGGGTTGGTCTAATAAAAGATATCAAATTCACCCACGGAACCTTGTCCACACACACACACACACACACACACACACACACACACACACACACACACACATTCCTGCTAAAGAAATGGAAAATAAAAGCTCTTTTCCCTGTAGAAGTGTGAACAAATTATAGTATTTCAGAAGTACAATATCAAAACTATCCTGATGACTGCAGTGCTCTTGTAGGGAATTAAGGTCTTTAGAAACTAACATGAGAATGAAATGCTTTGTGATGCAGCTAATTGAAAGGAAATGAAATACCCCACCATGGGTTTGTGCCTAGCTACAATTTCAGTACTTACTCATCCATATGAATGTACCAGTATAATCCTATTTCTCTACACACCTACTCAGCCAGAGCCCCGCCTTTCTGAGTATGCTTAGTGGGCACATACATGCTTGTGATCTCCGAACCTGAATCACAAACCATGAGTAAGTGGCAAGAACTGCAGTTATGCAGTTGCATAACTGCCTTTTAGGCACAAAGTGAGATAGGATTTTTCCCCAAGTGTTCAAAACATTGCCTTATACATATCTTATCATGCTTAACACTCTCAAGAAGTTGGTTTGACAATGCATCACTCCAAGACCTGGCCAATTTATACCACTATCAACCTACTTACAGCATGGCTTGCAGATGCCTAATTGGCCACAGACTTACGGTAGTGTTGTAAGAGATTAAGTCTTGGCTGGTTAGACAGATTCTTGTTAAAGAAAAGGCAAAAAGAAGACAGGGATATCATGATATTGTTGATTTCATCATTGTGTTGGACTCTAGAGTCTGAAACTATCCAGACTGTAAAACTCGCCACCTTTTAGGACATCATGACCACAGGTGGATAATATAACCAATATTAACCAATGAAAACATACTTTGGAGGAGATTTCAACTATCAGTATTCCATTGCATTTGTAGAATTTTTCACCTCATTGCCACACTCAGACATGAATTTGCCAGAAGCCTTGAAAGACCCCTTATCTTTCTCCTTGTATTTGAAATAAATCAGTTATTCAAACAGTCTTTATTTAACCTTTTCTTACATTTATTAATATTTGTGTGAAAATATTTTTCCCACATCCAATATTTGGCTCTAGACTCACTGATTTTTAAAGCTAAGGGAAGAACATTATCATTGTGCTCAACAGTGCTCAATGGCTCATTACCTAGTTGGGAGGGGGTATCAAGTGGGATTTCCTAGGGAGCCGTCCTGAATCTGGTAGTGCTTATTGATTAATAGTTTGGATGATGAGATTGGGTGCATGCTTAGCAAATTTACAGATGACACCAAGTTGCAGATACTCTGGAAGGCAGGGTTTGGATTTAGAATGACCTGGGTAGACTAGAGAAACCAGTCCATAATCAATTAAATGAAATCAGCAAGGACAAATGCAAAGTCATAAACTTGGGATGGAATATTTTCATGCACAAATACAGACTGGGAAATAATTGGCTAGATTGCAGTATTGTAGAAAACTGTACTTCAGTACTATAGTAACTTGAGTGTTACAGGATACCATAAGCTGAATAAAAGAGGACAGTGTCCTCTTGTTGCAAATAAGCCAAAAATATGTTGGAATGTATTAATAGGAGTGTATCTTGCAACTCAAGGGAAATGGCCTCACCTGCAGTAGTGTGTCTAGTTTTGGGCTGCACACTTCAAGAACAATGTATACAGATTGGCAAGAGTCCAGCAGAAAACAGCAAAAATGATTAGAGGCCTGGAAGACATGACTTATGAAGAAAGACTGAAAAGGCTAGGGTTATTTAGTCAGAGAAAATGGGAAGGGGGGTGAGGGGCAGTAAGGTTGATAACAGTCTTCAAATACCTGAAAGGTGATTATAAAGAGGATGGAGATCACCTTTTTTCTATGGTGGTAGGGAATAGGACCAGGAGCAAAGGCCTCCAGCTGCAGCATAGAAAAATAGAGTTTAGGAAGAACTAGTTGATTATGAGGATGGCAAAACTAATGGGAGCTGCAACCCCTGTTCCTCAGAGAGAAGCAATGCTATGTGGCTGTGAAATGCAGGTACAGGCAGTGGGTCAAGGGTCTACAGTGGCCCAGTCAGCACACTGCAGGCATGAGAGAGCCAGGCTTCTCTTTAGATAATTAACAGCACCTGTGCCCTGTTGTGAGCAAGAAAATGTCAGGTGCTCAGAAAGGGGTCAGAGAGCTATATAAGCCTGGCTTCTGGCTGAAGAGCTATTACAGCCAAGTCTTGGGGAAAAGGATTGCCAGAATAGTGAGCTGAATAGTGAATGTTGTTTCTTTCATGCATGTGTTTAGTTGTGAGGCACGGATGTGGCATATGGGGAGAAGGGCAACACTGTAGGTACCTG
Source organism: Caiman crocodilus (assembly GCA_030014935.1). Lineage (NCBI taxonomy): Eukaryota > Metazoa > Chordata > Crocodylia > Alligatoridae > Caiman > Caiman crocodilus. The sequence continues at coordinate 178,013,406 of JAGPOW010003316.1, forward strand.
GGGGGGGTGCTGCAAGCTTGTTTAGTTGGCTTAGAGTGAGAGACTATAGGGCTATGAGAGAGACCCCTAGGCTCAAAGGCTGTTTCTGGGAGCCCCAGCTAGGGATGGAGAGAGAGCTTGGCCTATAGATTAGGACTGGGTTTAGCTGAGGTCACTTAAAGGAACAGGGACCGAGTTTAAAGATTGGACCAGAAAGAGTTGGTATTATGATGAGCAGGGTAGAGTAAGATACCTAAGGTCTCACTCCAGTTTCTGATGGCAGGCTCCCAAACCTTCAGTAACTTACCATAAAGAGATGGATATAGTGCAGTACCCTGGTTACCTGGAGTGAAGAAAGGTCTGGAGGTAGCTGCTAAGGAGTGCCACAGCTGCTTTTAGAAGTGGGTCCTGTTACAGCCGGGCATTGGAACAGACTACCTAGAGAAACTGTGGACTCTCCATCCCTGGTAATCTTCAAGATCACATTGGACAGACACTTGGCTGGGATGATCCTGCCTTGAGCAAGTGGCTAAACTAGATGATGTCATGCAGTCTCTTTCAGCCCTGCTTTTCTGCGATCCTATTGTACGGGAATCAGATTGGAGATATAAAACCACAGTGTATGGATTTTCTTTAACTTATCTATGCAGATCAATAATTTGGGCTTGAATAAAACATATCTTAAAAAATGTGCATCCTGCCTTCATTTGAAAATTAAAAAAGACAAAGAATTAACAACTTCTCCAGTAGTTTATTCTAGTCCATTATTTACCTTCCCTACTATAAATATCACTTGTTTCTTGGTCTGGCTTTAACTTCTATAGTCTGTTTCTTGTTATGCCTTATTCCAGTAGACTTAAAGTAATATCTGTTATTTTTCTCCATATTAAGTACTTGTATAGTCCATAATTATGCCATCTCTAGATCTCAGAGATATAGATATAGGCAAATTACAATTGTCTTGGTTCTCTTGAACAGTTCTTAAGACCTGTTTTATGACTATTCTTTTCACAAATTTTAATAAGACTATAAGTGAAGCATGAAGACTGAGGAGCATCAACTGAATTAGATGCCAGCAAAGCATATTTTGAAATTGATGTTAACACCTTGCATTAATTAACATTGACAATCTTTGTGAAAATATCAGTGAGAGATTGCTTGGAATTAACTTCATGAGGCTGAAAGGAAACTCAAGGGTCAACTAGTCCAGCCTTTTGCATAATTGCAAGATTTGTTTTTCTTACGTGATCTCAGGCAGACACTTATCTAGCATCGTCTTGAAAACCTGACTATGGGAATTCCACAGTTCCCTCAGCAGCTTATTCTGGTGTTCTTACAGTTGGGAAGTCCTTCTTCCCCTTCACCCTTCTGTCCACCGAGTTTAATCTAGATCTGATTTACTGTGGTTTACCTATGCTGTCTCCTCTAAGGCAAACAACAATGTTTTTCAGTCTTCTTTGTGGCAGCTTTCCAAATATTTCTTTTTCTTTCTTTTTTTTTAATGCATCATTTCTCTTTTTAGTCTCCTTTTCTACAAAAGAAAAATTTACCCTAGTCCTTGAATCATTCTTCATATGATTTGCTTTCCAACCTCTTTATTACTTGTCTTGGACCTTCCTGTGTTTTTCTGCTCCCTTGTATGAGGTATCCATAAAGGGAAAAGATACAGTACTAACTAGTACAAAGTCAGCAGCATTATTACCCCTTGTGTCCTTTCTTTCCACATCCACATTTACTTGTTTTGGATTATTGGGAAAGGGGAGGGAAAGGGGGCCTTGTTCCTAGTTCATGTTAGGAATAATGATATTGTCAACCAGTTACCCTGTCAACAGAAGGATGTACATTTCTTTTATACTTACTTACATTTCTTTTATACTTACCAAACTCAGTGTTGGCTCCTACTGACATTGCTCATTCTTGAGATATTTACAAATTGTTTAAAAGAAAAACAAAAGACAAAAAAGCAATATTAGTCTTTAAGTCCCCTTTCCCCCTGCTCCTTTGTGAAATGGCCGCTGTGGTACGTTGGCAATGGATTTACAAACCGGACCTGATACCTGTTCTCAGAAGGTACAGCGTTTATAAATTTGACCAGCTACAGTTATTGACCTTCTGTTTGATAATAGGTGAGTTTTACTGATGCACACCGGGATAGCAAATAAGATTAATGCAAGCAAAATGATGACACAGTCCTGGTCACTTACCAGTCCTAGGGTGTCACAAAGAGACTGTCTGTCCAGTAGGTAGACAAGCAACACCTTGCTTGAACTGGGGTGTCAGCAGCCTTGGAGGTTTGGGGCTGATGCCTCACCCCAATTGTTGCCCTGAAGATTTTTCCTTCTATATTCTTTTTTCCTGATGACTGTAAACTAATGCTAATTCTTCATGTTCCTATCTTGCCATGGGTTTTAAGAGAACAAAGTGCTTGCTTTGCTGCTTCATGTTTTTCATTTTCCAGGATGCATATGCCTGTCTGTCTGCTAGCTTTAGATCCTTGGATGCTAAAACACTGAAAATGTGAATCTTCACTACAAACAAACTTTATAAACTGATTAATCTTTGCCATTTCCCTGGACCATCGTTCTAATGTAAGTCAGTTTTGAAAAGCAAAATTCTAAATATCATTCTCTAGCCAACATGGTAGCCCTTTTTCAGTCCTCTAAGACCCCCATTTGTCAGTCTACAAATATTATTGCCAGAAATGTTGATATTTCTTCAACTAGCTGAGTAATAAGCAGGATGACTGAGGCAGAAGCCCTGGGTGCCACCTTTGTAGGGAGTAAGTGGTACAAAAATGGTGATATTCAGAGCAGCATCTGACTGCACCACCACAACTGGCACAGTGGCCGCCCATGCTGCTCCCCCTTCACATACCTCTGAGTTCTTCCAGTACCCTGAAGTGAATTCTGTCAGGCCCTGTTGACTCAAGTTAATTCAAATTTCTCATGAGTTCCCTGACATGCTTCTTTATTTACGATCTGAATACCTTCCCTTTCTCTTCATATTACATTTTGCTAATTGCCTAGTCCAGGGGTTGTCAATGTGTTTTTGGGCAGAGTTTCAAAAACACCTGCCACCTCAACTTATAAGATGTTGGTGTGCCAGGTGCTGATGGTGCAGGAGCCATGAGGGGCCTGATCCTTGTTGTGGCAGTGCAGCTTTGGCCCCTTCCCCACCATCCACCCTCAGGTGCACATGCCAAGCAAAATGCATTTGCATGCCATGCTCTGGCACCTGTGCCAGGGGGGGCTGCCTACCCCTGGTCTAGTCACAGTTAAGAAAGCTTTGCTTAAGGGTAATTGGACTTAAGATGTTAAGATTTCATTAGGAAATAAGAAAAGCCACACACAATATACCAAGGAAAGTCTAAAGACAGCATGTATTGCTTTTTCTTTTTCCTTTTTTGTATACTTACAAAATGGAACTCCATGAATTACAACATTGTGCATATTAAAATTCAAGTTTTAAGTATACATTAATGACCAAGGCTGCAAATGAAGCACTCATAAGTTAGCAAATACCTGAGGAGAAGGAGATCCTGAGCAACCTTGATTTTCACCTCTGATGCATATTTTTTTAGTTACATGAGAATGAGAAGCCACAGAATATGGAGGGTATGTTTTCAGGGTATTTTTTTAAAACTTTCTATGTGATTCTTATCAGCATTAACTACAGCTTGGTGTACCTGTACTCCTGTTGCAAGGCTGGTTGAGCATGAAATAGGCTGTGTGTGGGTAGGTATGTTGTGCACTTAAAAAGCTCACCAAAAAAACCCCATCCCACACAAAACCACCTGTCTCAGACACATGCTGAAAGCACACTCAGCTTATTTGTTCACCTTTTGTGCAGCTTAAAGCTTACTACATTGAATAAAATTGTTCAGAACAAAACATTGTAATATCTCATACAATGTGCTTGTTTCTTAATTAAAAGGATGGAATGCTGTCAATTTATATATTATCCTCATTAGCTCTGCATGACCACATTTATCTGTCCAAGATTATTAGGATTAAGTGCTTTATGTCTTAATTGGCAAGATGAGGGCACAAGTGATGTAACTCCTGCTTACTGATCTCTGAAAACTCCATTGCTCGTAAGACTCTTCGAATATGACCTGTCATTGATTTCAAGGACCCCCTAATTTTTACCTCTTGGCTTGCCATCTGGCACTGTTCATGTTGCCAGGCAAATGTATCCTTCACCAGTAAAGGAGGCTACTGATCTTTACATTTTTTGCATGGCTTTCACACCCCTGCAGACAGACAATAAATATTTTATGCAATGTCAGCTTACCACTTCAGAAGACTTTTTTTATTAAATACTTTTTTTGTGAAAATTTAGATTGGCTTTAACCCTCAGAAAGTTCTGAACACACTTCCTTTGTTGCCATAGCCATAATTTGCTGCCCAGTTTTATTTTAGTATTTCAGGCCTATCAACATTGCATTGGGTGCATCTACATGTGCACATGCTTACTGCTGAGTAAAAATACCTAATTCCAAATGCTGTAGGGGATTGCTTCAGCTGCACAGCTGTCACTCCCAAGCCAGGAAACTGTGCTGGGTGCTGCAGGCAGTTGCACAGGCCTAGCAGCACAGGGATAGGAGCTGGCCATGTGGTGGAGGCCCAGAGAGCAGTGCAGGATCCATGATGGCCTCGTCATCACCTCCCATGCCCACACCTGTGCTCATGGTTGCAGGAGGAGATTGGCAATCTCTTGGTGCTGTGGGGTCAGGTGGAGGTTCAGAGCCAGTTCAAGTGAGGTGGGAACAGCAATGCCTGTCTATGAGGGGCTGTCAGGCTGGATGTGGGAACATGGGCACAACTGTTTGGCATGATAGTGCTGCATAAAGATCAAGGCCTTGCGAGCACTAAGTGAGTTGCCATCACCAATCACAATGATCCATCAAGGAGTGCCTGCAAGTCCATGCCCTTTATGCAGCATCCTCACACCCTGGGACCGAGGCTGCAGTTGTGCTGTCTATAGCAGCACAGCTGGCCTGCCCAAGTCCCCACCCCAGCCTGGCACCCACAGTGACACATCACACGATGAGGGCCCTTCAGGCATCCAGCAGCCCATCCCACGGAGCTCCCTGGCTGCAGTCTATACTAGAAGCTTGTGCAGCCCTGGCCAGTGCCTGCCATGCAAGCTGTACAGGTCCAACCTGACATGCAAGCTCCACAGGTCCAGCTCCTGCCATGAGGCACAGCCAGTAGTGCAAGCTTCTCCCCAGGGGGGGCCACCAGTTAGGTGCCTGCACAAAGTGTCCCACTGTCTGAGGACACTGCATGAAGCTGCATGCCATCACCAATAGTTGTGATCATGCGGACCTGCCAGCCTCGGCCATGTGGTAAGCTGCACAGTAAGAGGAAGGCCATCCCTACCCTAGCCCCTGCCCCTCTTCCCTTCTGGCCCAGCTACACTCCCCTGACCCTAGGTTCCCCCCGCCCCCCTGCCGCCAAACACACAGCATTCAGGGAGGTGGGAGGCAGTGCCCAACTTTATTGAGCAGCTCATCCCCCTGCAGCTAGGTGAGCATGTGCCACTTACATGCCAAAGAATGTGTTGATGCTGACACAGATGTCCTTCTTGGCAGTGGGGAACAGAAATGTGTAGTACAGATGTGTAGCACAGCCACAGGTAGCAGCTGAGGTTTCAGGGCAGTCTGGGCTTGCCACCCATGCTGTTGTAGCTCAGGGTCCCAAGTGAGGTGTGCAAGTGCTCTTGGGGCACCATGGCCAGCAGCAATGCCAGGATGTACTGGATCGGCCACTCCTCAGTTTGCACATACAGCTTCTCACTCATGCAACACCTGGGACATGCATAGCGGGGGCATTTTTTGGACACAGTGGTGAAATGGGGGAGGAGAGGAGCTGGCCCTGAGCACCTCCCCAAAGAATACCCCTGTGGGGAGGGCAGAGGCATGGCCAGATCCTCTTCCTAGGCATCCCAGGAATCCCATGGCCCCCAAACCCAGGCCCCACAGACTGGGTGTTAGCACAGGTGGCAGACTGACCTGCAGGAGGAGGGTGGAGGTCAGGAGGAGACAGAGGGATTAGGAGCCACAGCAGCAGGTGCTGCCAGGAGTCTGGCCTGACCCTCCCTTGGAATGGGGTGAGGGAGGCAGGCTGCCTGTCACCAGCACCCAGAACCCCACCAGCCCCTGAGAAGTGAGTGGGCACTGGGAACTTGGGCAGCAGCCTGGGTCTGCCCACTTGACTTACTGTGATCCCTGGGCACCCTCATATATCTGACCCTTGATCTGAGGCCAGGCAGTGCATGGCCCCTAGTACGGAGTATCTTATCTCTGAACGGTTGCAAACTCACACAAACAGCTTCTTTCTCATGGCTTTACAGGACATGCAGCTGCATGTGGGTGAGAGGCTGCTCTTGGCAGATGGGAAGCAGCCTCAGTGTTGCTGTTTCCCACAGTTGGGACTCTGCAATTGCACTGGATCCACCAGAGAAGGACCTGGGACAGGACCCTCCTTCTGGAATGCTTGTTCAAGATGTCAGAGGACTGGCTGGCAGATGCTAGGGCCTGGCAGGCCATTCCATGGCTCCGCTCCTAGGTACCCCCCTCCCCATGGCCTCCCACCCCAAGATGGCACACAAAGGACATTGTACATATTTTTTTTCTTATTATTGGTGAAGGGGTAGGTGTTGGAGAGGCTTTATTTGTTGAGGTGGAAGGGGGGCTCAGTTTGTTTGGGGTAGGGGTCTCTGGTTGATGTGAAGAGAATAAAAACTTGTTCTTGTGAGATGTGTCTGCAGTAAGCATGGTGCTGGTTGTGAGTAGGGAGACTGTGGGCTGGGGGTCCATGGATGACAGTGCAGGTAGAGCAGGGAGTGCTGGAGAAGGTGGTTGGCCATCAGCACCCAGTGCTTTTGTCCTGGTGGCAGATGTGTGACTTTTTGGGGCCTTGTTGAGGGGTGGGACTGCTGCTGCTCCTGCTGTCGCCACTGCAGGTGGTGCTCCCACTGCTAGGCATTCTCTGTGCACCACACCTCCTCTACCCAGACTTTGTGGAAGAGCTCCCCCAAGGCCTCACAGATGTTATGCAGTACACAGGCTGTGATGATGACCCAGGGTAGGTTGCCCTCTGTGAACTCAAAGTGGGAGGTGAAGGTGTGCCAGTGACTGTGGGACAGGCAGGTGATGGGGATATGGGTACCACACAGGGCCCCAATGCACTGGGGGAATTCTAGGGCACAGAACTCCACCACCATCAGGTGGCTGGGCACATGGAGCACTCTGTGCCTTAGCACACCCTGGAGGCCACTGCATACCTCAAGGATGGCCTCTCCAGCAGTTGTCTTGCCCAACCCAAAGAGATGGCACATATATTGGAGGCTGGCAGGTGAGGGCCAGCTGGGTGTTTATGGGGAGAGGCAGCCACATGGCAGTGTCCTGCCACTCCAGGTGCAGGCAAAGTTGCTCAAGGAGGTCTCAGAAGGTGGCCCAGGTCATCTGGAATGCCTCCAATCACTGTTTTTTGTACCAGGTTTTCTGGGCAATGTGTAGCCACCAGTCCTGGCTGGTGAGTCCAGAGGTGGCAGGGATTGCAGCCTGGGTGGGTGAGGGCAGCCACCTGGACAGGGTACAAGTGGCAGCTATGCAGTGGCAGTGGCTCTGGGATAGCATGCTACAGTCAGACAGACAGTCACTGCATGTGGGTAAGCCAGGAGAGCCCAGACAGTCATGGGGCAGTCAGTGGTTGTCATGATAGGCCAGCAGGGTCAGTACGATAATCGCCAGGAGCCCATGGAACTGGTTGTTGCTACCAGGGGCAGAAGCAATCATGGCATGGGAAGGTAGAGGCCACAAAGAGAGAAATGTGTGTGCTGTGCATGCTGTTTCTGGCTAGGGAAGTGTCTGGCCAAGGATCATAGAGGGTGCCTGGCTTTTAAAGATGGCTGCTGACTTCTGGCAGCTGCAGCCAGTCTCAAACTCCCTGTGGCAGCAGGGGCCCATTTCAGGGCCACAGGTAGTGGCAACAGTTTGCTGGTAAGAGAAGCAAATCTGATTCCTGGTTCCTGCACTTGTAAACACCTGCCTAGGAGCCTTTACTTGCAAGTAGTTTACTTGCAAGTCAACTGATCTTGGATCAGATGCATGTCTAGATGTGCCTTATTCTTTTTATCTTGTGATATCAAAGAGTGAGCTGGTTGGACCTCTAACACAATGGGTTGTCAACTGAGGGGTACTTGAGAAGGCCCTATGGGGTACACACAGGTGGGTGGAAATGGAGCACTGCCACACACCATCCCATGCCACCCACCCAGCCAGGCACTCCACAGTGTCTGTGCTTGTAAAAAGAGACTGAAATGTTTCTACTCTTGAGAGCTTTATTTTATATGTTGGCTGATGAGCTTACAATAATCATGCACAGAAGGTACACATGGCAGCATGACAGAGAGTGTGATACACATCCTCCAGGCAGTTATTACAGATAAAATATTGAAAGTACCTTAACAAAAATATCTTTCCTAATTCCTTGTTCTTGTAAAATACCTGTTTTTGTGCAGTATTTTAATACTGAATTCTAATTAAAATGTGGCTATATAATGATCTGCTTGCTAGATCAGTCTTGAAAGACAGGAGCATCTGGTCTAGCAGTAGGTCTTCCAGAACACTTTAGGTCACAGTAGGCAGCGAATGGCAATGAAGCTATTTTTCCCTGTGCACTTCTGAGCTTGTTTTCTGTGCCTCCATTCTCAAATCTTTCCAGTGGCTTCTTTCTTAAATCTTTATATACTCCAATTTCATTTTCAGCATGCTCCTATTTTTGTCTTCATTATTGTGGTTGTCAAGTCACTTGTGTACTTTTTTCTATTTTGACTGAATGCAGTCTTCAAGAGCTTTGGACTTGCACTCTACTTATCAGCCTCTGTTCCATTCTCCTTTTCATTCACTAGACCTAGAATAGCCTCTCTTTTGTTACATCAAGAAACTTTACCACCTTCTTTCCTTTATTTGGCAAGCCTTCCATCAATAAATACTCAGCCCTGCTCTTGGTCAATGTCATAATCTTGGAATTTTTTCCTGGAAACCTGTTAATATGTTTGCCCGTAGCCAAGCAGTTCTTCAGTTAGCCACATATTCAGCTTCCTTTTAGAAAGCTTCTTCCTGTATTCACAGTCCCAGTTTTCACAGTTGTCAGCATATTGGCTACTTAGTTTGGCTTTTTTGAAATGTGTATTTCACCTAACAAAATGTATATGAGGTGTTTGAAGAAACAAAATAATCTGCTACTTTCTTCCCAACCTACTCCCTTCCTCTTCATCTTTCTCTTATTTTCAGTTCTCTTATCTTTTCCCACATACTGTTTCTGGTTCCATTCTTCCACAACACTTTCTACCTTTTCTATCTTTTCCTTTGTTTCCTGTTTAAGGTCTCTTCAGTACTTTTCTAGACCCCCTTCCTATTCTATCCCCTTCTAGAGCCCCTTTTCTAGACCCCGACCTTGAATGCCATTTCTCTCTCTCACCAAAAGGGTGTGGTTTCATACACCCCATCTTTACAATTATTGTCCATTTATTACTTCCCACCTTTATTCCTCTTTATCCAAGGCCCATAATATTTTCATTCCCTCCTTAAAACTTTTACCACTAAACCCTGACCTTGAGTTTAAGGTAGAGTATGTGATGGCGGGCTCCTCGGGGCCGCACTCTATGGCCCGCCCGCCTGTCTCTGTGGGCCAACCTCCCGCTTTCTCACCCACCACAACTTGATCTTAATAGGTTCACTAATTGATGTGAATAAGCGGGAGGCTGCCCATTCGTGCCCCAATGCCAGGAGGTGCTCTCAGCGGCTCCTATCCATCCCCAATACCCAAGCCTCACAGATGGCATCTTGGTGTTCCTCTAATCACCGGCCCCCATGCTGGGCCTCAGAATCATCCACACAGGACCCTTCCATAATCCCTCCAATCAGGCAGCCTCTCCGCCTTCATCCGGGCTAGCTAGCCCCCTCGAAGCTATCTTCCCCTCTCGGGTGTGGTGCCCCCGGGACATCTGCACCTAGCTCTGGCCCACCTCCAGGCCAGTTGAGACCTCAGGCCTCTGGCTCTTGGGCATCCCTCGCTGTGGGCTGCTGGCCCTTTTGGTCCTCTTGGCCCTGGCCCCAGCTTGGGCCAGTCGAGGGTACTCTTCTCGTTGGGGCTGGGTCTCTAGCCCCTCAGTCTCTCTCTGGGTCCACCCTCTGGGCCCTTCACACAAACCAAACAGGGTTACCCACCCGGTGGTGGGGGCAAAGGGGTTATGGCACCCTGACTAGCCTTTCACCAGGGTGGTAACTGGCCTGGCATTTCCTGGGGGCTCCCATGCCACTGAGAGCCCCACCACGCCACCCACTCCTGGCAGGGTGCAGTTTCATGTCATGCCCAGGACCAGGAGCCTCCTTGTACCATCCCCTACAGCTCCTCCTTACCTCCAGGTGATATCCTCAGCAGCCCTCCAGCCAGGCAATGTTGCTGCCTGGCCTCCAGGCAGGCAAACTGTCTGTTTATATAGGCAGCGCTTGTCTCAAAATGGCTGCCCTCATCAGGCACCTGGAGGATGCCAGCTCCAGGCCCTTAAAGGGGCAGGCACCCCCAGTACCCTGCTGCAATCTTCACCAGCAGCAGGCATGCTCAGTGCCCTGCCACAATCTTCACAAGTGGCTGGCACGCACAGTGCCCAGCCACAGGGTGTTTTCAGTTTCCCCCATTTTCTCTCTTGGATGACTTAGTATTTGACTCTACCCTAACCCCTAAGTACTCTTTCATCCTTCCTAGCTTGCTTCCTTCCTCATTTTCCCCCCTTTTATTGGTCCTCCACAGATTCCCTGAAGCCATATATTAGGTTTACAGGGGACAGATGGCTTTACTGACAGGATAGAAAGGAGATGGTTGGTTGACCTGGTTTGAATTTATCTTGATGCACATACAGGAAAGATTTAGTTTGCAAAATGTCTCCCCTTACCTCTGCTCATATCACTTAGTATTCCCCTGTATCTAATGCCTTTGTAGCTTTCTTACTAACGATTCAGCTCATTGATATAATTTCTGTTCTACAGCATTCCTATATCTGCTAAATTCTCCTTCTTCTTTTCCCAGGGTTTTCTGCCTTTTAGCCTTGCTCATCAACAAAGACCCCACTTTTAAAAGGAAGATTACACAACCAGAATTAACATATGAACTTAAATAGGCCAAGTAGGCATACCCCATTTTTGCCTATCTTCAATGGGTCACAGTATACCTTCTTCACTGATGCTTGTCACTGAACTGACACTTTGGCATAAAACCTCCTTTCTTGCTTTGACTCATATGCTGGGAAACCTTGAAGTGGTTTTGTCTCCTCTTATGCTAGCATAGGCAAGTATTACAACTGCCTTTCATTCTAATCCTTTGAGCAGAATTTGTGATTAAAAAAGAATAGTGATGTCTTCTAATCTTCCAAAAGGGCTTGTATAGAGCAACCCTTCAATATGAGTTGTACATGAAAGTACCTAGCATTCTTGACAGCATCAAAATTAGTTAAAAAACCCGTATGCTATACGATTTTTCCATGTTAGTTAGTTCATTTAAAAAACAAAGTATACAACATCCTGTGGAAAATTCTAACATCACTTACATTTGTGCAATATCATTGAGCTAAATGTTATTTCAAAATTATACTACTAAATTCAGTGAAGTTGCAATTTAAGTTAAAGGTGGTGTTTGTTCCACCAGCCTAAAAGAAAACTTAAAGAATTCTGTTTCTACTGCTTTGTTCCATTTTTGTTAAGGTAGGCCTCGAAAATGACTACTGCAGAGACATAACAGGGCAACTCTGTACCCCTGGCCAGCAGCAGTACATAGGGCAGCCCCAGCTGCAAGGCTGCTGGCTATAGTAGTATGGTCAGCAACTATTTTAGTGCATTCCCACTTAAGAGTTGCCTGGGACTGCTGCCCTGGTTGATCCCCTGTCCCTTTATGCTAAGTGTGCTGACTGGCAAAAATTCAGAATAATGGGTTTGATTCTGCTTTAATATATGTGCACAAATGAACTCCCTCTTAACATTAATTCATGTGTATAAGAAAACAAAACTAAGCCTTATTTCTGTATGGCAAACTTTACAATTCAGAATAAAACATAAGCTTTCTTTTCCCTAGAATTTGTCAAAACAGTGCTCGAAAAAATGTTGGATTTAAATGTTGAAATCTGCTAAAATGCATGATGCCTTTATAGGCAGACAAGATTCCTTGGGTGAATTTGATATCTTTTATTAGTTCATCCAACCTTTTATAGATTCATAGATGCTAGGGTCGGAAGGGACCTCAAAGGGTCATTGAGTCTGGCCCCTTGCCAGTGGCAGGAAAAAGTGCTGGGGTCACGTGACCCCAGCCAGGTGCCTGTCCAGTCTTCCCTTAAACACCTCCAAGGTAGGGGAGAGCACCACCTCCCTTAGAAGCTCATTCCAGATTCTGGCAGCCCTCACTGTGAAGTTCTTTCTAATGACCAACCTAAACCTACTTTCCATCAGCTTGTGGCTGTTATTTCTGATTGCTCCAAGGGGTGTTCTGGTAAACAAAGCACCTCCTATGCCTTGCTGCTGCCTGGCTGCCCTCTCCAGTGAATTTGTATACTGCCACAAGATTCTCCCTCAACCTTCTCTTGTGGAGGCAGAAAAGGTCCAGGTCCTTCAGTCTGTCCTCATAAGGCCTTCCTTGTAGGCCTCTAACCATTCGAGTGGCCCTCCTCTGAATCCTCTCAAAGTTGTCCACATCCTTCTTGAATTGCAGCGCCCAGAATTGGATGCAGTACTCTAGCTGTGGCCTGACTAGTGCCACATGGAGAAGGAGCATCACCTCCTTGTACCTGTTCATGATGCACCTATTAAGACATAATAAAGTGCGGTTAACTCTGTTAGTTGCTTCATCACATTGACAATCCATATTCATCTTGGAGTTGTCAACAACTATGAGATCTCTTTCTGCCACTGCTGCTGAGAAGGTCATCTCCCAGGCTATAAGTGTGCTGGTGATCCCTTTCCTTAGGTGCAGCACCTTGCACTTGACCTTGTTGAACTGCATTCTGTTGTTCTCTGTCCAGTTCTCTAGCCTGTCTAGGTATGCCTGGATTCGGTTTCTTCCCATCAGTGTATTTGCTTCACTCCATAGTTTGATGTCATCTGTGAATTTGAATGGAGTGCTTTCCATGCTCTCGTCCAGGTCTCTGATGAAGATATTGAACAGCATTAGCACAAGGACTGAGCCTTGGGGGACCCCACTGGTCACATCTTTTGAGGTTGATACCGACCTGTCCACCACCACTCTCTGGGTATGACCATTAAGCTAATTTGCCACCCATGTGATTGTGTAATCATTTATGGCACAGCCGTTCAATTTGCTTACAAGATTAGGATGGGAAACTGTGTCCAAAGCCTGTTTAAAGTCTAAGTAGATATCTACCTCGACATCTGCATCTAAGCTCTTAGTGCCTTGGTCATAGAAATAAAGTCTGGGTGACCTCTCATGCATAGAGAAAGATCAATAGTTTCTAAATCCAATCTTTTTGGTAGGCTTGTCTATATGGTCAAGATATCTTGCAGATTTCAGGACCAAAAAAAAGTAATGTGTAAGGTAAAAAAAATCTACCCCTGAAGCTTATGGATTTATCATATATGTACCAATAAGACCTGGACCAGAAGCTGTTCTGTGAATCAACTCTTCTTGAGCAGTTGTCTCTTCAATGCCTGGTAAGATGAGATTAATCCTTGAATGGAGTTTCAAGGAGCTAATGGGAGCATCTACATGTACATTTGTTGTGTGTAACAGGGGACCTCCTCAAGGCCAACTTTCCAATGGCCCGCCCACTTGTTTGTGGGCTAACTGCCCACCTTCTTTCCTGCCACAACTTGTTGTTATTTATTTGATAGATGTTAATAAGCAGGAGGCTGCCCATTTTCTGCCCCAATGCCAGGGGGCTCTATCTGCAGCTCCATTCCTCTCCTACACCACAGCCCAAGCCTCTCAGATGGCATCTAGGTGTTATCATCATCACTGGCCCCCACTCTGGGCCCCAGAATCCTCCTAATTGAAACCCCGCCTGGATTTCTCTCCTCTGGTGGTCTCATCTGCTTTCATACTAGGCAGGATAGCTCCCTGAACCGCTTCCCCTTTGGGTGTGGTTTCCCAGGGACCTTTGGCTCACTAGCCCTGGCCCACTTCCAGCCAGTCAGAAGCCCAGGCATGCAGCTCTTGGGCATTCCTCACAGTGGCCCCTGGCCTTTTGGTTCTCTGGTCCTGGCCCCAGCATTGACCAGTCAGGGGAACTCCAGACAGGCATGAGTCTATGGTCTTTTCTCTGTCTATGGGGTTCACCTTCCTGACCTTCCATCGCGGGGTAACCTACCCAGTTGTGGGGGCTAGGGGTTAAGGCACCCTGACCCACCTTTCATCATGATGGTAACCTACCTTTCACCAGGGTCTGGCATTTCCTGGGGGCTCCCGCACCACTGGGAACCCTACCAGACCACCCACTCCTGGCAGGGTGCAGTTTTAGGTCATACCCAGGACCAGGAGTCTCCTGACCATCCCCTACAGCTCTTGCCCTTATCTCCAGAGGATACCAGGAGCTCTGCAGCCAGGCAATGTTGTTGCCTGGCCTCTAACAGCAGAATTGCCCTGTTTATATGGGCAGCCGTGGTTCAAAAATGGCTGCCCTCATCAGCCATCTGGTAGCTTCTAGCTCCCGGCCCTTAAAGTGGCAGGCATAAACAGTGCCCTGGTACACTGTGACACCAGTTTACTCATGAGTAAATTCTTGTGAGTAAATGGTGGCAGTCAGGCATCTAAATGTGCAGGGACGCAGAGGCAGATTTGCTGCCAATCTGCTTCTGCTTCCCTGAGCAGTGGGCCCCTCTCATCAATGTGGCGAGCCCCAGGCTCTGTCTGTAGCTGCCAGCAGAGATCAGTCTTCTGTAAAAGGCATCCCTACTCACTGCTCCCATTCCCAGCACAGGACAGTTCTGGTCTCTGGCAGCACCTGTTGCTATGATTCCATGATTCCAGACCCTACTGCCTGCTTCCCTTTCCTTAAGGCCTGCTAGTCTCCTGTGCTGCCACCCAGCCCATGGCACCCAGCCCAAGGGGGTGCATGGCTCCCAGATGACTGGGATGAGGAGCTGGCCAGGCCTCTCTCCTCCCCTCCCCTCAGGGGGCCTTTCTGGGGAGGGGCCCCAGGGCCAGCTCCCTGTTCTGGTGCTGTGCCCTGAGCGTGTCCCAGCTGCACATGTCCCGGGTGTTGTTTGAGGCACTCTTTTCACTGACGAAGGGATGCGTGACCCACCATGCCCTCCTGCTGCCTATCACTATGGTCCCACAGGCAAACCTGTACACCTGGCACAGGACCCTAAGGTTCAACAGCACAGGTGGCAAGCCTGAGCTTCCCTGTGATGTCTGCTGCCTGGAGGGCTACCTGTGGCTGTTATACATATGTCCCTGCCTCCTGCAGCCAAGGTTGGACATTGCTGCCAGCATCAACACATTCTTTGTTGTGTGAGAGGCCTATTTCAGCTAGCAGCTCGGGCATGGGCTGCTCAATTAAGTTTTGTACTGTCTCTCACCTCCCTGCATGCTGTGGGTAAGGGAACCTGGGGGCTAAGGGAATGCAGCCAGGCTGGGTAGGGATGGGGACTGGGGGCCAGAGGCCAGGGACTGGGGTTGGGGCTGGGGAGGGTCCTAGCACAGTATGGGACTGGCAACCACACAGTGAGGCAATACCCCACAGCACCTGCAGGCTCTGGGGAAGCAGCTGGGGGTGGGATGTGGGCAGCTAGAGCTGGCTCTGGTACCCAGGAACTGCCTACAGCTGGGCCTGGGTGCTGGCAGGCCTAGTAGGAGCCTGGAGCACCTTGCAGCAGCATCAGGCTGCAGGTGGCTGGTACAGAGAGTCTGCAGCCTGTTGAGGGGGACACAGGAGTGGCCTTAGGTTGCTTGTATGTGTCCTAGGCCTCAAACTGCCTGAAGGTTTAGAGGCCACCTGGCCCTGAGGCAAGAGAAGCTCCCATCCTGGAGCCCTAGGGCTAGCCTCAGGCTGATCCCCTAGTGGTGGGGTTGACACGGATGTAGGGTGACATCTACACATGCATTACCATGCCTTAAGTACTCATGAGTAAATTTGTTACTTGCATGTGCAAATAGTAAATTTACTTATGAGTAGAATTATTTACTGTGCAGTAAACATGGACATGTGCAGACATGTGCATTGACTGCACAGTAAATGAAACTACTTTGCAGTAAAGTGTCTTGTGTAGACATGCCCAATGACTGCTGCAGTTTTATTTATTGTGGTCATCTATGAATCTCAGAATATTCTGTTTTTATTTTTACGTTTCAGTTAGTTTATAGACATCTGGTTTGTGGTTTCTTTCTCACTTATCCAGTTGCCTGGAACAATCACTATGTGAAAGAATGAATGGACATAGATCTGACATCAATTCCAGACAGACACAAAAGCCCATAGCAGAACATTTTAACTTCTCTTGACATTCTATCGTTGACCTTAGTGTAGCTGTTCTTAAACTATAAAACTTTAAAAAACAACTTGAATCTGATATTGTGGAATGAGAAATCATCTACAGACTGGATTGTGTTTAAGTATGGTTTCAATACAGACCATAGTTTTTTATCCCATTACCTGGATTTTATAACCCATTGTCCCTGTGGCTTAACACTTTGTTTACCAACTTTGCTATCCCAGCAGTTCCTCCCTCTGCTTTCCTTCCCACTCCTTTATCCATTTGATCTAAATTACTGCTTTCTATTTCTAGTCCCTTCTCTATTCATAGCAAGTTGTTGCTTATGAAAGTTTATGTCTCTGAATTAGTCTGTAAAGTTCCACTCCATCCTGCCTCCTTTTTTTCTGTTGTCAGTGCCTTTTGTAATGGCTTCCTGAATAAAAATAAAATGAATGAATAAAGAAAAGCAGACCTAATCACACAGGGAGTACCCAGTTATTCACAAGTGAGTCTAAGCCTGCTTTCCTATGAGTTAGGGACAGACATTCAAAAGTCAGAGCCTGAATTGATTCAATTTCTTCGCAGGTTACTTTAACCTGCAAAGATTGAATTGATTTACAAGTTCACAGACATTCATATTTAATTCTGGAAATGCTGTTGTATGCCTGCAGTGGTTCAGACTAGAAGCTGGGGTGTAGGGAGGAGGGAGCTAGAACAGCCCTCCCTTCCATTTACAGTAGCTATAAGATGGGGGAGGGTGGTATGGCCAGGCCCAAGTATGATTAGTATGATTATGGAGGGATTTAAGCCCCCACCCTGGCCTGTAGGAAGCCCAGGCAGGCTGTGCCTGGAGGGATGTGGGGTGAAGCAGCCCTTGCCAGGCTTGTCCCCAAGGCCAGACATTGGCCAGGGCAGTGCCTCAACCAAAGCGGGGCAAGGGGTTGGAGTTAAACTCCCCTGTCTCTGGGCATGGGATCCAGTCAGGGTCTGTCCAGGTTTCCCTCCTGCTCTTGCTAAGGTGGCGGAGGGCCTGGCCAGAGCTGACTGGCATGGCCCTGCTATCTGCCCAGGGTTGGGGGTGGAGCTGAGCTGGTGCTGCAGGACTGAGCCCAGCTGACCTCTGGGTGTTGCTGAGGGCAGAGGCATTGGGGCAGTCTGGGGTGGGGCTGTGGGGGCTGCGTGACCAGACTGCTCCCAGTTTCTCATGCCCAAGGTAGACGAGGCTATCATGGATCCCCAGCCAGCTGGGTAGGGCCCCACAGGGTGGCCCATGAGGTCAGGGCCATTCCAGGCCCACTGTGGCTGCATGACAGCCCAGCCTGGCAGCACAGGTGGGGTCTGGCTGGGGAGTAGGCTTCCTGGGCCAACTTGAAGGCACCAGTGGGCCCCACTTCCAGCAGCCACTACAAAGGTGCACCTTGACCTGTGCAGCACCCAGGGCTGCAGCTACACAAGTAACTGCAGGCTGGTTGGGGTGGGGGCTGTGGGGCCCCTTGCCTCCAATGCTGCTGCCACAGCCACGCTGCACTGCTCTGGGGGAGGGCAGGAAGCTTCAGCTCTGTGACTTCTGCCCTGCAGGTAGAGCTCCAGCTCCTGGATGCCTTGGAAAGTGGAAGGCATCTGGGTGGAAGGCAGCTAGAGGCTGTAGCCAGAGCTCCATGTGCAAGGAAGAAGCCACCGGGCTGAAGTTTATCCCACCCCCCACCGCCTCCTGGAGTGGCTCAGCAGTGACAGGACTGGGAAGGGGAGTAACTGCTGGAGGCAAGGGGAAGCTGTCTTGATCTGGCAGGGCAGTTTGTCTCCCCTCAACTCCAGCTGCAGCTCCTGCCACACTGCAGCGCTGCTTAGAGCATGGATTGGAGCGGGGGAGGTTCCTTCAGTTTGACCATTTCAACCTGACCTGGGCTAAAGCAGCTGGGCTGAAGCAAGCTCCCTCCAGCCCTGACCAGCGCTGTGCAGTGTGGCAGGAGCCGCAGCTGGAGGTGAAAGGAGAAAACCGCCCTGTGGGGCTAAACCAGCTGCCCCTTGCCTCCAGTGGTTACTCCCCTTCCCATTCTTGGCATTGCTGCACCACTGCAGGAGGCAGCTGTGGGGGAAGAGAGGAAGGAGCTTCTGGCCTGCATGTGGAAGTCCAGCTACAGCCCCTGATTGCCTTCCACCTGGATACCTTCTGCCCTGCAAGATGTCTGGGAGCTGGAGCCAGAGCTCCACATACAAGGCAGAAGCTGATGGGCTGAAGCTTCCCACCCCCCACCCAGAGCGGTACGTTGTGGCCAGGGGAGTGGCAGCTGGAGGTGAGGGGGCAAAACAGCCCCCTGCTGGTTGTGTGGTTGCAGCCCTGGGTGCTGCACTGGGCAGGATGTGCAGTGGTAGTGGCTGCCAGGTGTTGGGCTCGGGACCCACTGGTGCCTCTAAGCTCGCCTGAGAAGCCTGCTCCCCAGCCAGCCCCTGCCTGTGTTGCCGGGCCAGGCTGTCATGCAGCTGCAGTGGGTTGGGAAGGGCCCTGACCTCACAGGCCACCCTGTGGGACCCTACCCCGCTGGCTGAGGCTTCGTGACAGCCCCACCCAGTCCCCCCTCCCCCACAGCTGCTTCTGGCCCTACCCTGCTGGCTGAGGCTCCATGCAGCCCCCATGGCCCCAGCCCCAGCTGCAGCCTACTGGGAAGGACCAGGACCCAGTAGTTCAGACTGGGCTGGCCCCTCTGCCTCTTCTCTTAGCAGCACTTGCCAACTGGATGGGCTGAGCTCTGCAGTCCCGGCTGCTGGAGAGGCAGGTTGATGGCAGGGCCATGCCAGCTTGTTTTGGTCATGCTCCTTGCCTTGCCTCTGGATTGGGGATGTGGGTAATGGGTGACAGAAGCCACAGTCTCCCAGTGGGGGGGGAGGGGCTGGAATAAACCCCCTCCCTGTTTCCTTTGTCTCAGGGGCCATGGCTCTGGCTAGAGAGCAGAAGGGACGGCCAACCCAGCTCTCTGAAGCAGAGAAGACAGCCTTGCCCAAGGCTGCAAAGCATCTGGGATGGCGGGGGGCTTTGATTTATCTTAAACCAGGAAGGGGTCTGGGACAGACGTTGCATAAACTGGTTTGACCCAAATCAGTTAAGTGTGATACTACTACATTCAAATTTATCTCAAACCACTTTCGGCCATTTTGAAACTGCTTTGTGTGCACTGAATTTATGTTCTGTTACAGGTTTAAACTAGTTTGTGGTCACTTAAACTGGTTTAAATTTTTGTCCCTAGTCTTAAAGACCATCCCAACCTGTGATGATCATTCTCTTCAAAAACAGCATATTAGGGCTTGACTACTGGCAGTAGAGGCAGAATAGAATAAATCCATTAATGCAGCAGCAACGTGCCTAATAGTCATCAGAATGACTTAGCCTTAGATACTTGGATTCTAAAGCCTAGGGTCGGTGTTGTTTGAACATGCTGCAGATACAAAATACTCAATTGCTAGGGGACTGAAAAATAATTTCGTATTGACTGAGACATCACACATTATTAACCCAAACACCAGACAGAGAGGAAGCTGATAAATAGCCTTTGCCTGATACAACAGAATAAAAAGGAGAGAGAATCCATTAAACGTGGGAGAACCACACAACAAACATTTTTCCCTGGAATGATTATTGTGCAGGTCCATCAAGATATCCAATAACAAAAGGATTCACATAACATAGACTTCAGAAAAAAATCTAAATTAGCATGCAACAAGATTAAAAAAAATGGCTAAGGAATCTGTCTGATTGCAGAACAAAGGAGTTTGTTTTCCACATGCCAAAAATCCTGAGCTACTTTCTCAGCTAGTGCAATTGCATGTAGCAATACTGACAGTACTTTATGCCAGCTGAGGACTCACCTCCTACATTAAAATAGATACTCTAATCCAGCAAATGTGTTGCATGGAACCTTCAACAGTTTACCACCAGGCTGAAAAACTCTCCCCAGGAAGTTGGCTTAGTTGATAAGAAATCTTTCAGCTGTGTGAATGTGATATGATTTTAGCAGAAAATTAAAAAGCACAATGTTCTCTTTAAAAAGAAAATAAATCAGAAAGAAATGCAGGGCTCTTGACAATGGAGCACTTGGAGTACTTGGCTTGATTTCTAGGCATTATGAAGAGGACATGTCCTAGTGGGATTCTCACGGTGCTCCTCAATTCTGATCAATTATTCCATTGCAGGAGCCCTCTTTTTAGAGGAGTCAGCTGTGCGGTGCTTTTATGGAATGAAAACAAATATTATAATTAGATTTGGGAAATATATTTCCTTTTAATTTTAAAACTATTTTTTGAATCCTTGTCTTCAAAGATGAAAAATTAATGTATAGTCGCTTACAGGACTGGGGCCTAAGAAGACATTTTACTAGCAAACCACTTAGCCCAAAGAACCAAAATTTATTGTTCTTTTGTTTAATTGTAATCTGTCACTGGCAGAATTTTCATCATAAACTTGCACATGCAATGTTCGTGTGTACAGATGGGCAAGCTATGCAAAATGGATTTTAATGTGCTCATTGGTCATCAATCTACTTTCTATCAAATTCCTGTTCACAAACAACCTTCAAAAGCTCACCTCAGTTCTCAGTGATCCAAATTTATGGTGGCTTACCCACATTAAATTATAGAAGCTACTGTCAACATTTTAGCTACCATTTTATAATATATGTCCCTGTTTTAAATCAGATGATAACAAGAGTGATCAACATTTTGGATGTGGGTAGATCATAGCCACTGGCTTTTTAATTAACTGCAAGACTTTGGACCCAGGACACCAGGATTCTCACTGCTGCACAAACAAGATGTCACACTTGGGAGTGCTGTTTTGAAGAGACTTTTAAAGGCACAAATGAAAGATAGGTGCCCAGCTCCATATCCATGAGGCATTGGGAAATCACCTCCTGTATCTTCTGTTGATCTCCCACCTAAGGATTGAGATGACAGGCTCTGTAAGCTTCAGAATACATGCAAGTGTTCTTGATCAAAGTGTCTTTCACAAATGCAAGGTCTGACCACCATTAAAATTATAAACCAAAAGCTCTGTTAAATGGATTTCCTAACGTTTTTGCTCATTCTTCTTGCACTATCCTGCTGCTTTAGACCACTTAACCTTTTATGCTGCTTACTAGAGCTGGTCAAAAAAAGCAAAGCTGTCTTTATTTTATGAATTGGAAAATGGTAAGATGTTTCATGGGGATGTATTCATTTTGATGAGATTTCATTACGAAGATTTTAGTGTCCTTGTTAGGAGGCTTGTTTGAGAAACACAAGTTTAACTCTGTTCTAAGATAACACTCTCATACTTTTACATTAAGTTTTTAGAAAAGTTTTATTTTAGTCAGAATCAGAACAAGACCAAATTACAAAACCTGGACATTTTAAAAAACTTTCCCTCCCCCACCAAATTTTGAGCCAAATCTTTTGGCATGTCCCTGACGGCACCTACCTTGTCCTTGTGAAAACAAGAGAAAAAGATAATAATGGATTGCACGCAAGGCTATTAGATAACCTACTTTTCTGAACAAGGCCCATACCTTATTCTACTGTACACAGCACCTTATACTATTACAGCCCTATATAACTAAACAAGAAGGATGGCTACTAGACTAGAAAT
Source organism: Caiman crocodilus (assembly GCA_030014935.1). Classification (NCBI taxonomy): domain Eukaryota; kingdom Metazoa; phylum Chordata; order Crocodylia; family Alligatoridae; genus Caiman; species Caiman crocodilus. The sequence goes on from JAGPOW010003316.1 coordinate 178,035,485, forward strand.
TATGTGCATGGTGCAGAGTCTTGATTTGTGAAATTTCCTATGATGCTGAGTAAAGCACCATTTAACATTAGAAATATTTGTTATAGGGAGCCAAGGGCTACTGTTTATATTGCTCTACTCCTTGGGTATGTGTACATGCCACGGGGGTCTAATTCAGTTCAGCTGTCCCTAAATTGAAATGGTGGGTTTTGAAAAACCCATCATTTTCACTGCTTCAATTTAGGGAGAATTAAACTGAACTAAACCCCCGTGGCATGGAGACAGTGATCCTTACCTGCCTCTCCAGCAGCAGGGGGGCAGGACGAGCTGCCAGCAGGCCGAGAGGTCTCTGAGCTGCATGGGGCCTGGTGCTTCCCTCTGTGGCTGGGGGTGGGAGCAGTGCTTCCCTCTGTGGTGGCACCCTCCAGGAGGCATCCTCCTGCTGGCACCCTGCCTGGGTGGTCCTAGCGGGTGCCACAGCCGTGGAGG